>JAHRHZ010000029.1:22495038-22541615 GCA_024137785.1 Ginglymostoma cirratum
TTTTCCTGCTCCTATGATGCTGCTTGACCTGCTGTGTTCATCCAGCCCCATGCTTGTTACCCCAGAACATTATCTGGGTCTCCAGATTAACAGTCCAGTGATTAATACCACTCGGCCATCACCTCCCATTACCTGCATTTGTCCCATATCCCTTTAAATCTTTCCCAATCATGTACCTGTCCAAATGTCTTTTAAATGTTTTAACTGTACCTGCATTTACCACTTCATCTGGTAGTTCATTCCACACACAAAATCCCCTCTGTGTGAAAACAATTGCACCTCAGGTCCCCTTTCACTCTTTCTCTTCTCACCCTAAGAATATGCCCTGTGGTTTTGAAATCCCCCACCCTAGGGAAAAGACCTTTGCTATTCACCTTATCTATGTCTGTTATGATTTTATAAATCTCTATTAGGTCACCCCTCAACCTCCTACACTCCAGCGAAAAAAGTCCCAGCTTATTCAGCCTCTCCTTATCACTCAAACCCTCCAGTCCCAGTAACATTCTTGTAAAGCTTTTCTGCACCACCTTCAATTTAATGTGCTCTCTGAGTTTGCTGCTAAATGGCTTGGTCCTAATTTTAAAATGAGTTAGTTGCCCTTTGCTGAACCCTAAAAATAATTCATCATCTTTCTTCTAATAGTGACCAGAATTACACACAGCATTTCACTGCCTTGTATTTGATTTTTGGCTGAAATTCTTTAAAAAACCACTTTAAAATAATATTGCATGATTGAAATGTTTTTATTTTGAAGTAGTACACTGTCATTAAACGCAAGCCCCATCTCACCTGGATGTGAAGCATCTCTCGGCACTATTCAACAGGGTTGGGGGGTGGATCTCCAGTGTCCTGACCCATACTTAAACCTCAACCAATAAGGTTAACTCAGCTTGTGTAGTCATTCATTTCATTGTGGTTTGTTGGAACCAAATAATTTGGCTATTGAGTTCCTTTATTACAGCAGGACCTGCTGAGCTTTACCAGAAATTTCTATTTTTGTCCCAGTTTTGCTTCTGTTTATTGCTAATGCCAGACTTATTGGAGCCCAAATGTAAGTTATATCCCGACTACAACCTCAGTTTGGGATAGTAGGAATTCCCGATGCTGGAGTCTGAGATAACCAGGTGTAGAGCTGGATGAAGCAGGCAGCATCAGAGAAGCAGGAAAGCTGACGTTTCGGGTCTGGACCCAGCTCTACACCTTGTTATTACAACCTCAGTTTATTCTTAAAGCTACCATATGTTATTTAGAACATAGAACAATACAGCGCAGAACAGGCCCTTCGGCCCTCGATGTTGCGCCGACCTGTGAACTAATCTAAGCCATCCCCCTACACTATCCCATCATCATCCATATGTTTATCCAAGGACTGTTTAAATGCCCCTAGTGTGGCTGAGTTAACTACATTGGCAGGCAGGGCATTCCATGCCCTTACCACTCTCTGGGTAAAGAACCTGCCTCTGACATCTGTCTTAAATCTATCCCCCCCTCGATTTGCAGCTATGCCCCCTCGTACTAGCCGACGTCATCATCCTAGGAAAAAGACTCACTGTCCACCCTATCTAATCCTCTGATCATTTTGTTTGTCTCTATTAAATCCCCTCTTAGCCTTCTTCTCTCCAATGAGAACAGACCCAAGTCCCTCAGCCTTTCCTCATAAGACCTTCGCTCCAGACCAGGCAACATCCTGGTAAATCTCCTCTGCACCTTTTCCAATGCTTCCACATCCTTCCTGTAATGGGGCGACCAGAACTGTACGCAATATTCCAAATGAGGCCGCACTAGCGTTTTGTACAGTTGCAGCATGACATCACTGCTCCGGAACTCAATCCCTCTACCAATGAAACCTAACACACCGTATGCCTTCTTAACAGCACTATCAACCTGGGTGGCAACTTTCAGGGATCTATGTACCTGGACACCAAGATCCCTCTGCACATCCACACTACCAAGAATCTTTCCATTGACCCAGTATTCTGCCTTCCTATTATTCTTCCCAAAGTGCATCACCTCACATTTATCTGCATTGAACTCCATTTGCCACCTTTCAGCCCAATTCTGCAGTTTATCCAAGTCTCCCTGCAACCTGCAACATTCTTCTATGCTGTCCACCACTCCACCGACTTTAGTGTCATCTGCAAACTTACTAACCCATCCACCTATGTCTGCGTCCAAGTCATTTATAAAAATGACAAACAGCAGTGGTCCCAAAACAGATCCTTGTGGCACACCACTAGTAACCGGACTCCAGGCCGAATATTTTCCATCAATCACCACTCTTTGCCTTCTTTCAGAAAGCCAGTTTCTAATCCAAACGGCTAAACCTCCCTCAATCCCATGCCTCCACATTTTCTCCAATAGCCCACCATGTGGAACCTTATCAAAGGCTTTACTGAAGTCCATGTACACCACGTCAACTGCCCTACTCTCATCCACATGCTTGGTCACCTTCTCAATGAGGTTTGTGAGACACGACCTGCCCTTGACGAATCCATGTTGACTATCTCCAATCAAATTGTTGCTTGCTAGATGATTATAAATCCTATCTCTTATAATCCTTTCCAAAACTTTTCCTACAACAGATGTAAGGCACTGTAATACTACTTGACCACACTTTAACAATATCTTACAAATTAAGACTTCATCATTAAACTTAGGAGTCAAAGCAACATAAACATGCTGTTTCCCAGGAGAGAGGAGGTAACACTGCTTGGTAACCTGCTACCTCGTGACAAATGGGCAATTAAGACTTGCCTGCAGAAGGAATGTTCTGAACTAAAGGGGTAAATTGCAGGACAGGCTGTTTTGAACAGCTAACTCTGAATATAACAAGGAACAGGGGAATTACTTCTGATAAGGCAAGCTACAGGCTTAAGGAATCATTGAACAATACAACACAGTACAGGCCCAGCGGCCCATGATGTTGTGCCGACCTATTACCCTACTCTAAGATCAAAACTACCCTGCATACCTTACGTCTTACTATCATTCATGTGTAATCATTGTTGAGGATGAAAGAATCTTAAGGATCATCAATAATGTCACACCACAAACATGAAAGAGAGAAAATTGTATAAGAATTCAACTCCATAAATCTTCAGCAGAACTTAGAAATACAACACTGTGCAAGGAATGAACTATGGATATTTCCAGAGACCGGCACTGTTGGTGGAATTGTAGCTAAATTGCACTGTTAATTGGGTAATAGCCAAGTTTAGTTGTGAGACTTGCTTATTTGAGGGGTCTCAGTTTGGTTGCTACCTGCAATAAAGTTTAAGTCATTGTTTCAATACTCGATTGTGAAATTTCTTAATAGTCAAACTAAAAATAACTTGTGATTTACGTACAACGATACGAATTACCGTTGCTGCTTTAAGACTTCAACTCTAATTTCCCAGTCTATCTTAACAGTGGAGGTTGTATATTTCACAACTACTAGCTGAGTGCTTCTCTCTTTCTCGCTTGCGATCAGCTTTAGCCTTAATGCTAGATTCTAATACTGATCTGGAGTTCATACAACATGCAAGCCTCTGGAAACACCTTGTCTACTGGTATTTTCCTGACAAGCACTAATTTCCTAGCAAGTGCTCTACTAATAACCTCCTAACTTTCACAGCAAGAGACGAAGATCCTTAGACAGCACCTTCCAAACCCATGACCACTTCCATCTGGAAGGACAAGGGCAGCAGATACATGGGAACACCACCACCTGCAAGTTCCCCTCCAAGCCACTGACCATCCTGACTTGGAAATATATTGCTGTTCCTTCATGGTTAGTGGGTCAAAATCCTGGAATTCCCTGTTGACATTGTGGGTTTACCTACAGAATATGGACTGCAGCAGTTGAAAAAGGCAGCTCACCACCATCTTCTCAAGGGCAAGTGGGGATGGGCAATAAATGTTAGCCCCTGGGAAGTGTATTTTTATACCTCTTTTGTAGAAAGGTTTTGCAATATTCAGTCCACATCTGAGCACCTGTGTCAACACAACTAATAATAAAGAATCCGAGATAACAAGGTGTGGAGCTGGATGAACACAGCAGCCAAGCAGCATCATAGGAGCAGGAAAGCTTGACGTTTCGGGCCTAGACCCTTATCTCTAATAATAAAGTATTTCTGATTCTTGACCAATAGAAAGTCTGCTCATGGCTTGTCTGCAACAACCCAACCTTAAGTCAGATCCTGATTTAAAATTTCTGCGCTCAGGTCATTTTGTTTAACCAGTCTCCCAGTTTTGGCTTCTGTTTGCTGCTTAGTGCTAGTTTCACTGGCATCTAAATGAACAATGTATCCCCATCACAGCCTCAGCTTATTCTTAAAGCTACAGTATATTATTTTGGCATTGAAAGATTGAACACCCCAATAATATACACAACTTAAGGCTCTCCATCTTTAAACTTGTGTGCAATACAAATTGATGACATGCCTTATTAATGAGGTGAAATCTGCAATTTTCTTTCCCTCACTGCATATTTTGAAAAACTTTTTAACTTGAAAACCAACAAATCCTTGCAGACCTCTTAACATAATATATTAATATTAATGAACGAAGGCCCTTTGTGACTACGTCTGAATTAATGCTTAGATCAACATGTCGTGGCATCCTTTTTTTTCATTTGTATAGATTATGCATTTGAGAGGAATATTTTAAATATCAACTTTCAGAACTAGATATATCTGTTTATCTAGATATTCCATTTTGACAATGTACACTCTAAAATATTTGGGAACATTAAAAAATAAAGAGTTTGGTACAGCAGGGAAGGATGTACATTGAGTTGGTGAGTTAATAATTATGTTATCAAAATTACAGTTCTAGGCCAGGATGTTGAATTGATACTAGGAAATTTACGGTTACACTTAATGGATTAGATTAAACAGAATTTGATGTTGCCGTGGCCAATTGCCATTAAATTTGCTCATAACTCCTGGGTGGTGATCTATCGCCAGAATTTTATTTCCAGAGGGACAAATTTAAAAAGCAAGTAATTTGTACAGATCCATTTCTGGATTGCACTCATAGCATAATGAACAGTTCTAGTCTTTGTGCTACAAAATAAGTATGAAGTTACTGAGAGGCACATAAATGACTTACGAAGAGGATACCAGAATTTAGAGGATATATCAGATTGAACATGATGGAGAAAAGAGAAGGCTGAGGAGAGACAGGCATTTAAAATTATAATAGGGATTCATTAGAGTAATCTGAGAGATTCTATCTGTGAGGCAGACAAAAGTAGGGGCCATAAATGTTACTAATAAATACATTAGGAAAGTCAAGAAAATTTTCTTCATCTGCAAAGAAAAATAATTTATTTTATAGAGTGTTTTGCCCAGCCACTGAGCATCTCAAAGCACTTTTATAACAAATTACATATTTTTGAAGTTTAGCCATCAATATATGATATGCAGCAGCCAATTTGCACTTCCAGAAACTGCAATGAGCAGGTGATCTGTTTTTGCAATGTCAATTGAAGGATACGTTTTGGTTGGAACATTAAGCTAACTTGTTTCTTCAAAGTTATGGTAAGTGATCATTTACTTCCACTAGAGCAGGCAGAGTGCCTTGGCTTAACATTTCATCCAGAAGATGCAATCTTCCGTAGTGCAGCAGTCTGATTTTATTTGTGCTGAAAGGCTGGTGTGTAACCTAAATTTGGAACCATTGATTCAGATCAAGAGTGATACAAATGAGCTCCAACTCCCAGTAGTGAGTCATTAATGAATCCAAAGGGAAATCCAGGAGTGTGTTAATAGCATGACCATGTTCTGACAACATTAGACAGAAGAGGAGTAGACACCTTACTGGCACAACCTGTTGAACACTTATTAACTATTTATACTAATATGTGGAGACATGATAGGTTATTAAGTGTATGAGAGTGATTAAGGGTAACTTGGCTAGTTTGATCCAAAAATGGCCCATTAGCAGGAGACAGGGTGGGGGTGGTAGAGGTAGTGACTATCCAGTGGCATACCACAGTGATCAGTGCTGGGTCCCTTATTATTTGTGATATATGAGGATGAAAATGTGGGGAAGGAGGGAGAGGATGATAAATGTGCAGATGCCACAAAGATTATCCAGTTAATTGTCAGCAAGGAAGATGGTCTTAGGTTACAGGAGGATATAGACAGATTGGTCACATCAGCAGATCAGTGGCAGATGGAATTTGACCCTGATAAATGTGAGGCGATGCACTTTGGAAGAAGGAATAAGATGAGGGAGTACTCCAAGAATGGCTAGACGCTAGGAAGCTCAGAGGAACAGAGGGATCTTGAGGGTGTTTGTCTACAGATCCCTGAAAGTGGCAGGACATATTAATGGGATTGTTAAGAAGGGATGTGGGACACTTAGTGTATCAGTTGAGGCATAGAATATAAGAACACGGAGCTTTAAGTTGGAGCTGTACAAAACTTTGATTTGGCCACCGCTGGAGTACTGTGTCAGCACACTATTGGAAGGATGTGTTTGCACTGGAGGGGTGCAGAGGAGATTCACTAGAACAGAGTCATAGAGGCTTACAGCATGGAAACAGACCATGTCCAACCAGTCCACACTGACCATGTTCCCAAACTAAACTATTCCCACCTGCCTGGGCTTGGCCTATATCCCTCCAAACATTTCTCATTCATGTACCTATCTAAACATCTTTTAAACATTGTAACTGTACTCGCATCCACCACTTCCTCTGGAAGTTCATTCCACACATGAAGCACTCTCTGTGTAAAAAAGTCACCCCTCATGTCTTTTTTAAATCTTTCTCCTCTCACTTTAAAAATATGCCCCCAAGTCTTGAAATTCCCCCACCCTAGGGAAACACACTTGCCTTTCACCTTATCTATACCCCTCATGATTTTGTAAACCTCTTTAAGGTTACCCCGTGATTTCCTATGCTCCAGTGAAAAATGTCCCAGTCTATCCAGCCTCTCCTTATAATTCAACCCCTCCATTCCCAGAAACATCCCGGTAAACCTTTTTCTGTGCCCTCTGCAGCTTAATAATATCCTTCCTATAACAGGGGGTCCTGAACTGGACACAATATTCCAGAAGGCACCCCACCAATGTCCTACACAACCTTAACATCACATCCCAGCTCCTGTACTCAAAAGTCTGACCAATGAAGACAAACATAGTCGATGCCTTCTTAACTTACATGTGATGTAAACTTCAAAGAATTATATATCTGAACTCCTAGGTCTCTGTTGGATAGCACCACACTTTTAATTGTATAAGTCCTAGCCTTGTCTGTTTTGTTGCCTGGGATGAAGTGCTTTAGATATGACGAAAGGCTGGATAGGCTCATGGTGTTTACTTTCAAGCAGAAAAAATTGAGGGAAGGGACAAGATAGAAGTGTATAAGGGTAAAGGGGCATGGACAGGTGAATAGAAAACAGTTGTTTCCTTTAGTTGAAGTGTCAGTAACAAGATGGGGTGGGAGCATGTGTAATTTTGAGTAAAGGCAGGAGGTTTAAAGGGGACTTTTAGAGGGAGAGACCAATCACCCAGAGGGTGATGGTAATCTGGGAGGTTAATTGAAGGGTGTAATCTCACAACCTTTTGGATGAGCACTTGAAATGTCATAACATTGAAGGCAATGGGACGAGTGTAGATTTCAGGTAGTGTTTGGCGGCAGAGACTGGATGGGCCAAAGGGTCTCCCCTGCACTGTATGAGTTTCTGGATCCAATGAGAGGATGGGTGGTGGGAGGAGATTGGATGCTGTTGGTCGGGCGGGAGGAAGTGCGAGCAGATTGTGATTGATGAGAAGGGGGTTGCTGAAGTCTCAGTGAGAAGTGGTGGACAATGAAGGAGGCTAGGCTGTTCGGGCTGCTGGCCTCTGTCTATCCCTCGGTGCACCCCCTGCAGCAGTTCGTTGCGGAGATCAGCGAAGCGGCAGGAGTCGCGCCGCCGGCTTTGCTGGAAAGCAGCGACAGCGGGCACTACCGGCGCTTCATCTCCCAGCTCATCGTGTGTGTCCCCGGGGAGGCAAAGGCTGTGTGCCGGCCGCTCACCTTTCAGCAGGTACCGGGCTAGACAAACAGCTCCCAGCAACAATTAAAGCGCCTGGCACCTTCCAGAGCCGAAGTGCCATTGCTTTATGTACAGGGGCACATTTGGGGAATAACAGCATTTCTGTAACAAGCCAGAAAGACTCGGAACAGCGCAAAACACCTCAATCCAGGCCATGTTTCTGCGCTAGGGCTTCCTGAAATTTAGCGCCGGATTTACGCAGCAGGCAATTTTAAGGGTAAAAGGCATTTCGTATGCACCACGTTCACGTTTTCTAAGACCCTCCCCGAAGTGAGTTGAGTCAAAGGGGATTTGGCGCGATTAATGTTGACATTATTTTCCCCTTCCCTGTGTCTCTGGGCAGCATGCTATGAAAACTCACCGTCAGTTTCCAGCTGTTCTCGCCCCCCCCCCCCCCCCCCAGGTTAGAGGTGGTCAGGCTGCGCCATCCAACCCAGGCTGAGCAGAAATCTCCATCGGTTTAAACATTAAGTCAGCAAAAACCTTCCTTTTAAAGTCCCCATTACAATCTCCATTCTGTAATCACCAACTCCACTAAAAAGCAGGAAGTGCTGGAGAAACTCTGTCGGACAGTC
Source organism: Ginglymostoma cirratum (assembly GCA_024137785.1). NCBI lineage: Eukaryota > Metazoa > Chordata > Chondrichthyes > Orectolobiformes > Ginglymostomatidae > Ginglymostoma > Ginglymostoma cirratum. Next base: position 22,503,644 of record JAHRHZ010000029.1, read on the forward strand.
GCTGAAGTAGGAACGAAGCCACGAAAGCAAAATACTGCAGGTGCTGGAAATGTAAAACAGAACTTGCTGGAGAAACCCAGTTAGTCTGGCAGCAGCTGTGGAGAGAGAGAGAGGAAGAACAGTTAATGTTGCAAGTCCAGTTTGACTCTTTGGAATTTAGTCCACAGTGGTGGTTGACAAGGGTCCTCCTGCACTCGAAACATTAACCCTGTTTCTCTCTCTGCAGCTGCTACCAGATCTGCTGAGTTTCTTTCTGTTTCTGGAGCTTTACTTCTATCACAGCGACTGTGTGAGGCTGTTGCAACCTTGGGTCTGTATTTGACCCCAGGATGAGCTTTCAGCATTTTTTCATATTCATTCATGCGATATGGGTGTCACTGGCTAGGCAGCATTTATTGCCCACATTGCTGTGGGTCTGGAGTCACATATAGGCCAAAGCAGGTAAGGATGGCAGTTTCCTTCCCTAAAGGACGTTAATGAACCAGATGGGGTTTTTCCCCCAAACAATCAACAATGGATTCATGATCATCATTAGATTCTTAATTCCAGATATTCATTGAATTCAAATTCCACCATGTGCTATGGCAGGATTCGAACCCAGGTTCCCCAGAACATTGTTTGGGTCTTGGAATTAATAGTCCAGCGATAATACCACTATGCCATTGCCTCCCCCCAATCCAGATATCAGTAAAGATGGTATTTCCACTTTGCCCATCCCTGCATCTGTCTCAGCTCCTCTTGCTGCCCCTTATCCATGCCATTGTTACACATCCTCCTGACGATTCCAGTGCACTCCTGCTTCATCTCCCACATCACCTTCAGTGAACTTCAGGTGGCCCAAACCTCTGCTGTATGAACTAACATATACCAAGTACCAGTCACACACCACCTCTAAGCTAGGTGACCTAAATTTGTTTTTGATTAAACAATGCAAGCCTTCTGCAACATGATTAACCAAGTGATGGTGGGGTAATATTACTGGACTGTTAATCCAGAAACTCAGCTAATGTTCTGGGGACCTGGGTTCGAATCCTGCCACAACAGATGGTGGAACTTGAATTTGATTTGTAAAAAAAATAGGAAGTAAGAGTCTAATGACGACCACGAAGCCATTCTCAATTGTAGGGAAAAATCCATCACTAACAACCTTTAGGGAAGGAAGCTTGTCCTTACCTACATGTAACTTTTAGCTGCCCTCTGGACAATTGAGAATGGACAACAAATGCTAGCCGAACCAGCAACACTCTCATCCTGTGAATGCATTTAACGAAGGTGTGTCCTGCTTTTAACAGGTGATGAGGTTATGCCAGAATTAGCTGGCGATCTCATTTCAGTTCACCACAGTGAGAATTATTGCAGCTCGGAGACGACATTCAATATAGATTCAAGATGCCACAGATACATATGAACAAGGAACAAGGGGAATTGAGTTTAAGAGCCATGAGGTTATGCTGCAGCTCTATAAAACTCTGGTTAGACCACACTTGGAATATTGTGTTCAGTTCTGGTCACTTCATTATAGGAAAGATGTGGAAGCTTTAGAGAGGGTGCAGGGGAGATTTACCAGGACACTGCCAGGACTGGAGGGCAGGTCTTATGAGGAAAGGTTGGGGGAGCTAGGGCTTTTTTCATTGGAGCAAAGAAGGATGAGCGGTGACTTGATAGAGGTTCACAAGATGATGAGAGGCATAGGTAGAGTGGATAGTCAGAGGTTTTTTCCCAGGGCGGAAATGACTGTTACGAGGGGGCATAATTTTAAGGTGATTGAAGGAAGGTATAGGGGAGATGTCAGAGGTAGGCTCTTCACACAGAGAGTGGTGGGCATGTGGAATGCGCTGCTGGCAGTGGTAGTGGAGTCAGATACTTTAGAGACTTTTAAGTGACTCTTGGATAGGCACATGGAGGATAGTAAAATGTAGGATATGCAGGGTAGATTGATCTTAGTAGGATAATAGGTCGGCACAACATCACTGGCCGAAGGGCCTGTACTGTGCTGTACTGTTCGATGTTCTATGTTAACAATGCCCCTTGAGCCTGCTCTGTCATTCAATAAAGTGATGGCTGATCTGATTTTAACCTCCAGTCCGTATATCCTAATATGTTTTCATCCCCTTGGTAATCAATAGTCTATCTACATCTGCCTTAAAATTAATTAAAGGTTTTGCAACACTGCTTTTTGAGGAAGGGGATTCCAAAGGCTCTCAACCTTCTGAGATGACTTTTTTTGAAAAAAGGGCATATGCCCACTTCTGTAAATAGTCATTTAGGAAACCTGACACTTTGAAATTATGAATCCATGTTTTGTTTTTAATTTGTAGTGATTCAATGATAGGGTCCCTTGCTCTGTGTCAGGAGCTACTGGTTTGAGTCTCAGGCCCGGACTTGTTGACTGTGGAAAATGCATTTATAATGTAGGCAAATAAGTTGATGGTCAGCATGAAATTTGATCAGGGTGAGAACTGTGCATTAATATTCTTGATCCTTCTCGCATGCTCTAAATTTCTGTAAAAGTATCAAGAATTTCCATAGTACACTGGTGGCTTGTCATAGTTAAAACTCCTGCCTGATTTCAATATAACTGATTTCTTTCTTTCCCCTGATTCCTTTGTAGCTATCTGCACAGAGTGATGTGGTTTTGCGAGTGATTCAGAGGATTTGTGACAAGGGAAAAAGGAATGTGCTAAGCTTTGGCTATGCATGTGTAAATGAATCAAGCTTCATACCTATCCAATCTGCCCCCAACATCTGTAGTTACCGACCAAATCCCACCACTGTTAATATCAAGAGCAGCATCCTGTGGAGAACACTGCTCAGCCGAATTGGAGATGACGTCATGATGTATCTTTTGGAACACTGTTCCCTATTTATGCTGGTTCCACCAAGCTGCTGCTTTCAGTTATGTGGAGTTCCCATCTATAGCCTCACTATAAGTGGCACTAAACTCCCTTCTACCTGGCTGAGACAGAGTCCAGCCAAACGCTGGTGCAATATTTCACTAAAGTGCATCCAAAAGAAAGTCCAATTTTATAAAGGGCTCCTGTCAAATTACAGGACACGGAAGGAGAGATTAGCTGGAGCCAGCAATGGAGCACGAGCTGCTGTGTCCAGCAGACAGATGCGTCAGAGCGCCCTTAGTGTTCGTGAGAGCAAATCCGTCAAGAAGCCTAGACTCGATGTTGTTGTTGCCAAGTGGCTGTCGAAGGTCGCCGTGGATGTAAAGTCACTGAAAAGATGTCAGAGTGATGATGACGTTGCGCCCCCTGCAAAGAGGTTAAGGGACAGGCAGCCATCAGTGTCACTAGAAGGTACATCAATTCATTCAGCAGAGCATGTGGAAAGTAAGTTAAGTAACTCCTCAGAAATAACCGAGCAATCTGGCAGATCAACTGATCGAACAAGTAATGGAGCCTGTGAATGGAAAGGAGAAGGTGGTAACATTGATAAATGTGAACCCAAAGATCTCAAATTCAGTGCCCGTGTGAGCACAGCGGGGGAAAGCCCTGGGGTAGGCCAAGGTTCTGGTGCCAATACATCTGAACTGGTTGAAGGAGGAGGAATTGAAAGCAATAAGACTGGACACTTTGTGCATGATGAAGTGATTATTTCTTCTGTCGATGGCGTTGAGGCTCACGGGGAAAATTCAGAACACAAAAGGCCACAGGCTAAAATCTCAACAGCAGAAGGTGAATCTGTGAGGAATGGTGATAACCAAACTGTTGCAGAAACTGGAGAACAACAGAGCAGTAAAGAGGTAGACCAAGTGAGAATTGGGGACTCTAACCAAAGTGGCAGATTCACAGCTAGCGTTATAAGCAGTACGCAAAACACTAAATCTGCCTCTGGAAAGAACATTGATGCACTCAGACAACGTGAAGGAACAGGTAGTGTGTTAACAAGCCCCCTATTTGCAGGACCATTACCGCAAACCTCCACAAATGCTGAAACAGTGAGGAATAGAAGAAAATGGGCTACAACTTATATTGAAAGAGGAAATATAATGTATTGTAGTAGCCGTAGGGAATGTTTGCCAAACACATTTATACTAAATTGCTTGCAGGGCTTGAGCACAGGTGGTCAAAGGCTGGTGAAATCCATCTTCTTAAACAGTGATACATTTGAGAAGGAGAAACCACAAGTGCAGCCTAATAGTTACTGGAGAAAGAAGAGATTTCCAAAGCGCTATTGGCAGATGAGAGATATCTTCTTTAGACTGCTGAGGAATCATAAGCAGTGCCCTTACCTGCAGCTGTTGATGAGAAATTGCCTTGTGAATGTTAAGAAAGGAAGAAAAATCTTTGGTGCTTCAAGTATTGTGAGAAATATTGGGTCCAATTCTTTCCCTGTCGCAAAGGTGGATCGCAGTAGTCATGATATAGAATTGAAAGACAATGATCTTGTTGGTGAAGCCATTCACCCAACTCCAAAACAGGATCAGTTATTGAGTAAGAATGTAAAGGGTCATACTTCAATGAGAACAGCTCTTAGTGGACACAGTTCTACTGTTGGAAGCAACTCGAAGGAACAAGCAGACCCTTTGAGATCTTTGCAACGTCCTGGCCAGTGGTCTCAGACAGGCCATCTGCCTGAAGCTGTAGCAATGAACCATCAAGCAGATGGGAAGGTCACCGTGTCTATAGACTATGACTGTATTGAAGATTCACTTGGCTCGGACACAGACTTGCTGTGTTTGCTCAAGCAGCACACCAGTCCATTTCAGGTCTACCGATTTGTGAGAGAATGTCTGCTCAAAGTCATACCGGACGAACTGTGGGGCTCCAACCACAATAAATGTAGGTTCCTGAAGAATGTGAAGAAGTTTATTTCCTTGGGGAGATTTGACAAATTCTCCTGCAGTGAGCTAATGTGGAAGATGAGGGTGAATGATTGTACATGGCTTCGGCTAACCAAAGGTAATCCATAATTAAACTATTAATTATAATACCACCTCGAATTAACCAGTTTAATTTCTCACACTAAAATGTTTCTGAAGACTTTCGTAAAGTTTGGTCTATGATCAGTCTTTCTTTTGTATTTCAGTGAGAGATACTTTTGTGCCATGTACTGTCCATAGAATCCCTACAGTGTGAAAACAGGCCATTTGGCCCATCAAATCCACACTGATACTCCAAAGAACATGCCACCCAGGCCCAGGCCCCTACCCTATCCCTGCATTTCCCATATCTAACCCACCTAACATGCACGTCATTGGGCACAATGGGCAATTTAGCATGGCCAATCCACCTAACGTGCACATCTTTGAGCTGTGGGAGGAAACCGGAGGACCCAGCAGAAACCCATGCAGACACAGGGAGAATGTGCAAACTCCAAATCCAAGGGTGGAATCGAATTCAGGTTCCTGGTGCCGTGAGACAGCAGTGCTAACCACTGTGCCACCGTGTCGTGGTTGGAGTATGTACAGACTCCTGTTTCTGTGGAACTGCTGCTTTGTAGGTTAGTGCTAATAGGCACTTGAAGCAATCTTTACAACTTCCCATCCAACCATCAGTCCTGGTTTCTTTTTCAAGAAGATCTGAAACTCAACCAAATTTGTGTGGTCTAGAATGACAGCATGACAATGCGTGACTATTGACACATGTAAGTCTAATGCCTGTTGATGGTTGTGCTTGTTTATCACAATTTTCTTTTAAACCTAAAGGAGTTCTTTCATCTCCCAGGCCCACACTTTGTTCCTGCATCGGAGCACCAGTTGCGTGAAGAAATCCTGGCTAAGTTTCTCGTTTGGTTAATGGGCACCTACGTGGTGCAACTGCTCAAGTCTTTCTTCTACATCACGGAGACAACATTCATGAAAAACATGCTTTTCTACTACAGAAAACGAGTCTGGAATGAGGTGCAGAGGATTGGAGTACGGTGAGGGTTAAGCTGTTGTAACTCTGTAACCTGAACGAGTCTGGTTCTAAAACACACTCACAGTTTAAGAACCTTTCTGTATCTGGAATCCTGTGATGATGAGACTTGTGTGTGAGACTGTGTGTGTATGACTGATTGTGTGGCTGTGTGTGACTGTGTGTGCACATGCGTGTGAGACTGTGTCTGTGTGTTTCTGTGTGTGTGGCTGTGTGTGACTGTGCGCGTACGTGCGTGAGTGAGTGACTGCGCGCATGTGAGTGAGTGACTGTGTGCATGCGCACGAGTAACTGCATGTGAGTGTGTGCTTGAGCAAGTGACTGTGTGTGCGCGCGAGTGACTGTGTGCATGTGTTTCTGTGGTAGATGAGCAGAAGCTGTGATTCCTGTTGGAAGATTAGGAGACAAGAGGAGAGATTTTCTAATGAGTCACATTAACACAGAATCTGTGTAGAAGCTTTGTTTTGTTTTAACTGGTATTATAGAGGGATAGCATTAATAAGGAGCAAGAATGGACCATTTGGCCCCTCAAGCTTGCTCTGCTGTTCAGTGAGATCATGACTGATCTGACTGTAATCTCAAATCTGCATTCTCAGCTACCCCTCATTACTGTTCACCCTCGCTCGCTTTATTTTCATCAGGAAAATGTCAACTTCTACTCTAAAATTGTTGAAACACTCTGCTTTCACCTCCTCTTCAGGAAGAGAATTCTGAAGACTCATGATTCTTTGATGTGCAGAAAAATCTGTCACATTTCTGTTTGAAACGGTGATCCTTGGTTTTTACAAGGTGGCCTCCTAGTTCTTGATTTTCCCATAAGAGGAAAAAAACGTCCTCTCCACATTTACCCTGTCAAGATGCCTTTGGACGTTATGTGTTTCAATAAAGTGGTCCCTTCCTGTTCTAGTCTCCAATGGGTACTATCCTAGCCTCTCCAGCCTTTCCTCAAATGACAACCCGCCTGTTCCCCGGTGTTATTCTGGTAAACTTTCTCTGAACTGCTTCAAACATGTTTAAATCCTTCCTTGATTAAGATGCTAAGAACTAAGAAAGAAAACCTATTATGAACGAACAAATCACGAAGCTGAGTTTCACAGGGAAATCTGCAAAACATTATTTTTCCCAAGCTAATCATCTCCTTCAGGAGATTACTTTGTTGACTAAAGGCTATGATTAGTTCGATTCTACCTTTTATACCTTCAATGACGTCTTAATGGGCCATGTATTATTTATGTTTAAAGTTATTTCTTTAAGGTAAAATAAAACAACATTTAGTTAATTGACAAAGAAGTTCAACAACTAAAACTTAAGAGGTTTGAAATAAAGTAATGATTAAAGATACGGAAGAGAAACATCTGTTTGTTGAGAAATGAAAGGGAAATTGGAGCTACAGGAGAGCATGTAGAAAGATAATGTAGAAAGAAATAATTTTTCTTACCATATTGTGTATTGAAACAATGATCAAAGATATTAGATTGCTCAGCGATAAAGAGTGTGGAGGAATTCAGTGTGATTAGGGATGGGCACAGTGGCTCAGCGGTTAGCACTGCTACCTCTCAGCACCAGAGACCCGGGTTTGATTCCACCCTTGGTTGACTGTGTGTGGAGTTTGCACATTCTCCCTGTGTCTGCGTGCGTTTCCTCCGGGTGCTTTGGTTTCCTCCCACTGTCCAAAGATGTGCAGGTTAGGTGGATTAGCCATGCTGAATTGCCCGTAGTGTTCAGGAATGTGTAGATTAGGTGGGTTATAGGGGGGATGGGTTTGGGTGGGATGTTCTGGGTCAGTGTGGACTTGTTGGGTCGAAGGACCTGTTTCCACATTGTACGGATTCGAGTTCAGTGTTTTGAAGAAGACTTATATTGGACACATTATTGAGGTTTATAATATCATGGGGGAGGGGAATGTTTGGGTGAATAGCCAATGCCTTTTCCCTGGGGTGGGCGAATCCAAAACTAGGGGGAGTAGGTTTAAGATGAGAGGGGAAAAATTTAAAAGCTAAACTGAAAAACTGCAGATACTGTAAATCAGAAACAAAAACAGAAGTTGCTGGAAAAGCTCAGCAGGTCTGGCAGCATCTGTTTTGGGTTGAGTGACCCTTCCTCAGATCTAAAAGGGATCTGAGGGGAAACTTGTTCGTGCCCTGGTGCATGTACAGAACGAGCTGCCAGAGGAAGTGGTGGAAGCTGGTACAGTTACAACATTTTAAAGGCATCTGGATGAGTAAAGGAATAGGAAGAGTTTGAGGGACATCGGCCAAATGCTGGCAAATGGGACTAGGTCAGATTGGGATGTCTGTTGGCATGGGTGAGATGGACCAAGGGGTCTAATCTGTTTGTCTCTCCACAGATGCTGCCATACCTACTGAATTTCTCCAGCATGTTTTTTTTTTCCAAAATAGCATGTTTCTTGCAGGAAAAAAAACTATAAACGAAAAGTTTGCTTAATTGTGTTTAACCATCATTCCTTAAGTCAGGGTGTTTTTATGTTGCACAGTTAGCTGTTAAAAGTAATTTAAAACTGATTTATAAAATTCCTTGGGTTCTAGAGGACATGGTGTTAAGATGACAGGTTATGTAATCCAGAGGTCCAAACCAAAATTTTACCACGGAATTAGTTTAAATTCAACTCATAGATGTCCCAGTAACAATGAGTAACTATTGTCAATTGACACAAAAAGCTCTCTCGTGCACAAATGCCCTTATAGGGAAAGAAATCTGCCATCCTTGCCCGGTCTGTCCTCCATGTGACTTCAGGCTCTCAGCTATGCAGAATAAGACACTCAGTCCATGCTCAGTTAGGGTTGGGCAGCAGATGCCATCCTTACCAGTGATGCCCACATCCCATGAAAGAATACGTTAGATATAAAAAGTAAACACAAAACATGAGAAGTATTCAGTAAGTCAGATGGCATTGGAGAGAGAGAATCAGAGTTATTATTTCAGTCCTGTGACCTTTCATCAGTTATTTTATTTGTGTGCTGCATACCGTTTTAGTAATGTTACTTTATAAATGAAAGCCGATCAAGGTTTTTTTTGTTTTGCAAACTGTCACAGGAATCATCTTGCTAAAGTACAGCTGCAACCACTCTCGAGCAAAGAATTGGAACAGAAATGGCAGCAGAAAGCCTTCCTACCCCCTTCTAGTTTACGCTTTATTCCCAAGAGAAATGGATTGCGACCGATAGTGAGGATGCGAAACATGGTCGCACCACCGTTCTCCAGGAAAGTGAGCAGTTTCCGGAAGGTTAGTAATAATTTTGTGTGGACCATGCTGCAGATAAACCTAGAATACCTCTGCCCTGACAATGATTTCTGACAACGTTCACTGTTGGCTTCGTGACACTTTTAATTCCCTTGGAGTCAGGTGGTTTTGGGTTCAAATCCCAGACCAGAGGATGGAACCGAAGCTGGGACTTTGGTGCAGGACTGAGGGGGTGCTGCGCTGCTGGAGGTGCTGGCACTCAGCCGAGGTCCTGCTTGTCCTCTCTGCTCAGTGTTGGAGATCTTATTTGTAAGAAGAGAGGGATGTTCTTGCCAGTGCGCTGGCCATTGTTTACCCCTCGAGCAAAGTCACTGGAGCAGGGTCAAGGGTCATGGACTACATCAAAGACTCTGCCATGCACCAATCTGCTCATGCGTTTCTCACTATAACATGGTGACCACATTTCGGAAGCACTTTTAGGCTGTAAAGCACTTCAGGATGCGCCCCGTTGGCTGGCATGAGCTGAAGCCACCTGTCTTGAGACCTGCTTTCAGCTCAGTGACAGCTAAGTGTCTTTTTGTCAAATCCTTTGATGATCTCTTTGTGCATTTCCTTTGCAGCTCCCTTTGCCACATTGCCCTGCATAAATTCCTCTGAATCCAGGCTCAAACCCAACTGACTCTCCTGTCCCGGTCCCACTGATATCGGAGCAGAGCTGGGGAATTGGGTGGTGTGGAGAGGTAGGGTCAGGCCTGGGGCTGGTTAAGCCAGGCTGAATCTGGTGTTTGTCCCTGTTGGAATAATGTGATCTGGGCTGTCATACCGATAGGGCAATAGAGATAAATCACCTGTTCTATCAGGAACGAGTCTTTGGGCCCTGGCCTGTGGGAAGGAAGAGGGTAAAAGGACAGTTATTGCCTCCTTGATCAGGTTGGATTGACTGGAACTGTTGGCTCTCCCTCTGCCATCATACATTGTGTCCCTGACCCCTGGCCCAGGGAAGGGCATTGCCAACATCTTCCTCACTGGGCCTCCAGCCACAGGTTGAAGAGCTCCTAGCAGAGTCCGCAATGTCAGTCTCTCTGGAGGCCCAGTCATCATGATCTCCCTCTGCAAACCAAGTCCAAAAATGGAGAGCAGCACCGACTCTTGTTAACTGAGAAGGATTATGGAGTGCTCTGCTCAAATGAGGCTACTCGCAGGCTCTCCTCAAAGTTCTGCCTCTGCTACCTGACAGCAGGCAGGCTGTGATACTCGCCAGCAGTTCTACCTCAGACCCACTCCTTGTACAAACCGAGCAGCCTGTGCCCTCACACTTATGCTCTCAGTAACACTCCAGCTCTTCCCCGTGAAGCTTCCTGCTGGAGTGAACCTAACCTACAGGATGTGCAGTTCAACCTGCGCCTGCCTCCAGTCCACAACTAAGCTCTGGCATCAAGCTGTTGCTGGCTGGGCCAACATTTATTGTCCATCCCCTGTTGCCCTTGAGAAGGTAGACCCAGGTGTGTGTCCCAGGTGACCAAGTGACATTGAAGAAGTGGTACTCTGTGTGATGTGGAGTTATGATTCCTCCTTTGAGGCATTCAACAGTTTTTCAAAATTTACATCTTTGAAACAGATCCAACGCTCGGACTCCCAGATGAAGGTCCTGTTTGGTGTGCTCAATTATGAATGTCAACAGAATCCAGCCCTAATGGGCTCATCAGTCTTCGGCCTTGATGCTATATACAAGGCGTGGCGGGAGTTTGTGTTGCAGAGTTCGAACGCTGGAAAACTAAAAGGGAATCGTCCTTATTACTTTGTGAAAGTGAGTTTAAGATCCCAATTCAGATTAAGTGGTGTTTATTTTGTTATTTTGTTCTAATTGCCAGCAGTGAGGTGACATCTTGGTGGGGATTGACTTACTGCACTGTACTCCGTGTGCAGCATGTGAATTTCTGAAGTATTTTTATTTGTTAACATCATTCTGTTGACGAGAAGAACATCCTGATGCTTCCCTTGGTTGTTACAACCCTTGGACTTTCAGGTAATTTGCTCACCGAACAAAGAGCTGGTGTCATCTCTCAAAATTGACTTTGTTCCTTCTGCAATTGAGCCACACTCGACAGAAACGTCCTGGGTTCAATCCCTGACCTGTGCCAAGCTCAGAAGGGCATCAATAGAGGCACTGCAGTTGGTCACAGAGGGGGTGGTCAGTAGGGGCATTAGAGCAGAATCGGACTTGGCATTTATCTTTTCCTGGGTGAAAATCTGATCTCTTGTTTTGTACTTGGAAGAGATACTGGAATCTGAATCAGACCTGTGACAGTTGCAGGAGGGAACTGGAGGAAAACTCAATATCTGTACGTGCCTTTTAACGGCACAATTCATTTGATCTCACAGTTATTTAAGTCCGTTGACATGGCGGCTCAGTGGTTAGCACTGCTGCCTCACAGTGCCAGGGACCTGGGTTTGATTCCACCCTTGGACAACTGTCTGTGTGGAGTTTGCATATTCTCCCTGTGTCTGTGTGGGTTTCCTCCAGAAGCTCTGGTTTCTTCCCACAGTCCAAAGATGTGCAGGCTTGGTGGATTAACCATGGTAAATGCAGGGTTACAGGGATAGCTGGTTTGAAAAGTATCTAAGAAACAGTTGAGCACATGGACTACCATTAAACAGATCTCTTTAGAAGAGGCAACAACCTGAATCTTCCTTAACAACAGCCTCCTGTTGCCCTCAACATAGCCGAATGTTCAAGGTGCTTTGCAAGGCATTATCAAAGCAGATTTGGCACTGAGCTACATAAGGAAATATCAGGGTGATGACCAAAAGCTTTGCCAAAGAGGTAGGTTTTAAGGAGGAGAGAGAGGGTGAGAGAGTTTGGAAGAAATTCAAGAGATTAGAGCCTGGTTAGGCAAAGTTTTGGCCAGCAGCAGTGGAACCAGGAAATTCAGAGTTGAGCAAGAGGCCAGAGTTGGAGGAGTGCAAATTTCTCTGAGGGTTGGAGGACTGGAGGAGATTCCAGAGGAAGGGAGGGAGGGGGAAAACCATGGAACGATTTATAAACAGAGTTGATTTTTTCTAAAATTGAGGCACTGCCTGACTGGGAGCCAAGCACAGCAAGTGTATGGGCAATAGATGAATGAATCTTTGATGCTGCAAATCAGCCCTACAGGGAGGGAGTATTCGGTGAACTCAAGTTTATTATTAGGTGGAATCTGGCCAGAAGTGCATTGGAATAGTCATGCCTGGGTGTAACAAAGGCACCATTCAGAGTTTCAACAGTAGATGAGTTGAGACAGGAGTAGAAAGCAATTATCAGAGCCTGTGTTCATTTATAAATCTGACCAGTTTTAGCACTGTTTCCGAGGACACCTGAAAAATATCCAACCTAAAATTAAATCCATCCATTTCTCTGGTGTTGCTGGTGAACACCTTAAAAAAAGGTGATTGTTCTCTTACGTATGATGAATTTAACTAATTTTAGGCGTCCTTATGACCTAAGTAGCATTTGTCAATTAGTGGTAATACTTTTTAAAAATCATTTTAAAAATGTTTCTATCCATCCAGAAGGAGTAGGAATGCTTTCCTAAGCTCATCAGTCTCCATTCTGTCTTCTTGGAGCAGTAAGGACTGCAGATGCTGGAAGCTAGAAACATTGACTTTCCTGCTCCTTGGATGCTGTCTGACCTGCTGTGCTTTTCCAGCTCCACATTTATTGACTCTATTCTGTTCGCCCCCTCTTCCCCCCTTAAGAATTATTGCATTTGTACAACAACTTGTAAACTCTCCTAGAATGCTCAAGAACTCCTCACAATCAATTGGTTTCCGAGTGCAGTCCATTGCTGTGCAGGAAAATACACCTGATATTTTGAAACCACATTGAGATTATTGACCAGTTAGTCTGTTTCCCTTTGTGGCAGAAAGACTGGCCAGAACAACAGGAGAATTCTCAGCTGTTCACCAAGAGTATCACAAGATCCTTAACATCCATCACAGAACAGAAATGACAACATCAACAGGATTAGTATCTTTCTGAAGGACTTATAAAAACATGGAATCATATACATACATAGCTCAAGACACCAGCTTGTTCATGTAGACAATATTTTAGATGAGTTAATATTTACACCAATGAAAATGTCTATAAATGTGAAATTTCTCATTAAAAAATGAAAATTCCTTAACAAATGGTGAGGTCAGAAAGGATGCATGTACATCTCAATAGCGTGCCTTGTGGTAGTTCAATATAACATCAAATTTTTTATAAAATTACTTTTAGATGCATGATAGGAAAGCAGTAAAAAGAAGAAAGGATGAAATTCTGTTAATGTGCCACTGTACATGCTGGAAACATGTGCCAAAGCCAATGAATTATTTTTGTAGGCCTGTTGTTTTAGAGTCAATCCTGGCAGTTGCTTTGTGCGTGGACAACAAATGAAATCATTGTCCATTTGATGTGTTTTGTTGATACGTGAAGGAAGAATATTGGACAGGGATTGAGGAAAATGCCCTGCTATCCTTTGAATAATGCAAGAGGAATATAATGCCCACCTAACCAACAGATATGATTGTAGGTGAGCATCTGTCTGAAAGACAGGCATAGCTGACAATGCAGGACTGACACAATGCTGCATGGAATTATCAGCCCAGATTATACATGTACCTTGAACCCATAACCTCAGCTGGCCAGGCTGGGTGGCCAGATGGAGGATTGCACTGGAGAGTCAAACATCAAACATTTCTTTTTGCAGGCAGACGTTACTGGTGCCTATGACACCATTCCTCACGCCAAATTAATGGAAGTGGTTTCTGGAATACTGAATCCATCCATACAAGAGAGTTACTGCATCCGACGTTACACCAAGGTTTGGGTGGATTCCAGTGGACAAATTCAAAAATCTTTCAAAAACCAGGTACCGATTCACTTCTGTGTGTTGGCATTAGCTGAGGGTCTGACGACTGGAAATGACTGCTTCAAAATAATGGGGATTATTGTCAAATTGCTTATCCTTGAATATGTTTCATGTTCTGTGGTTACATGGTATCCAAAGCTAAAATAAATGTTGAAACTTAAAAAGATCACTTTTGTTTTTCAAAAAGTGCCCACGTTATTTGCCAGCTTTCTATGTAGTGCTTGTGGAATTCACAGGAAATGTTACAGCAGCTAACCCAATGACATATGAGACTGGCTTGGATCAGAGTGGAGGGATGGGAGGGCGAGGGTGTGCCTATTTATAGGACAGGTGAGTGTGGAATCATGCAGACAGTAACAGCTCATAAGGTGGTTAGCACTGCTGCCTCATAGCACGAGGGTCCCGGGTTCGATTCTAGCCTCAGGCGACTGTCTGTGTGGAGTTTGCACATTCTCCCCGTGACTGCGTGGGTTTCTTCCGAGTGCTCCAGTTTCCCCCTACAGTCAAAAGATGTACATGTTAATTGGATTAGCCATGGTAGTGTGGGGCTACGGGGATAGGGGTAGGGGTCTGGGTGGGATTCTGTTCGGAGGGTTGATGCAGTTTCGATGGGCCAAATGGCTTCATTGTAAATTGTAGAGATTCTGTGATTCAATGAAGTCTGCGCAAATGTTTTTGTCTCAATGAGTCATTTAGTTTTCTTTAATTTACTCCCAAACTTCTGTTTAATATTTCTGACCCATTTAATAATGCTTTTTGCAAGTGGATATCTAATTGTCTTTTTAAAATAGTTCATATGAACTCTTATTTTTAATTCATTCAAGGGATAAAGCTGTCACTGGCTAAGTCAGCATTTATTGCCTATCCCTAATTGCCCAGAGGGCAGTTGAGAGTCAATCACATTGCAGTGGGTCTGGAGCCACATTTAGGTCAGACCAGGCAGGTATGGCAGTTTCCTTCCCTAAAGGCTGAGTGAACCAGATGGGATTTCCTGACAGTCGACAAACGGTCATCATTAGATTCTTAATTCCAAATTTTAATTGGTTTCAAATTCAACCATCTGCCATGGTGAGATTCAGACAGGCCCCTAGAACATTCCCTGGATTAACAAACTATCGATAACGCCACTAGGCCATTGTCTCCCCTCTTACTCAATGATAGTTTGTGACTAAGAATTTCATTATGTGAAGAGTTCTTTCATAACCTCATTTTTAATTTTCATCTTTCTTATTTACATTTTTGCATATATTTGGATCATTACCTCAGCTCTAATGCCTAACTTCTGATCTTTTTGTGTATCTGTGCCCCTGTATCTTTTATTATTGGTTTTGTCCTGTTTTCTGAAGCAAATTCCCATCTGTTCATGTTATCATATTTTTACAGATGAGTTCACTAATCACAGAATTTTCACCCGTTTGAAATATCTGATCTGTCGAATTGAATATTAATTCACTGTTCTGCCTGATGTCTTCCTGATTGGTAATTGTGCTGTTACCCTGAGTTAGTGTTTTATTTTATTACCTACCTGTCTCACTAACACAGCTTTTACGCACCTTTTAAGGATTACTTAGCTCCTTTTCTCACCGTCACACGTTATTGTGCTCAGGTTTCCACAATGAAGGATCTGTTACCAAACATGAAGGAATTTGTGTCCCACCTACAGCAGGAAGCCTCTCTGCAAGACACTGTCCTAGTTGAACAGGTGAGATGTCAATGATGATGGAGTCATACAGCACGGAAACAGACCCTTCGGTCCAACCCAACCATAATCGCAAACTAAACTAGTCCCACCTGCCTGCACTTGGCCCATTTTCCTGCAGACATTTCTTATTCATGTACTTCTCCAAATGGATAGTCCTGATGAAGGGTGTAAATCCGAAACGTCGACTTTCCTGCTCCTCAAATGCTGCCTGACCTGCCGTGTTCCTGCAGCTCCACACTGTATTGACTTATCCAAATGGTATTGTGCGCTCCTTGTCGTCTTTCTTTTGCCTCAGGAGGAGGAGATTGTCTGAGATGAATGTTATGTTTCTTTCTTTGCTGTTTCAGTTTTGGAAACATTGACAAATGTGTACGTTATTTGATTGAGCTCAGAAGAGTTCATAGGCATTTCAAACCAGTTCTTTCCTGTGAGACTGTGCTGTACTGTTTTCTCTTTCGCTGTTCTCACACCAAGTGACTTATGAGTCAAACAAAGCATTTGCTTTTCTGTTTCTATCGCTGGGTTTTTCTGGAGCAAGGAACCAGTCTGAAGAGTGAGGAGTATTGCTCCATATAGACTATGACTCCACCACTCTTGATATCTACTGTAGGCGTATGAGAAGAATCTGTTTGACCGTGTTAGAAACACACTCTCGGTTGCCAGCCTGTCCTGGAGTGAGATTTGAGCTGGGAATTCCTGACTCAGTCATGGGAGCACTGCTACTACGTCACAAGACCTCCCAAAATATAATTACGGAGTGACTCTAAATTTCTATCCATCCATCTACTTCGGTCAATCTAATCCATACCTAATCCTCCTTGTTGAGATCGCTGAAAGATGGACTGAAATGAGAATCTTGATGCATTGGTGAGGTTTATAATCCTTTATCAGATGTGTTCTTGTGTTATTTTCAGGGTCTGACATTGAATGAAAGCTCTGGGCAGGTGTTCAGTTACTTCAAGCAAATGATTGAAAACAGTACCATCAGAATTGGGAATAAGTAAGCAGCATTTTCTTGCAATCGTTCATTGAGAACTGATAAGCCACCTACACAACCATGCGAGAAATACAAGTCTATAGAAGGATGCATTTTCACTGAAGTATATTTTACAGTCACCAGCAGGTGGGGTCTGTGTCCTGCTGCGTTATTTGTCTCAAATGTGTGACTCGTAAACACCATACCTGAGATCGCACTGAGAAGTCCCCATTCTCCAGTTTTATTAGTTATCAAAGTGCTTTGAGACTAATACATTGCAGCCTCGGAGCATTTTGTGGAACTCCAGCCATGAGAATTATATGCGTGCTTTCACCTCATATCCACACTGAGAAATCCTTACGTATACTGTATACATGTAATGACTGCACCATAACTGTGGACCAATGCACCATTAGGGATGGGGATGAGCTGTTTGCACTGGAAATGCCACTTGTAGTTAGCTCCCAGTCAATGTGAAATGTTACCAGAGTTTGCACAAATATAGGGCAGAAGACATTAATCCTGGCAACATCTATGAATGAGGTGAGTTCAAATACAAATGACAGTCCGTGTTTTGACTGGAACAAGAGAATTTCGGTTCGCATGAATGGTTAGACAATGTGCCACACAGGTCACTACTGAAAGAGCCAATATGAAAGTAAGGTATAGTTTTACCAGACCACAGGGCTGCTACCACACTAGTGATGATTTAACCTACGGGTCACCACACTGGGTAACCTGAGAGATTGAGAAGGAGAGTCCTACGTGGTAACTTCAGCTGGTGCGGAAATATGAGCCCGTGGTGTGGCATCACTTTGCAAACTGGCTGACCAGCCAACTGAGCTAACTGACCTCCACTCTCCTAGATCAGTATTATATGCGTCGATTATTGGATCCTATTAGGACAAATCAAATTTTGATTTGATTTATTTATTTGGGTCACATGTACCAAAGTACAGTGAACAGCTTTGTTTGTGAGCAGTACAGGCAGATCATAGCAAGCGAGGACATACAGATCACAGGGTGCTTAGACAGAGTGAGGCACATAGGTTATACTGCACAGGAGGTGCATGAAGCAAAATCAACATTAACAAGATCAAAATAAAAACCGAAAGAACTGCGGATGCTGTAAATCCGGAACAAAAACAGAAGTTGCTGGAGAAGCTCAGCAGGTCTGGCAGCGTCTGGGAAGAAAAAATCAGAGTTAACGTTTCGGGTCCGGTGACCCTCCCTCAAGCTCTGGGGGAGGCGATGGCCTAGTGGTATTATTGCTGGACTGTTAATCCAGAGACCCAGCCAAAGTTCTGGGGACCCGGGTTTGAATCCTGCCTTGACAGATGGTGGAATTTGAATTCAATAAATATCTGGAATTAAGAATCTAATGATGACCGTGAATCCATTGTTGATTGTTGGAAAAACCTATCTGGTTCACTAACGTCCCTTAGGGAAGGAAACTGCCATCCTTACCTGGTCTGGCCTGTGTGTGACTTCACACCCACAGCAATGTGGTTGACTCTTAACTGTCCTCTGGGCAATTAGGGATGGGCAATAAATGCTGCCTAGCCAGTGACACCCTCATCCCGTGAATGAATTAAAGAAAAGATTCTGATCATTATGCAGAGATTTTTGTTAAGAGAAACCTATTTGTAATGCATTTACAAGAAAAGAATGCAATCTGGTGTCTCTGTTTGCAGATACTATGCTCAGTGTTGTGGGATCCCTCAGGGCTCTCTTCTCTCCACTTTGCTGTGCAGCTTGTGTTATGGTGATATGGACAAGAAGCTCCTCAGTGGAATTCAGGAGGATGGGTAAGTGACATCAGTAATTAAAAAGGTGCCAGGTTTAAAATGTTTCACATGTTGCTAATCACTTGCTACAAAAAGCTGTTTTGTTTTCGGTTAAGGTTTTCTTCCAGTGATTGGTGGGAATGTTTCTTTCTTTCAGGTTGATGTTGCGGTTGGTTGATGACTTCTTGCTGGTTACTCCTCACTTAGCGCACGCCAAAAGCTTCCTAAGGTATGTCAGATAGAGCAAGACATCCCTTTGATGGGAACTGAAATGCCGCTTCCCTGTTCAGCATTCTCTGCAGCACAAAGCCAGTGGTGGAACATCACGTCCACCATTTCATCACGGTGTCTTTGACAGAACTTTTCATTCAATATAGTTTTTAAAAGTTTCACCCTTGTTTTCAAAGCCTTCCATGGCCTCTCCTGTTTCTGTGACTTCCTGCAATCTGATAGCACCCCAGGATCTTCATGTCTCTCCAACCTCTTAATCTTCCCTGATATCTGTTCGTCCACCAATAGCAGTCATTACCTTCAGTTACCAAGGTCTGGAAAGTCTGCTCTGTGTCTGTCTCCTCCTCTGTTCCTTTAAAGTCACCCTGTAAAACCTACCTCCCTGACCAAACTCTTGCTAAGTGGACCTTGTATATGTCCCTACATGGTTGTGTCGAATTATCTCTATCAGAGTGTTTAAACATGGAAATGTTAAAATAGGAGCTGGACCGGGCCATTCAGCCCGTCAAGCCTGCTGCTCCATTCATTATGATCATGGCTAATCCAACTCATTAGCATGTTCTGACGTTTCCCTGATATCCTTTGATCCTTTTAGCTCCAAGAACTGTGTCCAACTCCTTCTTGAAATCACGTAATGTTTTGACCTTGATTGGTTTCTGTGACAGAGAATTCCACAGGCTCACCACTCTCTGGGTGAAGAAGTTTCTCCTTGTCTCAATCCTAAATGGTTTACCCATATCCTTAGACTGTGACCCCCTGGTTCTGGACTTGCTTGCCATTGGGAACATTCTTCCTACATCTACCCTGTGTGGTCCTGTTAGAATTTTATAAGTTTTTGTGAAATTCCCCTTATCCTACTGAACTCCATATATAATTCTAACCAATTTAACTTCTTCCTGTACATCAGCTCTGCCATCCCAGGAATCAGTCTTTGAAGCATTCCCTTAAAGCAAGGGCATCTTTCCTCAGATAAGGAGACCAAAGTTGCAGTCAATATTTCAGGTGTGGTCTCACCAAGGCTCTGTACAATTACAGGAAGAACTCCTTTTAGTCACTTCAAAGAAACACTATAAATACGAGCTTTTGTTGGTGGGAGGGTTTAAGCTTTCCTTCAGGGAATGGATTATGAATAACAGTTTACATTGACACACTAGTGTTCCACTGCACCAGAGAATTTCATCCCATTTTGTGGGTTTCACAGATCTAAAGTCGGGAAAAAATGCTTCTATTGCATAATGCCATTCACGATCACTTAACGTCTTGCGGCATTTTACAGCCAATGACGTACCTTTGAAATGTTTTAATTTAAGAAAGTTGGGGCTAGTTTGCGCACAGCCAGCTCCCACAAACAACAATGTGTGTGGCCTTTTCATCTGACTTTAATGTTGCGTTGAGCAATGAATATTGGCCAGAGGATAATCTCCTGCTCTTCTTAGAAATAGTGGCATGGGATCTCTTACATCCACCCAACAGGGCAGACAGGACTTGATCCTACACACAACACCTCTGACAATACAGCAATAGTGTCAGCCTTGATCTCCTGGAGTAAGATTTGAACCTGAAACTTTACACATCGGGGCAAGAGTGCCGCTAACTGAGGCTAATAGAGAAAGTACGGTATTGTTTTCTGTTGCTGTGAGCTAGTGCTTTGGTGAGCTCACACTGAACAAGTGTTTACTTCTGTTTCTTAATGGTCCAGAATACTGGCTGCAGGGATCCCAGAGTACGGCTGTTTCATAAACCCCCATAAAACAGTGGTCAACTTTGTTCTTGATGAGAACCTTCCGGGCTGCAGCAAAACTACGTCATTGCCGGAACATTCTCTCTTCCCTTGGTGTGGTCTGCTCTTTGATACTCAGACGCTTGAAGTCTATTGTGACTATTCCAGGTAGGAGCTGTCTCTTCTCATGTATGACTGGTCTGACAAGCACTGTTCCTTAAGCAAAAGTTAACTATCTCAGACGTACATTTGGGAGCAGGTACTGAGCAGTGACCCAGAAAAGGAGGGGATTGAAGACTTTTCCAGCAACTTCTTGTTGGCAGTTACTAAACGTGAACTAAAGAGCGACTGACTGTTCCTCTAAGTTGGGAAGTGAGATTGAGAATGTAATTTTAAAGGGGGAAAGCGATTGTTTTATGCCTGAACAGCAGTTTCTTTACCTGCACATTTGATAGTTGAAGAGCTGAGGCACTTTGCTTTGTCAGCCAGTTGGTTTCTTTACAATGTTGGTTTGACAGATTAAATTTTAATGTATCATTTCAGAGTATGTACAAATAACAGTGTAAATTGGCAACATGGTGTGGAATTGATGCGTACATTTATATGCTGGATTCATCTTTAAAATACATGGTTTTGTAATGTTTATTTTTCCACAATAAGACTATAAGGTATAGAAGTGGAAGTAAGGCCATTCGGCCCATCGAGTCCACTCCGCCATTTAATCATGGCTGACAGGCATTTCAACTCCACTTACCCGCACTCTCCCCACAGCCCTTGATTCCTTGCGAGATCAAGAATTTATCAATCTCTGCCTTGAAGACATTCAACGTCCCGGCCTCCACTGCGCTCCGTGGCAATGAATTCCACAGGCCCACCACTCTCTGGCTGAAGAAATGTCCCCTCATTTCCGTTCTAAATTGAGCCCCTCTAATTCTAAGGCTGTGCCCACGGGTCCTAGTCTCCCCACCTAACGGAAGCAACTTCCCAGCTTCCACCCTTTCTAAGCCATGCATTATCTTGTAAGTTTCTATTAGACCTCCCCTCAACCTTCTAAACTCTAATGAATACAATCCCAGGATCCTCAGCCGTTCGTCGTATGTTAGGCCTACCATTCCAGGGATCATCCGTGTGAATCTCCGCTGGACACGCTCCAGTGCCAGTATGTCCTTCGTGAGGTGTGGGGCCGAAAATTGGACACAGTATTCTAAATGGGGCCTAACTAGAGCTTTATAAAGTCTCAGAAGCACATCGCTGCTTTTATATTCCAACCCTCTTGAGATAAATGACAACATTCCATTCGCTTTCTTAATCACAGACTCAACCTGCAAGTTAACCTTTAGAGAATCCTGTACTAGCACTCCCAGATCCCTTTGTACTTTGGCTTTATGAATTTTCTCACCGTTCAGAAAATAGTCCATGCCTGTATTCTTTTTTCCAAGGTGCAAGACCTCACATTTGCTCACGTTGAATTTCATCAGCCATTTCCTGTATTTCTCCAATTAAGAAGCCCCAGTTAAAATCCCAATGAATACTTCTATTGAGTCAATATTCAGCTCTGTCATTACCTTTCTCAATGTTTCAGAACTTTGTGTCAATATCTGGTCCTGTCTTGTTAATACATAGCGACATCTCCATGTACAATTGTATTCAGCATTCACAATCTCTCCCGTACCATGGACATAAGTAGGAATATATGAATTAGGAGCTGTGGTTAGCCATGCAGCCCTTTGAGCTTGCTATACCATTCACCAAGATCATAGTTGATCTGATCATTCCACATTGCTGTCTCTGCAATAACCTATCACATCCTTTCTTGTCAAGAATCTATCTACCTCTGCCTTCAACAAATGAAGAAAATCAAAGATTCCTGCTTACACTGCCTTTTGAGAAATAGCATTCCAAATACTCCTGAACCTCTGTGAGGCAACCTTTCTCCTCCTCTCTATGTTAAACAGGCAGCCTCCAATATTTAAGCAGTGACCCTGAATCCTAGATTCTCCCACAAGAAGAAACATTCACCTTGTTAAGACTCCTCAGGGTCTGTATAAGTTTTAACCAAGTTGCCTCTTTTTAAACTCCAGTACTGTTCAAATCAGGAGGCACAACATTGCAAATTCATTTAGATACTGACATAACAGGCCAGTACAGATCAGGGGATTCCAGTAAGGATGTTTATGTTGGTTATGATACATAACCAGTTGAAAAACAGCTTGCTGACAACTATATAAAACAATCTATCTCTCCAAACTATCCTTCTATAAATGCCAAGAGGCAGATTTATCTATTTTCCCTGTAAGCTTATTTAACTATTGGGTTGTTACCTAATATTTTGTCATTGGTGAAGGTGGTGCCTCAATTATAACCTCGGGTCAAAGCAGATACTTCTGATTTGCGAGTAGACTCAACGATTTTGCACTCAAGTTCAATCCCTGCTGGGAGCATTGCTGTACCCAGAAAAAAAGCAAGATAACAATTTTCGTCCTCCTATTAGTAAATTGCCTCATTTGTTGAGATGAATGTTCTGAGTACTCCTGTCCTTCGCCCACTGGAATACCTAACTCAGCACTCTTTGGCTAAGAGTTACAAGAAGCTTCCTGCCAATGTGGGAGGGTTCTGACTTGCATAGTCCAATGCTGTGTCATGCTATCGTCTTGCTGCTGTCCCGGGTAAGTTGTGGTGTTTTGCTTTGTATCCCTGCTTCCTTTCTGAAAGCACTTCTAATTAAATGAGGCTTAAGAGAAGCGATTTCCCACAAACTTCAAAGCATATTTTCTTTGACATTAAGTAAAAGTTTAAAGTTCATAAGAACTGGCAGCTTTCTTTTCACATCATACAGCTGTGTGGTCTCACGTCTTTGTGTTATCAATATGTGTTTAATGTTTAGCCTCGAGAGAGGACTGAATGATCCTTGAAACTTAATAGGACATCTAGTGTAAATAATGATTACTTTGCGAACTATTGCTGTGTTTAGAGTGCTGGTAATGATTTCCCTTATCTCTGTGGTAGGACTTTGGTTAAAAGGCTCTACACTGATTTAAGCTTGATTTCTTTTCTTGTTTTCTTTTCTTTAATCATTCACAGGACGAGGGCGCCACTGACCAGGCAGCATTTATTGCCCATCCCTAATTGCCCAGAGGATGGTTAAGAGTCAACCACATTGCTGTGGGTCTGGAGTCACATGTAGGCCAGACCAGGTAAAGATGGCAGTTTCCTTCCCTAAAGGACATTAGTGAACCAGATGGGTTTTTCCAACAATCAACAACGGATTCATGGTCATCATTAGACTGCGAGTTCCAGATATTTATTGAATTCAAATTCCACCATCTGCCATGGGCAGGATTTGAATCTAGGTCCCCAGAACATTATCTGGGTCTCTGGATTAACAGTCCAGCAACCACTAGGCCATCACCTTCCCTGAGGTCTGATATAAAAATCCCCCTTCTGCAAAACTGATTATGGACATATCTCAGGGGTGAAAATTACTAGTTTGTTCAAGAGTCCTTTGAATTTTATCAAAAGACTTTTTTTGAGTTGGCGGAAGGGGTCATATTTTGGTTCCATCACTTTCTGCTTTCTTAACTTTTTCGTGTTATCCATTGCTACATTGACAGCCACGCCTTCAGCTGCCTAGGCCCTAACAGAAAAATTTCTCTCACTTGCTGGGGAAGTAATGGTGTAGTGGTATTGTTGCTGGACTATTAATCCAGAGAACCTGGTTTGAATCCCACCATAACAGGTGGTGGAAATAGAATTCAGTAAATATCTGGAATTAAGAGTCTAATGATGACCATGAATCCGTTGTCGATTGTTGGAAAATCTTATCTGGTTCACTAATGTCCTTTAGGGAAGGAAACTGCCACCCTTACCTGGTCTGGCCTACATGTGACTCCAGACCTACCGAGCTGCACTTTCCTGCTATTGCAGTTGATGAGGATGTGGCAGATTTTGTACTGAAATTAAGTAGCTATCACGTTCGTGAACATCAATGGTGTGTCATCTGAGTTAGATAGGAATCAGTGATTAATTGGGGACCTAGATAACAGTGTGGAGCTGGAGGAAAATTAATTGCAGGAAAACTATCTTAATTGCAGATAGTTAGGGATGGGGAATAAATGCTGGCCTAGTGACACCGTCATCCTATGATTGAATTAAGAGAAAACTTGCCCCCTCAAAAACCCTCTGTCTCCACAACCTCTTTGCCTTTGAGGTGACGTTGAGGTGAAGCAGGCTCAGCATACCAAAGGCCTGCTCCTGTCTTTTATGTTTCTATGCGGCTCAATGGGAAATTGGTTGATAAATGCACCTGTAAAACAACTTGGGATTCCGCACTATTTTAAAGGCACTATCTAACTGCAAGTTGTTGTTGTACAGTGTGACCTGCACCGATGCCCTCCTTGTCAAAAGGTGTCCTCTGAGGGTCATCAATATGAAAAATGTTAAGGCTGGCTTGTGAATTTCACGTGAAGCGCCTGACTTTGTAGACTCTCTACATTATTTCCGGGCTGCACAAAACCATTCCCATTCTCCCCTCGCCCCCCCTGCCGTACAAACCCTCCTCTCATCATCACTCACCCGGACCTGGGTTTCTGGGCTGACCCTGACCCTGAGCCTTCAGTAGATGCAGTACCTGGTGGCTGCCACTAGCTCCCTGCTCATGTAGTCGAGCAATATGATCATGATATGGAAGCGCCAGGGTTGGACTGGGGTGGACAAGGTCAGAAATCACACGACACCAGGTTATAGTCCAACAGGTTTATTTAAAATCACAAGCTTTCGATGTGCTGCCCCTTCGTCATCGGGGCTTCCCTGTAAAGGGGGCAGCTTGTAGTAGCAGCCAGTAGGCATCACATGACCCCCATCATCCCCATGAGAGACCACTATTAAATACTGAGCCAGCAAAACATAATGTGATAACAATAATGTGCTTGACTCTTTACCTAAAGAAACATTAGCTTTACAGAGCACACTGTGTTAAACAAGGCACCCCCTTTTGCATTTTGTTTGTGATTAAAACTTTTTAGATGAGGAAAACATTGAAAAGAAATTTGTTATTTAACTTTCAAACAGTCAAGAATAAGTAAAGATCACTTAATTATGCAAGATTGCCAGTAATTGAAAACAGTATTAGATCCTGACTCTATGTTCAATGTTCTGAACGATAGCCAGTATCCTATACTCTGGAAGTAATTTCATTTCTTTGCTATTTAGCTATGCAAACACCTCCATCAGGTCCAGTCTGACTTTCAGCTGTAGTTCAGAAGCTGGGAAGAATCTGAGGAGGAAGCTACTGGCTGTCTTGAAGTTGAAGTGTCATCACATTTTCCTGGATCTGGAGGTGAGAGGTGATGTCCCTCGTAGTGTATATAGATTACATGTGAATCCCTTTTTGCCTCATCTCCATGAGCTGCACTTTCCTGCTAATGCAGTTGAAGAGGATGTGGCAGATTTTGTGTTGCAATAAAGTAGCTATCATATCCAAGAACATCAATGGTGTGTCACCTGAGTTAGATAGAAATCAGTGATTAATTGGGGACCTAGATAACACAGTGTGGAGCTGGATGAAAACAGCAGGCCAGGCAGCATCAGAGGAGCAGGAAAGTTGACGTTTCGGGTCGGGACCCTTCTTCAGAAGTGTTCCTCCAGATCCTGTAGCACTGGCAGTTCTTACTATCTCTGAGTGCATTAATTGGGGACCTGCCTTTTTTTTGCTCAAACAATTGTATTCAGCCCCAAAAACTTGTGAGGCAGCTTTGCTCCTTGTTTGCCCCTGAAGTGCATCCACTTTTGTTTTGGATCAACCCTCTTGTGAGTGGTTCAGTTATAAAAAGGTCTATGTATAAATGTGATTTGTTTTCCTCTGTTTGTTCAGGATCTGATTGCCACTTATAGCTGCTGTAGTCACATCATGTTCACAAGTTCTGCAATAAACTCACAGTGCTGGGTAACAGTAGTTGGGAGGGCACCATTTCCTGAATTTTTTTTTATATAGAGATCAATATCTTGAGAAGCTTGGGCCAGATGGAGCCCGACAGCAGCATCTGGGCCAGTGATGGCTTAGTCTGGTCAACCATCTTCCTAGCTACAGGTTGGCTGTTGGTTGAAGGATTGTTGGAGCTGCAGACATGCTGTAATAATATAGAAAATAGGAGCAGGAGCAGGCTATTCAACCCTTTGAGGGTTTAGTATGATCGTGGCTCATCGTCCAGTTGAGTTCCCTGTTTCCACTTTCTCCCCTGTTACCCTGAGAGTCTTCCCTCTGGGCTTCACTGCCACTCAGGTGGCGTTGTCCCTCACCACTCCCTTTGATCTACAGGGAGGTGCAGACTATTAGCAGGGTGTGATGGTGCCAAAGGCCCCATCCGTAGTCTGACAGGATCTTTGGAAGCTTGTGGAAAAGGTGGAACCCAGATGCTGATTGATGGAAGAGTGGTTTCTTACAGAGCTCTAATTGTGTTAGGGGGTTGGGGAACTTTGTTGTAGGGCATAGAGTAGACAGCTTTCAGAACTAGGTGCAGTTGTTGGACAGGGACTTCCTGGCTGGCTCAATGTTGCTATAAAGATGTGGCATGCATGTCAAAATGGAATATGCTAGATGTTGCTGTCCAGTGACTGTTTTCTGGCTAATTAGACGGCCTTGCAGCCTGCAGTAAGATTGAGTCTCTCTATCTGATAGATCCGGTCACTCCCTCCACCGCGGATGCTCTGTAGCAGCAGTGTGTACTATCTACAAGATGCACTGCAGAAATTCACCAAAGATCCTCAGACAGCACCTTCCAAACCCACAACCACTTCCATCTAGAAGGACAAGGGCAGCAGATATATGGGAACACCACCACCTCCAAGTTCCTCTCCAAGTCACTCACCATCCTGACTTGGAAATATATTGCTGTTCCTTCACTGTTGCTGGGTCAAAATTGTGGAATTCCCGCCCTAATAGCATTGTGGGTCAACCCACAGCAGAAGGACTGCAGTGGTTCAAGAAGGCAGCTCACCACCACCTTCTCAAGGGCAACTAGGGATGGGCAAGAAATGCTGGCCAGCCAGCGACACCCACTCCTAAAAATGAATAAAAAAAGACACTTGCTTGTTGGGCAATTGTTAAACTTTAACAAAATTAATAAACCGTGTGCAACATTATACAGTATTGTTCTCACAGGTAATAATAGTCAAGAGATGAGAAATTCATAATAAGAGCTTATAATTGGAAGTGATCACCACAAATCAACATCAGTGTCTCTGTTTGTTTATACTTTGTTTTTGTCCAGAATTCGTCTTCCCAAGATAAGCTGCTCAAATACTCACTTTTTCCACATTACACGCACAGAGACCTGCAATCGTTTCTGTGATCTCCACTGTCCCGTAAACCTATCTGTGACGTTACAATGCCAGAAAAGCCCAAAGTAGAACCTTTGGTTAATCCAGTTTCACATAAATGAAAACATACATTTATGTATCACTGCACTGCTGCTACAAACTGTTGGAGAGTTAAAACATTTTGATTTGAAATGAATTCAAGATAATTATTTAATATAATGGTAAAACACAATTGCAAAACTATTTTGGCTTTCTATACTTCATTATTAGCAGAAGCAAAGTTGAGATGGTTTCTTCCTGCAGTGTTGGGTGAAGCACACCTAGTTACATACATTCTTTTTGACCTCAATGCAGCGTAACTGCCCAGACATTAAAATAACTTGAATTGTTGCTACAGACTTGAAGTGAGGGGGGTGGGTGTTGTGTACTGCATAGACAAGTATAAAATTGATGATCAGCTCAAAGACGTTTATAATTCCTGCAGGTTAATACATTGAGAACAGTTAACATCAACGTCTACAAGCTATTTCTTCTCCAGGCTTACAGGTACTTCACAAAAACTTGTGTATCAGTTGATTATTTTTGGGTAGTTTATAACAGCATATCACAAAGGGACATATGGTTCAGAATGTCAGATGATAAACAAATAAAAAACTGTCTGAGCCCTTGCGTTTATTTGAGTTTGAAGTTTGTTTGCACGTTTTGCCTTTGTGGAGTCTTAATCGAATGTGCCCATCCACTGCCTCTCAACCCAAGATCTTCTAAGTTCGAATGATTTGGACACTGTGTGTGATCCAGTCCTTCGTGGCACCAATAAGAGGATGTGTCCAATTAGTTCCCAACATCCATTTATGTCGAACGCATGAGGAAATATTTTCATGTGCATTTCTAAACGTTCCAATTTGGGAAGTGAAATGAGCTTGCTTTCCGTTAAAAGTAAGGTGAATTCAGTCAATAATCTGTAAGTTAGCAAATAATGCCACTTTGCACAGCTACTCCGATCTGTACCTGGTAGGGTTAACTCTGTGATCTGCTGTGCACAGGAATACATCCTGCTCAAGCCCCACACTCACCCCTCACTGCCCATTCCACCCTCAACCGACACCACCCCACACTCCCTAACTGTCCATTCCACTGTGCCACATATACCCCTTCACTGATAAAGGGATTAAAGATAATAATGGAATTAATGTTTCATGTCAGTGATGATGTTTTGGCAGAAAGGTCATCAACCTCAAATACTAACTCACCTCTCATCAAGTGTTACTTGACGTCCTGAGTATTTACACTGTTTCCCTCGTATGTAATATCAGCAACATCTTTATACCACCATGATGCCATGCAGCACTGGCATATCTTCATAAGTCTGTACATCGTTTACATTCTTTAATTGTTTACCTTCTATGTAGCAAGAGGCTATTTTTGTGTCATACAAGATTTGCCAAATTGTGTTTTTGGATATGAATTCAGGAATTTAAACATACTGAGACATGGCTGGAGAACCTAACACAAAGGAAGGTGGTTGTGGTTGTTGGTGGTCAGTCACCTGACCTCACTAGGACATCGCTACAGGAGTTCCTCAGGGTAGGGTCCTTGGCCCAACCACTTTCAGTCCCCCATCAATGACCTTCCCTTAATTGTAAGCTCAGAAGTGGGCATGCTCGCTAATGATTGTTTGCACAATGTTCAGCACCACTCAACCCCTCAAGTACTGAAGCAGTCATTGTAGAAATGTAGCAAGTCATGGACACCGTTCAGAATTGGGCAGATAAGTGGCAAGTAGCATTTGTGCCAGGCGACAACCACCTCCAATAAGAAGGAATTTAACCATCGCCATTTGACATTCAGTGGTATTACCATTACAGAATCTCTCACAACCAATGTCCTGGGGGTTACCACTGACCAGAAACAAACTGGACCAATTGCAATAAATGTTGTGCCTGCCAGAGGCCTAGAATATTGTGATGAGTAACTTGGCTCCTGTCTCCATAATTCCTCTCTGCCATCTGTAGGGTGGCACGGTGGCTTAGTGATTGGCACTGCTGCCTCACAGCACCAGGGACCTGGGATTGATTCCAGCCTTGGGTGACTGTAAGGAGTTTAAAAGTTCTTCCTGTGTCTGCATGGGTTTCCTCTGGGTGCTTCGGTTTCCTCCCACTGTCCAAAGACCTGCAGATTAGGTGGATTAGCCAAGCTAAATCGTTCTATAGTATCCAAGGTTGTGCAGGCTCGTTGGATTAACCATGGGAAATGCAGGGTTAGAGGGATTGGGTGGGAGGGTGTTCCCTGAGTGGGATGCTGTTCGAAGGGGTGGCGTGGATTGAATGGGCTGAATAGCCAGCTTCCACACTGTAGGGATTCTATGAGGAACATGTCAGGAGTGTGTTGGAATACCCTCCACTTGTCTGGATGGGTGCAGCTCCAACAACATTGAAAGCTCTACACCATTCAGGACAAAGCATGTTCACCTTCAGCATGTACCTTCACCACCAACACACAGTGGCAGCAGTGTGTTCCATCTACAACGTTGCACTGGAACAACTCATAAAGGCATCTCAGATGGCGCCTTCCAAACCCGAGGCTTGTGCCACCTTGAAGGACAAGAATCAGGTGCTTGGGAATACCATCACTGCAATAAAAGCAAAATATTGCAGGTGCTGGAAATCTAAAAGAAACACAGAAAATGCTGGTGAAATGCAGCACATCTGGCAGTGTCTATGGAGAGAGAAACAGAGTTAACGTTTCGAGCCTGATGTGATTCTTCTTCAGGACTGTTCTGTTTTGAAGCCAGACTCGAAATGCTAACTCTGCTTCTCTCTCCAAAGATGCTGCCAGACCTGCAGCATTTTCTGTTTTTATACTTCTCTCTGTAAGCTCCCCTCCAAGCTACACATCATTCTGACTTTGAACTCTGACACCCTTTCTTAACTACATCTGAGTCTAAATCTTTGAAAGCCTTTCCTTACAGCATTGTGGACTTACCTTTACTTCAGGTACACCAGCAGTTCAAGAAGGCAGCTTCCTGCCAACTTTTCCAGGATAGTGTGTGCTGGGCAATGACAGCTGGCCTAACCAGCGATGCACACATCCCATGAACAAATAAGAAAAAAAGTGCAGTCTTCACTCATTCATTGGATGAGGGCATTGCCGCAGCATTTATTGCCCATCCCTAATTGTCCAGAGGGCAGTTAAGCGTCAGTCACATTGCTGTGGGTCTGGAGTCACATGTAGGCCAGACCAGTTAAGGATGGCAGTTTCCTTCCCTAAAGGACATTAGTGAACCAGATGGGTTTTTCCCAACAATGGACAATGAATTCATGGTCATCATCAGACTGTTAATTCCAGATATTTATTGAATTCAAATTCCACCATCTGCCCTGGTGGGATTCAAACTCTGGTCCCCAGAGCAGAATCTGGGTCTCCGGATTAACAGTCCAGCAATAATACCACTAGGCCATCGCCTCCCCTAACTTTTCTTCTAAAGCTGCAAAGTGAGGGGAGACCCTCCAGAACAGAAACAAAGCGTAGGAGAACCACAATTACTGAAGAATAAAAACCTTTCAAAGAAGTTGAAGGACCTAATTGGGGAGTAGTGGCAGCAGAAATAGTATTAGCAGGAAGATTTAATTTCAGAGATAGACCGAATAGAAAGCAAAATTGAACATTCTAGCAAAATGAATCATTCAAGACACTGCAGAACAGAATTGGGAGTGCAACCGATGATTTTATTACTCTCCAAGGGGTAAAAGAAGCAAAAGACACATACAAAGAGCTACTGAGAGCCTTTGACAACTATTTCAATTTCACAATTAATAAAAGTTTTGAAAAAACAATATTTAACAGAAAAATACAGCCTCCAGGTGAACCCATAGATAATATCTTTAATTACCTCTACAAACTACTGGAGAAGTTCCACTGTGGTGACTTGAAGTCAGAATTCATTACAGATGCAATTGTTGTAAGCATTGCTCATGAGTCCTTATCAGATTTATTAAGTATAAAGAAGACATGGCTTTCAACAAAACCGATTTCAGACAGTGAGTAAAGCAAAGGTTCAAAGCAAAACTAATTAATCATAATGGAAAACAGACCAAACTTCATCGAAGAGATCTTCAGAATCCATTCAATTCTTAAGGTACAGAACTGCAAAAGATACACATGATAAGCCATTGCAGTGGTTAGGACACTTAAAGTCCTTGCCAACACTTTGGAGCAAAGAGAACTCACAGGAGGTGTTAAAACCAGATGCTTTTAATATACAGCATTAGGTCATTTTTAGAAAATGTGTTCAAGTGGGACAGAGCCACGGAAAAGCAAAAAACTGAACAACTGTCCACACAGAGTTAACTGAGACAGAGCAGTCTCCAGTAGAAGACAAACCCAAGTTTTGTCAAAAGAGATTAACGATCCAGACCAAAGACTTTGGTGAGCTGACCCCGTCATGAATCACAAGTTAGACTCAGGAGTAAGTGTCACAACATTATCAGATAGTGAGTGTTGGCTATTGAGGATAAACTATTCACAGCTGTACAAATGCAACTACATGGTCATTGCACTTACTATCAAAAATACGCTACACACAACTCTTTAACACCAAAAACTAGAAAACCAATACATGTTTCACAACTATGAATTCTCACTTCCCAAGTTCAGCATTTACACCAGCCCGTTCCTGGCTACAATCTGTTCTGAAGAAGGGTCGCTGGACCTGAAGTATTAACTCTGCTTTCTCTCTATAGATGCTGCCAGACCTGCTGAATTTCTCCAGCAATTTCTGTTTTTGTTTCAGATTTCAAACATCTGCAGCTCTTTGTTTCCTGTTTAATGCCCATTTACCAATTTTATTAATAACATTCTCAACAAAACTCCAACAAGTTAATCAAGCACAATTTCTCATCAAACACGCGCATAAGCAATACATTTAAGAGGGACCATCTCTGGTACAGACAGGGAGACTAAAGGTTACACAGTTAAACAGTCCCTCACATCCTTGAGGTATTTGGTTCTTAACCTGGGACCATAGTTGTTTGATTTGTATCCTCAGCAGTGGTGGAATCTGTCAATATCTTATGAGTTCTTCATGAATGGTACCTTGCCCAGTTTGCTTTTCCACTGAATGCTGTATTCTTAGATGATGAGAGGAACAAGCAGGACAACTGTTGTTGGCGCAGATCAATTTTCCCTTCTCTTTGCCCTGCTGCTTAAAACCAGCTGTTGAAATATAGTTCAGTTTGTATTCCTGAGTCTAGCTCCACTGTCCTTTCAAGCTGGCTAACCTGCAGGTGAGCATTTCACCTCCCAAAATGTGAAATTATCCTACACTTGTGAATTAAAATAGGAGATGAGAATTTCTTAATGTTGACTCAGATGCTTGATTTTGACGTCTTTAGATAAAAATGGCAATTTCGGGGCGGGCAGTTTTGTTTGTTCCACATGGGTCCCTTGAAGTCTGCCTCGGTCAGATGACCACTGGAGCCAATTCAGGCCCGTGTTTCATCCTTGTTTAGTCCTTGAAAGATCTCAGGTATAACAATCAGGGTGGAGTTAAAGTATGATATCCCATTTTAACAATCACCATAACACTGTGAACAAATGTATAATATGAACAGTTAGCAAAAAAAAAAATGGGGGTGTGGCGATGGAGTGGTCTGATCAGCCATGATCCTATTGAATGGCAGAGCAGACTTGAGTGGCTGAATGGCCTACTCCCGTTCCTATTTCTTATGGTCCTGTGGGGAGGGGAGAGATATTGTGTATGTGCCTGGAAAGACCTGAAAGGTTTGGTATTTGATTGAGTGCAATAGAAGCATCACCCATTGTAATGATACCATGTTTACTAGGTGAGAGACTTTGTGTGAGACAGCCCCAGTGCTGTGTCGTCCCAACAGACCTTGTGGTAATAAAGCCTGTTCTTACAACCTGCAGTCTATTTCATCTCTGCAACAATTTACATCTTGTTTTGTCGACAAGACTCTTCGTTATGCCAGGGGGTGTCTGCCCTCACACACCCGCTAGATCATGTAACCCCCAAGGAACCCATGCACTCAGAAGATATGGATGGTAGGACACCCAGCATTCACCTCATATCAAATAAAGTTGACTTTGATCCTGGTGCTATGACCAGTTAGTTAACATTTTAGTCTATAGCAGTGAGTGTGTTGATTAACATTTTATAACACTGTATATAAAATAACATATTCGTGGTTAACAATTTAACAGCTTTGATAGCTTTCCTGATGATTCACTTGATCTTTGTTAATGTTTAGGATGATACCAGAAATAGCACATTGCTCAAACAGCCTCAGATTCATTCAGGACTCATCATCCAGTCTTTCACTGATTTTACAGTTTTCATGGGTGTTCACTTTTTTTAAAATTGTATCATGATTGATTTGTAACATTTTCCAGACTCTGATTTTACAAAATCAAAGTGCTGATTGGATAGACTGCCAGTGAGTTGGAGGAACAGGACTTTGTTTACATCAGTTTAACAAAGCAACATTCAACAAAGTCTTTGCGCCATTGAGGGCAAATATAAAAGTATACGAACTAAAGGAGGTGATGGCCTAGTGGTATTATTGCTTGATTGTTATTTCAGAGAACCCAAATAACGTTCTGGGGACCCAGTTTGAATCCCACTATGGTGGATGGTGGAATTTGACTTTTAAAAACAAAATCTGGAATTAAGAATCTAATGATGACCGTGAATCCATTGTTGATTGTTGCAAAAACCCATCTGGTTCGCTCATGTCCTTTAGGGAAGGAAACAGCCATCCTTACCTGGTCTGGCCTACATGTGACTCCAGACCCACAGCAATGTGGTTGACTGTGGTTGCCCTCTGGGCAATTAGGGATGGACTATTAATGCTGCCTAGCCAGCAATGCCCTCTTCTTGTTAATAAATTTAAAAAAACTTTCTTTCTGGATAATGGTCAAGCTTCTATATTTTTAGGTTGGCCTTTCGTCTAAAGGAGGAATTTGCCAGAATTGGATCTTAGTTCAGATTTCTGAAAAGAAAACAAAGCCACGTGATGTTGTCTAGTTATGCGAGCCTGATAATGAATTTGTTTTACTTTAAAAAGCTGTATCATAAGTTAATCTATTTATTTATTTTGAGAAAAATATAAAACCACTCGTGTGCCAGTCTTATTCCAATTAAGCCTTGTATCCTAGTGAGCAACTTTAAAGTGGCTAAATTTGCATTATAATGCCAGGCATTGATGTGAAATCCTTGAAGCCAAGGTTGACCAAGCATTTCTAACACTTCCCGTTTCACCTAAAGCTTTCTTTCTGTTGCCTTCAACTTCTACAAAGATTTTTTTTAGTGGGACCTGGAGGATGTTTCCTAAAAGCTGTTTGGCTGTGCAGTTGCTCGGAGGTTTTACACATGCCAATCGACAGTCTGATGTTCCCAGCATTGACTTCTGGTTTCGGAAGAGACTGTCATGCACTGACCTGAGAGACTCATGTGGGCAGCAGAGGAAATAATTAGAGGGAATATTGGATGTGGGCATCTCTGGCTGAGCCAGTGGTTATTGTCCATTCCTGATTAACCCTGAAGTAGGTGGTGGTGAGCTACCCTCTTGAACCATTGTGGTCTCTGTGGTGTAGAAACACCTACAGTTCTCTTAGGAAGGGTGTTAAAGCATGTTGCTTTCCCCTGGATGGTGTTGAACTTCTTGAGCGTTTAGAGTTACACAGCCAGGCAAGTGGAGATTATTGATGAACGGTGGGTTACTGACTGCAGAATTCCCAGTCCCTGGTCTGTTTTTTGTAGCCACAATCTGTATATGCCTGGTCCAGTTAAGTTTCTGGTCACTGGTAACCCCCAGGATGTTGATGGTGGGGTATTCAGTGATGGTATTGAATGTCAAAGGACGATGGTTAGATTCTGTTATTGCATGAATGTTACTTTATTCACATGTAGTCTTGCACCAGTCTCCCTCATTTTGGCCAGCTGCAGATATTGGACAAATGGCAGTGAACATTTCCATTAACACAGGTACCATTTACAAAAGCACAGATACATTACGTGTTAAACACACTATTTCAGACAGTTCAGCAAGCACTTAGCCAGCATTTAGCTCCTTTGAGGGATCAATATTAACTAGGAGTGTGGAAGACTGTAAGAGCAATCCTCCCAAAACGGCAAGGGCCATGGCACCTTTCTTGTCCAATGGAGAGAGCAGGTAGAGCCTTAGTCAATGACAGTCTGAATTACAGACCATTCACTTAGTTCTTGAGCCCCAAGATTGGACAGCATAATAAATGTTTACTGGAGTTTAACCTCCCTCTGCAGGTCAATGAGAGAGACTTTAGTTTGATTTTTCAGTGCGGATGACCCAAAACTCTTTGACCCTGATAACGTATGGCAACTACTTCTCCACCCTGCAGTGCAGCATCAGAATGTCTTTCTGATATTGACCTATGGCTCTAGGTCATCTTGTTCTTCACAATTAGCCACATTTAACTTCTGGCAGGGGTGAAATGTACTTTGTGAATCAGCAAAATTAACAGTGACTATTCTAATGCTCAATAAATATTGGGAGCCTTGCACCTTCAAATAATCCCCTTTTATTGAGTGGAATTTATTCATTGATGGCAGTGCTCTATTGTTTTTGAGAAGTGCGTTATTGATCCTCATCTGTTATCTTAATGGAACAGGAAGTTATTTTCTTGAGTATTGCTGCAAAAAGTAATTAATTGATTATGAAGGCTTCTATAAGCATCTGAAAGGTTCTATAAAGGCCAAAGTCTGCCTTCAGTTGATTGTACAAACCAATCATGCAGCTACAAATCTAATTCAGTTTGCACAATTCTGCTGTGCACTGCAGATGTACCCAAAATAGATGTTGCACTTCAGAGTAATACATTGTGCACAGATGTGGTTGTGGTTCTCGGAGGTCAAACATTACAACAGGAGATCCATACAGTGGTATTCTGGCCTCCGCTATCAGTGACCTTGCATCCATCTGAAGGTCGAAAGTGTTGTTCACTGACGATTGCACAATGTTGGATACCATTAATGACTTCTCAGAAACCAAAGCGGTTTGTGTCAATATAAAGCAAGCCATGGACAACATTTAGGCTTGGGCTGCTAAATGGCATGTAACATCTCTGCCAGGCAATGACCATGTCAAATGAGAGATTATAATCTTCTCATCTTGACATTCAATGGCATTACTAATGCTGCATTTTTCCACTATCAACCCTGTGGAAGTTTCTACTTGCGGTCTACTTGAGGGATATATAATGCCAAAGGAGATTGACAAAGTAGACGTAGAGAGGATGTTTCCACATGTGGAGCAACCTCGAGTGAGAGGTCATAGTTTTAGGATGGGGGTAGCAGACTTCAAGCAGAGGTGAGGAGAAATTACTTCTCTAAAAGGGTTGGGAAACTGGGGCATTTACTACTCCGGAGTGCAGTAGATGCTAGGACATTGAGTAAATTTAAGAAGGGGGTAGACAGATTTTTAATTATTAAGGGGTTAAAGAGGATGTGGAGAGCTGGTAGGAAAGTGGAGTTGAAGCCACTTTGAGATTAGCCATGGTTGTGCTGGGTGGAGGAGCAGACCCAAGGGGCTAAATTACCTACTTCTGCTTCTTGTTCTTATGTCCAGACATGGTACTGGACCAGCCATTTAAATACAGTGGCTACAAGGCCAGCTCAGAGACTGGGAATTTCACAGCAAAGAACTCCGATCTCCCATTTCCCAAAAACCTGTCTGTGTCTACAAAAGGCACAAGTCAGGAGAGTGATGGATTACTCTCCACTTTCCTGGATAGGTGCACCTCCAGCAAAACTCAAAAATCTTGCACCATCCAGAAAACAAAGGAGTCTGCTTTATCGGCATCCCGTCTACCATCTTCAATATTCATTCTTTTTCATGATTGATGCTCGGTCGCAGCAGTGTGTACCATCTATATGATGCACTGCTCCTGAGGCAGCATTTTTCCAAACATTCTGACCGCTATCAGCTAGAAGGACAACAGCAGATATATGGGAGTACCACCGCATGCACGTTCCCCTCCAAACCACTCTCTGTCCTAGCCTGGAACCATATTGCTGCCACTCCTTAAATGCTCATGGGTCAACTCCCTCCCTAATGGCGTTGGGATTTTCCTTCGTCAATTCAACTGCAGCGGTTCAAGACAGCAGCCCACCACCACTTTCTCCAGGGCAGTTAGGGATGGGTGATAAATACTGCCCATGTCCCATAAACAGATAAGACAATTAATATAACAGGCATGGGGCTGGATGAACACAGCAGGTCAAGC
>JAHRHZ010000029.1:22542015-22555684 GCA_024137785.1 Ginglymostoma cirratum
ATTTTTTTTTTCTGATGAAGGGTTTAGGCCCGAAACGTCAAGTTTTCCTGCTCCTATGATGCTGCTTGACCTGCTGTGTTCATCCAGCCCCATGCCTGTTATCTCGGATTCTCCAGCATCTGCAGTACCTTTTATCTCTAAGACAATTAATATATTGAGATCTCTCTGTGGTGTAGTAAAATAGGGTCGGATGAGAGTTGCGAAAAGGAAACACTCTATGATTATTTGCATTGCTCTTAGATTCCATGCATGTGTTCTTCGACTCCCATTCGGCCAAAGAGTAAGAGACAACCCATCGTTCTTTCTTGAGGTCATCTCTGATATGGCTGTTTGTTGCTACTCCATACTGAAAGCTAAAAACCGAGGTGAGTTTTTAATTTTCAGTGATGGTGGAGGGTGGGGAGCTGCTAGTTAAGCTAGCCACTGTAGAATCCTCGTAATGTGGGAAGATTATATGTTACTGTGTGTGACACTGCACTGTAAAAAAACCGTCTCTGTTTGGAGTTTCTGCATGGCTTTCCTCTGGGTGCTCCGGTTTGTTCCCATAGTGCAAACATGCAGGTTAGGTGGATTGGCGATACTAAATTGTCCCATAATGTCCAGGGGTGTGTAGGCTAGGTGGATTAGCCATGGGAAATGTGGGTTTGTGGGGAGGTGGGTCTGGATGGGATGTGCTTCGAAGAGCCAGTGTAGACTCGTTGGGCCAAGTGACCTGCTTCCATATTGTTGGGATTCAATGATTCTATAAAGAAGCCTCATCAATGTCATGTACAATCTCAACACGGCTTTCCAACTACTATACTCAAAGGACTGAGCAATGAAGTTAAGCATGCTAAGCACCTTTTTAATTATCCTGCCTATATGTGATGCAAACTTTAAAAAATAATGAACCTGCACCCCTAGGTCCCTCTGCTCTACAACACTACCCAAGGCCCTACCATTAATTGTACAAACCCTACCCTTGTTTGTTATGGCAAAATGCAATACCTTTCATTTATCCAGATTGAACTCCATCTGCCATTTTTCAGCCCATTGACCCATTTGATCAAGATCCTTTTGTAATCTTAGAAAACCTTCTTCACTGTCTGCTATGCCACCAATTTTGGTGTCGTCTGCAAACTTACCAATCTTGCCTTCTATATTCTCATCCAAATCATTGTTATAAATGATGTTTTTATTAGAATTTACATTACATTCAATTTTTTTTTCCCCCAGGGATACCTCTAGGATTCAAAGATGCAGCTGGTCCTTTTCCTTACGAAGCTGCCCATTGGCTTTGCTATCAAGCTTTCACTGTGAAATTGTCCAATCACAAGGCAGTTTACAAGTGTCTACTAGGACCCCTGAGAACCTGTGAGTAAAGGGTGAAGTTGCTGCAGTCCAACTGGACCATAGAGCTACACTCGTAGAGACAACTAGTGTTGGTTTAACCTGAGGGTCAGCACAGCTCAGGCAACAGGAGAGGTTGACAACCAAAGTCCTTCACGATAATCTCAGCCAGTGTGGGAATTGAACCGACACTGTCAGTGCCCCTCTGTGTTGCAGACCAGCTGTCCAGCCAACTGAGCTAATCAATGCATAGGTATCATTTGATGAAACATTCACATTGACTCTTAAGGCAGCAGCTTGCCTTTGTGTAGTTCTTTTCAGCAATCATTTGGAAAATATGATGGGTACGAACTAAATAATCAAGTTATGCACTAAATTGCATACTCTACTGGGTGAAAGTCGTTTGTGCACAGTATTACTTACAAAATGTCTGTCTGACATCGTAAATCCATTATATGCTGTAGGCTGCCTTGTTTATAATTGATAGACTAGATAGAGAGTAATTGAGAAAGGCCATATAATAAAACTAATAAGCACAAGAGAGATGACCAAATTGTGTTGCCAATTTTGGCAATCAAAATAAAACGTGAAATGCATCCGCCAAATCATTTGTTTGTTCCTTGTATGAGGTTGCTTTTCATTCCTTTTTAAATTTCCATTCTTTTTCTGAACTGCCTTTAACTGGTTTCATCACAGTGTTAGCATCTTGCGTGGAAAAGGAAGGCTGAGAGTTGTTAAGCTCGAGTGAGTGGGAGGTTTCCATAGTGAATGTGTAACCCCTAAGTTCAGCTGTTAAAAGTTTGTAAAATGATAATGGACTGGTGCATCCATAAATAGGCAATTCTGTGTGGAAGAACGGGAGGCCTGTACTTATATACTAGTGGTTTTCATGACCTCTGAACTTATCAACGTGTTTTACAGTCAACGGAGTACTTTTTGGAGGGGATGGGAGTGGCAGAGACTGTAATAAAGCCCCTAATTTTGGCAAGGAAAGGGCATCAAAAAAAGGGCCAGGGTCCAGACAGTGGCAGGAGGTGGAGAGCAGGTGGCTGCTGGGTGGGCTGGGGAGGCACTGGGGAGGATGCCTGACTTCCACCTTGTCTCTGCAGGCTACTGCAGTCCCACTGACTATATCGCCAAATGTGAGCACAAATAACTGTCCTGCTCACTGCTGAACTGAGCCTAAAATCCACCACCACACACAGACACACACACACAGAGCTATGCACACAGACACGCATACACACTTACAGCGACACATGGTACACACACACACACACACACGCACATGCCATGCATGAATGCACGCATGCGGAAACACACACACACGCGTACAAAAACACCTCTGTCCCGTGGGAGGTTGAAGGCTAAGGCAGGGACCGGTGACTAGATCTGTGTTGTACATATATGGACTATGTGCCATGTGGCTCACCCCTTTAAAAGTGACTTGGAAGTTTAGACACCCCACTTTTTAAAATCCAAGCGAAAAGCTGCAGTTCAGTTTGTCTGATAGTAGTTAAGTGCCTGAGTATTGAGGAAAGTAAGGGCTTTATCCAAGTAAGTATAAAGTGTTGGTGCAAAGTTTTATGTGCAGAAGGAAGTTTCCTTGTTTCACTCCTATTTTTTAGAATGCATTTAGTATGGAATTCAGGAGGTAAGGAGATGGTGGGGGAAGGCAGTGAGAGGGTTGGGTACAGGAGAAGTACAGTGTTAATGGTGTCTGTAATGGCCCCTCTGTGTAGGTCACCAGATGTGTTTGACTGCTTCACAAGGGTGGTTAGATACCACCTTCTCAAGTGTATCTGGGGATAGGCACTGAACAGTGGCCCATAAAAGAATTAAAAAGTATTGATGTATGTAATGAAACCCAAGCTACTCCGTTTGTAAGGAAGTTGCTATCTCAACTCATAACCCAGTTTGTTGTACACATTGTGACTGATGTTTACTCATCATTAGAATTAAATGCTGTGTTTCCACTGACAATTAAGCTTCATTTTGCTGCATTTAATTCAGTAGAGATGTTTGTGAGTTTACTTACTGAAGAGGTGAGATGGCACCTAATTTCCTTTTTTGTGACATCATTTGAGTTAAACATTTCCCTGTGCACTTCCTCCTCCAATGACAAATGCGGCCTTACTGCAGAGCTGGAAATTTCCACAAATTAACTGACTGAAAATCTCCAGGAAGCCTTCAGCTTACAATGAAGCATTGTATGTTCTTCCTTGCTATGTCCATTCTTTTGTTTGTTTCTCTGTCCTAGCTCTGCATATTTAACCTCTTCATCAAATAGGCAAATTTGCTTTCCTAAATAAAAATCAAAAGAACTGCGGATGTTGTAAATCAGGAACAAAAACAAAGTTGCTGGAAAAGCTCAGCAGGTCTGGCAGCATCTGTGAAGAAAAAAAACAAGAGTTAACGTTTCGGATTCGGTGACCCTTCCTCAGAACTGATTTGCGTTCCTGTTCTGATCGTACGTTTCATTTCTTTAATTTAGCATTAATTTCCTTTTCGAGCAAAAGTTGACATTGAGAAATGTGTAAGAAGGTTCTACTTTTGCAGCAGTGTGTAACCTTGGAAACATATGTTGCAGTGCCGTCTCACAGTGCTGCTTTTAAGAGAGAATACAGTGATCAATATTTGCAGCCAGCATTTCACATCACTCATGGAATATTCTTACAGTTTATGCAACACATCAGGAGTCCTGGGCTGGTTAGCTTAGACAGCAGGATGGTTGCTTTGTGATGCAGAGTGACACTGACAATGTGGGTTCAATTCCTGTGCCCATTGACATTACCATGAAAATCCCACTTTCTCAACCATGCCCCTAAATGAGGGCATGGATGACCCTCAGGGTAAACCACCAGCAGTTATCTCTCTCTAATGCGAACATGGTCGTATGGGTCTGTCATGAATTTACTGTGTACAGTATTGGCCTTATCTAAGGGTGTGTGTAAATGCACGAGGAAATACTTCAGAGGAGGTGAATGGCTGGGTTGTTTTCTTGAGGAACTGGGTTGGACAGGCTGGGTTTACATACAGGAAGAGGTGACTTGATTGAAACAAATAAGATCCTTGACTGGATGGGAGTGGAGAGGGTGTTTCCTCTTGCCAAACTCTTGTGGAAGAATCTCAAAATGGGGCCACTGCTTAAATGTCAGGGGTTGCCCATTTAGAACGGAGATGAGGAACAATATTTTACCTCTGAGGACCATGAGTCTTTGGAACTCTTTTATTTTGTCCCAAAAAGGTGGTTCAAGCAGATTCCTTGAATCTTTTTAAGAGATTTGCTAAACAAGGGGCTGAAACGTTACCAAGGAGTAGGTGGGAATACAGATTTGAGGAGCAGACTGCATGGCCTAATCCAGCTGTTTGTTTGAATGTTGTCTCTATGCACACGTATTTAATACAACATGACCACATGGTTGTGTGGTACCTGTTTTTACTGAGTCTTTTAATGCAGTGTCCGTGGTCTATAGTTGTGGGTTCTTAACAGTGTCTAGTGGATGCACTAGGTGGAGAGTCTCACTGACACTCTTTAAACTTAGCACCTTTCCATTAATGATTATAAGTGAAGTGTTGGGCACAGTTGGGTAATAGTGACAGAAGGCAAAGGGTAATGCTCAATGGATTTTTGTTTTTTGTGGCTTGAAGTCTGCTCCCAGTGGATTCTGCAGGGCTCAATACTTGCTCCCTTGGCTTTCAGGGTAGATCAGGGATTTAGACCTGAATGTAGGTGACACAATTAAGCCAATTTGAGGCATGATGCCAAAAGTGAACGGCAGGACGAACGAGTTGAACGAATACACAAGAAATACAACACAATTCAGTACAGCACAGCAACAGGCTTTTCGGCCCACCAAGCCTGCGCTGATAACTAATCCTTATTTCAACCTGCTACTCATTGCCCATGCACAGTTTCTATCCCTCTGTTTGCCTCCTGTTCATATGTCTATCAAGATATGTCTTAAATGTTGCTAATGTGCCTGCTTCTACAACCTTCACTGGCAGTGTGTTCCAGGGCACCCACCATCCTCTGTAAAAAATTTTCCCCTCACCTCTCCCCTAAACTCTACACCACCCCCGCTCCTCTCACCTTGAACCTGTGCCTTCTTGTAGTTGACCTTTCCACCCTGGGAAAAAACCTTTGACTATCAACCCTACCTATGTCTCCCATAGTTTTGTAGACCTCAATCAGGTCGTCTCTCAGCCTCCATCTTTCCAGTGAGAACAATCCCATTTTTTCCAACCTCTGCTCCTAACTAAAACCCTCCAGTCCAGGCAACATGTCGGTAAACCTCCTCTGCACCCTGTCCAAAGCATCTACGTCCTTCTGATAGTGTGGCAACCAGAATTGCATGCAATGTTCCAAATGTGGCCTAACAAAGGCTTTGTACAGATATGACTTAACTTGCCAACTTTTGTATTCGATGCCCTGGCTGACGAAGGCAAGCATGTAGTATGTCTTCTTGACCACCTATCCACCTGTGGTAGGATACAGAGAAGTGTGGAGGGGCAGAGGGACTTGGGAGTACGCATCCACAAATCGCCGAAGACAGCAGAACAAGCGAGTGA
Source organism: Ginglymostoma cirratum (assembly GCA_024137785.1). NCBI lineage: Eukaryota > Metazoa > Chordata > Chondrichthyes > Orectolobiformes > Ginglymostomatidae > Ginglymostoma > Ginglymostoma cirratum. The sequence continues at coordinate 22,547,917 of JAHRHZ010000029.1, forward strand.
CGTGATTTCCTCTGTTGGATGGCTAAAAACTCTCTTTTGGGCTGCTGGGTGAAGTGAGAAGTTAATGTGCAAACACTATTACCTGCTTTCACATATCCCTTCTCTCAGAGCTGTTGTCAGTGAAATTAAAATGTTTTGTCGTTTTCAATGCTGTATATATGTCTGAAGATATAGACTGTAACGACCATCATTCAGTGCCTTCTGGTTTATGGTTCCAAATATTCCCACCTTATTTTTTAAAGAAATGTTTATTAAAGGTACGCAGATTTGGATTTTCAGTTCGCATATCTCAGCAGGTATTGCAGCATCTGAGGAAGGGTCACCAGACCCAAAGCATTAACTCTGATTTTTTTCTTCACAGATGCTGCCAGGCCTGCTGAGCTTTTCCAGCAGCTTCTGTTTATGTTCTGGATTTTTTTTTTCTCAGTTTGCATGTTAGCTTGACCAGAAGAACAGTTGCATGTGATTAAAGGTAAAGTCACTATAGTCTCACCAGACTGTAGGACTGCTCTCTCATTAGAAAGAGACAACTGATGGTGGTTTAACCTGATGGTCACTGTGTCTCAGGTGAAGGCAGAGATTGAGAGGGTGAATCCTTCATTGTGACCTTAGTGGGAAATGAACCCATACAATTGGTGTCACCCTGTATTGCAAACCAATTGTCCTGCCAACTGAGCTAAACCAACCCCACCCCCCCAAACCTGAAATGAGAATCAAAATATTTTTCTCAAGGTATACAAACGTTAAAAGAGTAGTAAGAGGTAGGGTGGAGCCAATTACAGACCTGCACATTAAATCAGAGGGTGTGACCAAAGTACTAAATGAGGACTTTGTGTCCAGGGAAATGGATGTTATCAAAGAGAGTTATTGAGGTACTGGATAGGCGAAAAATTGATAAAGCAGACGTTGTAGAAAGTCTGGGTTATATCCCATTGATACCAGTACAGCTGCCAAAGGAGGCAAGGGTTGACATTGTGGAGATATATTTGGGTAAATGCCAGCGGTCTACAGAATTGCTGCGTCCTTGTTCAGGAAGAATTTTAAGGATCAGTCCAGTTCCTAGAGGTCACTTAGTTTAATGTCAGTGGTGGGGAAGCTTTGTGAAACAATAATTCAGGACAAAATTAAGAGCCATGTTAATGAGTGTTGATTAATTTAAAGAATACCAGCATGGATTTGTTAAAAGAGAATGATATTTATCAACTTGGTTGCGATTTTTGACTCAGCAAGAGAGAGGCTTAATGAGGATGATGTGGGCGGATTTCTGTAAGGGGTTTGGTGTAGTTCCACATCAGGAATGCCAGTGAAGTTGAAACCAGTAGAAGGAAAGGAGCAGTGACAGCATTGATCTGAAGTTAAGGGAGTGATGCAAAAACGGTGCACATGGGCATTCCTCAGAGGTCAGTACTCAGATCACTGCTGTTCTTGTTCCACCTCAATGACTGAGACCGAATGTAGAAGGACAGTGTAAGAACTGGCAGATGGCATAAAGCTTGGAAGGAGAGTGAGCCATGAGGAGATTAGTATCACTCTCCAGGCTAAGGTGAAATGGGCAGACATGTGGCAGATGCAGTTTAGCAAAGGGAATTGCAAAGTGATGCGTTTCGGTGGAGGCTGGGACAGAAAACATATTTTAAATGTCCTGTTTTCATTTTAAGGCAGGGCCGAGTTGCAGCAAATTCTACCTCCTGACACAGTCCAGCTGCTGCAGTCTATAACCCAACCAGCGCTTCATCAAGATTTTGCTGCCATCATGGATTGAAGTGAAACTGGTAAACAGCATCAGAATGTTCATTTGTCTACAAGCTGAGTTGTAAAATCATACAATACAGCAGCTAGCTATTTGGTCCACTATGCTTGTGTTGGCTCTTGGCAAAAGTTATTCAATTAGCTACAATCCCTTGTCCAGCTCTCACTTGCCTCCTTTGAGTGTTTATCCAATTTCTCTCTGAAACATTGACATCGAGCGTTTCTCAGGGCCATTATAGATCTGCATATCTCATTACTTAAATATGATTCACCTCATCATACCTCTAGTCCATTAACTAATTGAACAAAGTCTGTGTTCTCTAGCAAATGATTCCACCACTGGAAATAGTGGATTATAAATTACTCTATAATAACCTTTCATAGTTTTAAACACTTCTATTAAAATCTCATCTTTCTCTGCTTGAGAAAGAGCAAGACCAGCTTCCTCTAGTCCCATCATTGCACTGAAGTGCTGCATTCCTGAAACAAATATGTTACCATCTCCTCCATGCCCCCCAGCAACCCCCCTCCCAAAATCTTGACATTTTTCTGACGATGTGGTGCCCAGAATTAGACGCAGCTGACACCAAATTTTTGAAAAGGTATTTTATTGCTTTTGACCTCAGTACTTCTGTTCATAAAGTCAAGAATCCTATATTTTGTTTTAAAAGTGTTGTTACTTTCCATGTGATGTGGCAGTCTCCTGGCAAGGGCAGCATATTTTGCCCATCTCTAATTGCCCTTGAATGGAGTTGTTTGTTCAGTCACTTCAGAGGGAGGTTAAGAATCAACCACATTTTGCTGTGGCTCTGGAGTCATGTGTAGGCCAGGTCAAGAGAAGATGGCGGATTTCCTTCCCTAAACAGCATTAGTGAACCAGATGGGGTTGAATAACAATCAGTGGTAATGTCACGGTCGCAAACACAGATACTGATTTTATATTCCCTTTTTTGCTTCCCTATCTTTCCCCAGTACTTTGTAACCACAAATATTACATTTTTAATCCTCCCCTTGTTTGAGCCAGGTCCCTACTGTTGTCACTGTATGGTAATCCTGCCTGGCAATTCATGCCTTCACCTTTTTAAACACCCATGCACTCTTAACTCATCCTGCTCCATCTAGTGATTTCCCCCTCCACCGCCTGATCCACTGTTTCTTCCCTTTGGATCCCAGTCCTCTGTGCATCTGATGCTCCTCTCCAATACGCATTGTATTAGAAAGCAACAAAAAAATTGCTTGACTGACAAGTTGCTGAAGTGTTGGTTCATTAAACGCCCACTTATTATTCCAATAATTCACACCCCTTTTTCCTCATTCCTGTTACTGGGAAATACTGGCATATGAAAATGCTGGAATGGGAAATATTGGAAGAAATCAACCAAAAAACTGAACTGATAGTGCTAATATCCTGACAGTACATTTCACAGTTTATACGCTGTCATCAGAATCTTGAGATCACCAGATGAGGCTCTCCTGTCATCTGCTGGATCTTAAAATTTGTATTGTGCTCATTGACTTTTGTTTTCCTTCATATCATTGGTAAGTGGTGACATTTGCAGAAAAATAGCAATAATACAAGCTTATCAGTAAAGAAAACTTACAATGTATTTTCTTTTTTATTCATTCATGGGATGTGGGCATCACTGTCCAGGCAGCATTTACTGCACATCCCTAATTGCCCAGAGGGCAGTTAAGTATCAACCATATTACTCTGGGTCTAGGGTCATTTATAGACCAGACAAATTAAGGATGGCAGTTTCCTTCCCTAAAGGACATTAGTAAACCAGATGGGTTTTTCCTGACAATCAACAATCATTAAACTCCTAATTCCAGACTTTTGTTGAATTCAAATTCCACCATCTTCCATGGCAGGATTTGAACTCAGGTCCCCGGAATATTCCCAGTGTCTCTGGATTAACAGTCCTACAATAATACCACTAGGCCGTTGCCTAGCCTTCCCTGGGTTAGTTTGCTCACAATCATTAAGAGTTGGCTTCCATTTAGTCAGCTAAGGCTGAGTGCACCAAATGGCTGGATTTCAATAAATTGTTATTAGACAAAAAGCACATCTGATGGTATTACAGAGGAGGCATAATTCCCCCTGAGCTTTGGGCAGTGCCCTTTGGAATACATGTCAGCAGTTTGTAAAAGCATTGCTGATGGATCTTCCACGGCCTGCCTTATTGAAGCTTGGCAGAGAGCCAGTGAATGCCTGGTTAGCTGATAACAAGTACAGACGCAGCCTGAACTAGTCTCTCTTATACAAGGCCTTAACCAATCGCACTTCAGTTTATCTTTGGCCACCTATAATATAGATGAGGTACAGGGGCGTGACCAGTAAAATAGTGTGACAATGTTTGTCATTTCCTGTCAGTTATCTTCCCCCAGAGTCCAGCAGAGATGCAAGAGAACTTTTAGGTAAATTCAACACCATTTTCTTTCTTTTTTGGAATACGGATGAGTTGTTTTTGGGAATAATCACTGTTCTTGATTGACGCATGTATCCCCAGTTAATGATTTGGTTAACCTTTTCAATTGTGTCACAGTCTTTAAAGTCATCCACTGAGATATTGACATTTATTGCTCAACAGCGATAACAGCTACCAGTGCGAAAGGTTAAGAGCAAAACAGCCATAGGCATGAAGTGCAATTGGTTGTTGATCAGTTTTGAAGATAAGGTTGAAGAATTGATAACATTGCATGTATGAGAGAAAGTGGAGTGCTTCTGGGTTTCAGCTGCAGAGTGTGGGGACTGAAATTCTGGTACCTTTGGACTGTGCACTTTGTGGGTGAAAGTGTCATGATTACTGTCCTCAAACACCGACAGAAATGTGTGACCTTCTACTGGTAATTGGCAGTCATGAAAGGTCACACAGCTCTGTATCAGATGTTTAGCGAATGAGCGCTGCATTTTTGAAACTTTCCTGCAACACATTAGTCCAGAATTCTTTATCATCTTTGACTGTGGTGAATCAGTTGTCATTGCTGATGAGATTTAATTAGTTCACACAGTCAGGTTGTCTTCACAGTCTCTTTCCGATGAAATAGACTTTATGGGACTTGATAAATTTGATGTATTGTCTCTCACTAAACCAGAAATGAAATGGGATTGTGGCCATTGCTATTCTTATTTTAAATCAACAATTCCCATATTAATATGCAAAAATAGGAATTGCTGGAAAAGTTCAGCAGGTCTGGCAGCATCTGTGGGGACAAATCAGAGTTAACATTTCCATAGTTCTTTTGGCTTTTATTCCGAATTGATAAGTATCACCTGTAATGTAGAAAAATGTCCCATCGTTCCCACAGGCGGGCATTGGCCAAAAATGAATACCTTAATGGAGTAGGAGCTATTGGCAAGAATGAGAGAAGTGTGTAGTAAGGGAGGAAAGGAAAAACAAACTGAAGTATTGAATTGAATGTTATATCATGGACGAATGATTTTGCACAACATTTATCACTTCATTTGATTCTTCGGGACCACCTGCATTTTGAAGTTGTCAATTTGCCCAACAAGCAATTGTTTTTTCTTATTCACTTGTGGGGAATATAGGTGTCGCTGGCTGGGCCTAGCATTTATTACTCGTCCCTTGTTGTCCTTGAGAAGGTGGTGGTGAGCTTCCTTCCGGAACTGCTGCAACACGTGCTGTGGGTTGACCCACAATGCCATCGGGGGGGGGGAGTTCCAAGATTTTGACCCAGCAACAGTGAAGCAACAGCGACATATTTCCGAGCCAGGATGGTGAGTGGCTTGGAGGGGAATTTGCAAGCGATGGTGTTCCAATGTATCTAGTGCCCTTGTCCTTCTAGATGAAAGTGGTCTTGAGTTTGGAAGGTGCTGTCTGAGGATCTTTGGTGAATTTCTGCAGTGCACCTTGTAGATAGTACACACTGCTGCTACTGAGCGTTGGAGGTGGAGGGAGTGGATGTTTGTGGATGCAGTGCCAATAAAGTGGGCTGCTTTGTCCTGGATGGTGTCAAGCTTCTTGAATGTTATGGGAGCTCCACCCATCCAGGCAAGTGGGGAGTGTTCCATCGTCACATTCCTGACTTGTGCCTTGTAGGTAGTGGGCAGGCTTTGGGCAGTCAGGAGGTGACTGGATGCCTAGTCTCTAACCTGCTGTTGTAGTTACTGAATGGTATGGCTAGTCCAGTTTCTGGTCAGTGGTATTCCCCGGGATGTTGATAACTGGGGGGTCAGTGATGGTTATACCATTGAATACCATGGGCTGGTGGTTAGACTGTTAATCATTGGAAATGATCATTGTCTGGTATTTGTGTGGCACAAATATTACTTACCATTTTTCACTCCAAACCTGAATAATGTCCAGGTCTTCCTGAATTTGAACATGGACTGCTTCAGTATCTGAGGAGTCGCAAAAGGTGCTGTACATAGCGCAATCATTGGTGACCATCCCCACTCTAACCTTAAGATGGAGAGGAAGGTCATTGATGAAGCAACTGAAGATGGTTGGCTCTAGGACACTACCCTGAGGAACTCCTGGAACTGAGATGACTGATCCCCAACAACCATGACCATCATCTTAAGGTGCCAAGTTTGACTTCAACCAACAGAGAGCTCCTCACTCCCCCCCCACCCCCACCACATTGCCATCTCACCCCACCCCCACCCTTACCCATTGATTCTAGTTTGCTAGGGCTTCTTAATGTCACAACTGATCAAATGCAGCCTTGTTGTCAAGGGCCAACACTCTCACCTCCCCTCTGGAGAATTCAGCATTTTTGTCCATGTTTGAACCAAGGCAGCAATGGGTTGAAACTAGCAGAACCCAAACTGGGCGTCACTGCGCAGGCTATTGCTGAGCAGGTGCTGCTTGATAGCACTATTAATGACACCTTCCGTCACTTTACTGATGATCGAGAGTAGACTGATGGGGCTGTGTTGGATTTGTCCTGCTTTTTGTGTACAGAACATACCTGGGCAGTTTTCCATATTGTTGAGTAGATGCCACTGCTGTAACTGTGTTCTCAACCAGGACAGCAGCAAGTTCTGGAGCACAAGTCTTCAGTACTATTACTGGAATGTTGTCAGGGCCCGTAGCCTTTGCAGTATCCAGTGTCCCCAACTATTTATTGATATAATGTGGAGTGAATCAAATTGGCTGAAGACAGGCACGTATGATACTGGGGATCACTGGAACTACAAATTGTGTCTAGTCATCTCAATGGGCTGAATGGCCTAATTTCTGCTCCTATATCTTATGGTCTTACAAACAGTAGTGGTAATGTTGTGCTCACTATGTGCAGATGAATACAATTTAAACAAATGTTAATGGCTCATGCCTCAGAATTCTTAGTATTTCTTTCATAAATCTGGAGGAAAGTAACATTCCTCAGTTTTGGACCCACCTCAGTCATTTGTAGATGGCGCTAGGAGGGGCAGGGCAATCGTTACCCTCATCAGAGAGAGTATGGCCAGAGGATAGAGCTTCCCTCTTCTTCGCCTGGAGGAGAAACCGAGGAGTAACGCCTTGAAACAGGAAACGATCCGGGACTATGTGCTGAGGAGCGCACTAAAGCTTGAGGCGTCTGCTGCCAAAGCCCAGTGGGGAAAGACCATTGTCTAAGGTCTTTCTGCCAAAATGTAATGAGGATCTGTTACATTTCGAGATCCCCTCATAGCCTTAATGGGAATGTAAACAGTTTCCTTTCACATTTGAAAATGCCTCTTATTGTTGCAACCAGATTGAAGCTCCAATGAGGAATGTCAAAATTCAAATGCATTTTCTGCAAAGTCTGTATGGGTTTGTTTTGTACTTTATTTATAATTTATGAATAAAGTATATTTTTGAAATAAAAAAAAATCATGCCTGGATCATGATTGGGACAAAATTTAAAAGGAAAATGAAATACCTCTGGGCCAATATAAGAACAGGCACAGAGATAGTAGGAACTGCAGATGCTGGAGAATCTGAGATAACAAGGTGTAGAGCTGGATGAACACAGCAGGCCAAGCAGCATCAGAGGAGCAGGAAAGCTGACATTTCGGGCCTAGATG
>JAHRHZ010000029.1:22556084-22573896 GCA_024137785.1 Ginglymostoma cirratum
CTAGGCCCGAAATGTCAGCTTTCCTGCTCCTCTGATGCTGCTTGGCCTGCTGTGTTCATCCAGCTCTACACCTTGTTATCTAAGAACAGGCACACTTGTGTGTGATCTTCCAGGAAAATGCCATTGGAATCCTTTGGTTTGATTGCATTTTGCAGCTTCTCTCCTCTGGTGGGTGTCTTCAACTTTTCACCTTGTTTATTAAAAATAAGTTAATGGGTGCTCCTGAGTAAGGGTACACTGGCAAATGGAACAGGAATAGCAGCCAGTATAATTTTAGCCTGTACTTTATATTTTACTGTTTGTACATTGACTAACAGCAAAAGGACAGCTTTTTTTCCCCATACATTTGGTAATTACTATGAAGCCAGCAGTAGTGGCTTTCTTCAGCATTTTCATTAGTGTAAATTTCAGAGTTACCACTTGCATTCTGAATAATCCTGAAATACTTCACGCTCCAGGCACCACTTTACAAAGAGGGCAGTTTACTCTTTAAAATTGAAAACAGCAGGACCAACATATCCTTCTTAAAAAAAAAAAGGAGCACTTTCAAAAACAAAACTAAAGCAATGAAATGAATTTTAACACAAATTGAAAACTGTTTAATCATAATTCATCATGGACACATTAGCCAGCAGAGTCTTATTAAAAATATACATTAAAGCAGAATAATAAATATTAACTTGAAATGAATATTATTTAATTATGATTGATTTTAGGTGAATCAGGCAATGAGATGTATGAATCTATCCATATCCACATTACAAAGCCCTTTTACTAAAACTAAATTACTGGAACATTTCTTAAAAAGGCACACTGGCGTACATTGAGCGAAAAATCAAGGGTTTAATCATGAGATGAGGTGACACAAATTTATTAGCAGGAGTGGGTTTAGTCTAAGAAATCAGAACCAGGCCTTTGAAGTGTGAAATCAAGAAATTTATATGAACTCTCCTACAAATGGAGATTGTTGTTAAATCAATTATTGGATTCCACTTTAAGATTATTTGACTTTTGTTAAGCAAATGTATTAAGAGATATGGAAATAGGTCACAGATCGACTGTAGACCTACTGGATGGAAGAATAAGCTTGAATGGTCTATTTGCCTTGCTTTGTGTGGCTTGGAAAGATAGCGTTTAAGCCAAGGTGAACAAAAATGAATAAAATCCAACTGATGACTGTACAAAGTGAAGAGGCATCAAGGGTGACTCTAACCTAATCTGTGAGGTGAGAAACTGCCATTGTTACATTGGCTGCTCGATCTCACCTGACTGTGCTGCACATTGTTATATCCCAATCTGTTCTTTTTAACTTTTTGTTCTATAACTAGCTTCTGACATTAATTTTCTTAAAGTTTATCAGAAAAGAGTGGGATTCTGCACAAGGTTCATGATTCAGTTAGTCCCACACCACCACCCCCCCCGCCGCCACCCCTCAGGGAAATCTTCCTGGGGACAGCAGGAATCCACTCACATTGGGATTGGTCATAGAGTCACCCAAAGCTAAGAGGGAGTTTAATCCTACGGCCTCTCAACAGGTACAGAAAAAAACAATTGGGAAGAAGAGTTATAATATGGTGGGAAAAACAAGGGGGTATGCAGTTGTAGAGACAAACTTCACAGCCCGATGTGTGTTTAGTGGATGGCTAGAGCTTGAGCAGTGAGATCTGAGAAAGAAAAACAAGTTAAGGCCATGGTTGGTACAGCAGGTAGAATCATGGTTAAATCTATTCGAGGGACAGAGTGAGTCCGAGGCAAACAATGGAACTGGAGTTGTTAGTGTTGGGGAACGGGTAAAGTTGAGCTACTATGATAAGGAAATGAGGAAAATAGAATGGGAAGCTTAGGGGAAAAAAGAGAAGAGGGAGCATCATGTCCGGATGCATCACAGCATGGTATGGCAACTGCTCTACCCAAGATGGCAAGAAGTTACAGAGTTATGAACGCAGCCCAGCCCATCATGAAAACTAGCCTTCCTTCCATTGACTCTGTAACACTTCCTGCTGCATTGGAAAAGCAGCTGACATAATCAAAGACCCCTCCCACCCCAGTTATACTCTCTCTTCCACCCTCTTCCATTGGCAGAAGATACAAAAGTTTGAAAACACGTACCAACAGATTTAAGAACAGCTTCTTCCCTGCTGTTATCAGACTTATGAACGGACCTCTTATACATTAGAGTTGATCTTTCTCTGCACCTCCTCTGTAGCAATAATACTATATTCTGCATTCTGTTCTATTACCTTGATGTACTTACGTAAAGTATAATTTGTCTTGTTAGCACATAAAACAATAATTTTCACTGTATCTCAGTCCATGTAACAGTAATAAATCAAATCAAATCAAAACAACAGCGCTAAGAAAAATGGAGCTGAAGGCCGAAGCCGCAGAGAAAGAGAGGGAATGTAAAGCTGGCAGAGATGGGACAGATTGGTCCTGAAGCTATGGTCCGCACAGATGTAGAGAATCCTGGCAGAAATTTGATGTTGAGCCAAGAAAATGTTCAAGGTAGTACAGATGCTGCGAGGCTCAAGGATAAAGGTGTGGAAGCGTTCTTCCTATCCATTGAGAAAATAGTGATCCGGATGGAGTGGCCTCAACAAGACCTCTGGATTTTGCTTCTGCAGAGCAAAGTTTCTGGAAAAGGGCAGGATGTGATTGTCAGAAGAGGACCCAAGGGTTCATGAGACTGTTGAATGGTGTTTATTACTCAGCTAGAATGTACCTTCTCAATCGTACAAAGGTGGATAAATGCAAATCGTAGTTTCCACAGGCACAGGAATCTCTTACAGTTGAAAAGCATGGTTGTCAAAGGGATTCTGTGCTCTTTGCTTGTGCCTGCGGAGTTTAAATCTGACAAGGTGATAAAGTGCAGTGAGTGGAATAAATACAGAGGGCAGTACGACCAAGAATGCACAGATAAAAAGCACCCAACCCGTATATTCCTTTTCTTCCTTCTTCGGGAACTCCACCTGTTGGTTTAATGTAAATAATTAGAAAAGCTTTCGTTTATTTTTGATAAAACTGTACCTCGCCAGAAACAGCAAGCTGGTTGGGCTATCAGGCCATTCATTCTTTTAAACTCAATGCCCTGACCTTTCTCCACGTCCCTCAATCCCTTTCACACATTTCAAACTTCAGTTGTTTGCACCGACAGCCTTCCCACTCGGCTAGAATCACAGCAGGGTTACTGCGTTAAAGGAGACTATTTTACCCATCGTATCTGTCCTTCCTGAATGCAAGAGCAGCTCACCCGTTCTCATCCCCCTTGCCTCGCCAATTTATTCTCTAGTCCTTATGTGAAGATTTAGTTTTTTGCCCAGGATTTGTTTTTTTTTCTCTGGCGTAGTTGAAATTCTAATATCATGTCCTCCTACTTCTCTAGCAAGTTAACATTATTCACCCCTTACACGCTAATTCCCTCCTTATTTTAAACACCACAATCAGAGTATGCGCAACTAAGATTAAAAACTGAGGTTACTCTGTCTCATTGTAACTATCTTTGGTTTCTTCCCAAGTAAAGGTGTAGTCTTACTAGGCCGTAGGGCTGCCCTATCATTAGAGAGAGAGGGAGAGACAGCTGGTGGTGGTTTACTCTGAAGATCAGGTGAGGGATGGTTTGAGAAGGAGAGTTCTTCACAATAACTTCAGCCGGTGTGGGATATGAACCCACGCTGTTGGTATCACTTTGCATATTGAACCAGCTGTAGGAGACTGGATGTTCTCTGAGGCTAGGCTTCCTCCTTGTTGGATCATTTAAATGAACTTCTGAATGAAATCAGATCAGAACTCAATGGGTGCAATCTTCCCATCGCTGTGTTCCTAAGAACAAATGATCTTGATTCAGTCAGCATTCTGATTAATTAAGGTCAGTTAAGGACCCACTTAGAATCATAGAATTGTGACAGTGTGGAAGCAGGCCATGCGGCTATCAAGTCCACATCAACCCTCCGAACAGCATCCCTCTCAGACCCACGCTTCCCATCCTATCCCTGTAGCCCTGCATTTCTCATGGCCAAAAAACCTAACCTGCACATCTCTGGACTGTGGGAGCAAACCCATGCAGACTCGGGGAGAATGTGCCAACTGCACACAGTCACCTGAGGGTGAAGTCGAACCGGGGTCCCTGGCGCTGTGTGGCAGCAGCACGAACCACTGAGCCACCATACTGCCCACTTGGAACAAAGATGCCAGCACGAGCAGGACTGAGCTCCCCCAAATGGCAAGTCATCAGGAACACAGAGGTGGCCTCAAGCTAAATGAATGCAAAGACCAGAGCCTAGGCCTTCAGCCTTCCTGTGAAGGGTTGCCTCTCAACACTGTATCACTAATGGATATACCTCTTCTGAATTTTTAACTCTTAGATCAGCCTCCATTTTTGAACGCTTACCTTTCTGCCTCAGCAGTGCCATTTTCTCTGTGTGAGTGTGCTTTCAGCCAACCATTACTACGGTCGCTGTCTTTAGGCCCTTGCCCTTAGAACCTGCTTGTTGTTTGTAACTAGACAGTGACCCAACTGGCCACCTCCCCAGAGAAACCTGACTCACGCAGGACTGAGACCTAGTGATTTCCCTGATTTCTGTAATTTTTCAGATAATTCCACCCCAATACTACTACTGCAGGATTTACCGGTTTTTCTATTTAGTGGTTCACATAATGTAACTTATGGTCTCATTAAAATTGCAGAATCAGTAAGCTGACTTTTCCTTACACCGTTACTTGGAGTCCTAATCCATTCGTTATCTTTCCACCTCTTCCATCCTTCCTTCTGTCCCTAATGGTGGCAGAACTTTCAATCACTTTTGAGGTACTCGCAGGAACTTGAGACCTGAACCCCTCCAACTTTCCCCTTTTATTCACTGCTTTCAAAAGCTATGCTTTTATTCATGTTTTGATCGCCCATCCATGGCTCAGTGTCTGTCCTCTATCCACTTATATTTCTCAAACCTATGAAAGGCTGGTAACATTGCAGACACAATAAAAATATTAGTTATTGTTATGTGTTATTTTCACAATTCATTGGGCGATCTACATCACACTACCTGAGAGGGTGAGGGAAGTTGATAGATTTATAGATTCAAAGAAAAAAGAAAAAGAAGATTACAGCACAGGAACAGGCCCTTCGGCCTTCTGTAGTATCTTTGACAAGGGAATGATATCTATCTTTCAGGGAAAACTGCAGACATCAGACATCAGACATCATGGAAGCGACCTGGGCAGAAGTATTCATTGAGTGGCACTTCCAAAGAGCTAGTACACTGACAATAGGCAGAATGGCCCACTTTCCATGCTTTAAGATCCTCTGGCAGTGATGAATTTAATCAAAACAATCTCCATGCCTACAGATCATGGAAAAGATTTGTTGGACAAAGCAAACATATGGACTCCAGTCTCATCCACATAGATGATTGCTCATCCTCAAATGGTGCTTCAGGATCCTTTGGTATAGACCCAGGAGAACAATTTGAGGATGTAAGGAAGGGAAAAGAGGTTCAGCACGAGCTGGTCATTAAAGACATTGTTCTACTTTGGGTTTGAGGAATAGGTTGTTAATTAGTGTTTTGTGAAGAGTGGAGTTGGCAGTTGAACCCAAGCACCACTAATACTGTGGGATGGCACAGGGGTTAAATCAGGAAACGGAGTGAACAGGGTTTAGTGGGAAGCAGGAATGATGTAAGAAATATGCTTTGAAAGGATAGGTATGAGCATCTGCAGGGGCCTAATAAAATGGGAGAGAATGTGACAGCTTGGGGATAGGTCTCAATTTTAGGGAAAAGTATCCATAAGTTTTTCCCAAGCATTGCTAACTGTTAGCATTTAATCAGGAGTGTGAGAATGTGCACTAAGCAGTAGAAGAGTCTAGCTGTCCCAACATTACCCCAACATAAATTCCAGTTGCTTTCTTTGAACTCAATGAAACCATTGGCATTATATCACCCAAAGTATCCGGAGTTGGAATGCTGGAGTATGTTTGTTTACAAAAGAGCAACTTGCAAATCCGTGACATCTACCAACAAGGATGACAAGGGCAGCAAATGCATGGAAACACCACCACCTGCAGTTCCCTGCCAAGCCACTCGCCATCCCTATCCTTCAGTGTTCCTGGGTCAGAATTCTGGAGCTCCCATTCATAACTGCATTGTGGCTGTACCTTCCCACCATGGACTGCAGCAGTTCCAGAAAGTAGCCCACCACCACCACCTTCTCGAGGAATGTTTAGGGATGGGCAATCAATACTGGATTCACCAGCCTTGTCTAAATCCCGTGACCAAATTAAAAAGAAAGTGAACTTGCGTATGAATCATTGACATGTACAGCACAGAAACAGACCCTTCAGTCCAACTTGTCCATGCTGACAAGATATCCTAAATAAATCTAATCCCATTTGCCAGCATTTGGCCTATATGTGTCTGAACCCTTCCTATTCATATGCCCACCCAGATGCCTTTTAAATGTTATAATTATACCCTCCTCCATCACTTCCTCTGGCAGATCATTTCATACAAACACTGCCCACTGTGTGAAAATGTTGCCCCTTACGTCCCTTTTCAATCTTTCTCCTCTCACCTTAAACCTATGCCCTCTAGTTTTGGACTCCCCTATCATGGGGAAAAGACCTTGACTATTCACCCTATCCATGCCCGTCATGATTTTACAAACCTCTTCAGCCTCTGACGCACCAGGGAAAAAAAAGTACCCAGCCTATTCAGCCTCTCCCTGTAGCACAAACCCTCCAACCCCGGCAACATCCTTGTAAGTCTTTTCTGAACCCTTTCAAATTTAACAACACTTTTCCTATAGCAGGGAGACCAGAATTGCATGCAGTATTCCAAAAGTGGCCTCACCAACGTTCTGTACAGTTGCAACATGGCATCCCAACTCTTACAATTAATGCACTGACCAACAAAGGCAGGAAGAATGTTTTCACGAAGTATTAAAAGAAAATGTGCAGGCTGCATTTCAATATGAAAGGTACATACATAGTTGGGATCCCAGGCCTCATACGACAGGTCAGACTGAACCTCAATTGCAACAAAGGCCGCAAAAACGGAAATCAGCAGTAAAGGGCTGATAAATCTCCAGGTCACCTGCCAGTAAAAGTTCGGTCGTCGACCAGTCATAAATTCCAAATCATCACAGAACCTGAGAAGAGAGAGGGTTTAGTTTTCCCGACATGTTGAGCACGATTCCAAATTAAAACTGATAAATGGCTCGCTCTGTTCTCTCTTCGTACATTTAATGAACCAACTTAGCCAATCGAGTGAGATGCAATGTTTGTTTGTTCCCTACATGGTGAGAAATAACCCGAATTACCAGCATTGCTTGAGTTAGTTTCAGAAGAGGAAAGGACACAACAATTTAAGAAATAGGAGCAGGAGTACACCATTCAGCCCATTGAGCCTCTTCTATCATTCAGTACAATCATGGCTAACTTCAACTCTAATTTCTTGCTTACAGTACTTTCTGATTTTTTTGACAGACTAAAAATCTGCCTGTTTCAACCTTCAACATACTCTTTGGAGAATTCCAAAGGCATACACTTTGAGCAAATTCATTTCTCCTCATCTCAGTTCTAAATGATTAACCCCTTCCCCTTGGACCATTCCCCATTGTTTTAGATTCCCTCAACCAGCAGAAACAATCTCTCAGCATCTGACTGGCCAAACGTGTTCAGAATTTAGGGTAGCTCAGTGGTTAGCACTGCTGCCTCAGCAGTGTCAGGGGCCTGATTCAATTCCAGCCGTGGGTGACTGTCAGTGTGGAGTTTGCATGTTCTCCCTGGGTCTATGTGGGTTTCTGCTGGGTGCCCCAGTTTTCTTCCAGGGAAGGTTAGGTGGATTGGCCATTGGAAGTGTGGGGTTATGCAATTAGTCACCCTGGTTGGGTCAGCTTGGGATGTTCTTCGGAGGGTCAGTGTGGACTCGATGGACCAAATGGCCTCTTTCTGCACTGTCGGGATTTTAGAATCTTGTATGTCTCAATGCAATGGCTGAAAAATAAGAGCTACGAAGAGGAAAGAACGTAAAGATCCCTGGATGACTGGGCCAGCAGTTTAATCTGCAATAAGATAAATCTTCCTTGAGACCCATTGTGTGTCACTTATTTTGTAGGATGCATCCTTATTTTCTGAGGGAGGTTATGGGCCAAAATTGCAAAAAGCTGGAAGCAAGCTGCCAGTCCTTTGTGGATACAGAGTGTTGCCAAAGTTTTTAAAAGTTGGAAATGTTTGAGAAATGGAGGAACCTGGCAATTACAAACCAGTCAGTTTAACCTCAGTGGTAGGCAAGCTTTTAGAAATAGGAATCTAGGAGAAATTTATCAGCCAATTTGACCATCATGGACAAGTAAAGGATAACCAGTGTGGTCTTGTTGAGGGGAAATTGTGCTTGACAAGTTAAGTGGATTTTTTTTGATGAAGTAATGGGTAGATAAGGTGATGTGAGCAGAGGAGCTGATGTCGGTTTTGAAAGGTATTTGATAAAATTATCAAAAGTTAGGCTTGTTGGCAAAACTGAAGTCAACTGGATAAAAGGAGCCATAGAAGAATGAGTTTAAAAATTGGCTAAGAAATAGGAAACAGTGAGTTGCGGTGAGTGGTGGTTTAACTGACTGCAGAGGCATGTACTCTGTTTCCCCATGGTTCAATCCTAGGACCACTGCTATTTCTGATATAGAACAATGATTTGGAGTTGGAAGTTGAGGACATGTTGTGATATTGGGAAATGGAATACAACTCAAAAGTGGAGTAAATATTGAGGAGGACAATATTAGAACCTAAGGGGACATGGATAGGCTGGTGGGATGAATGGACACGTGGAAGATGAAACTCAGTGCAGGAAAGTGTGTAAGAGAGATAATGGAAACATTCTGGTCTCCCTGCTATAGGAAAGATGTTATTAAACTTGAAAGGGTGCAGATAAGATCTACAACAATATTGCTGGAGTTGGACGGTTTGAGCTATAGGGAGAAGCTGAATAGGCTGGTACTATTTTCTCTGGAGCTGAGGGGTAACTGTATAGAAGTTTATAAAATCATGAGGTGCATGGATAGGGTGAATATCTAAGGTCTTTTTCCCAGGGCAGGAGAGTCCAAAACTAGAGGGCATAGGTTTAAGGTGAGAGGGGAAAAATTTAAGAGACCTAAGGGGCAATGTTTTCATGCAGAGGGTGGTGTGTGTATGGAGTGAGCTGCCAGAAAAAGTGGTGGAGGCTGGTACATTTACAACATTTAAAAGGCATCTGGATAAATATGAAGGGCTTAGAGGGATATGAACCAAATGCTGGCAAATAGGACTAGGTTAATTTAGGATATCTGGTCGACACGGACAAGTTGATCAGAAGGTTCTGTTTTTGTGCTGTACAGCTCTTTGATTGTAAATGGTACAATATTAAAGTCGTTCAAGATTACGGAGAGCTCAGGCTGTTTGCACATAACCTTTTGAGGACACCAGGACATATTAATAAAGCAGTTAATAAAACCAATGGGATTTTGGCCCTGATTAGTAGAGGCTGAGAGTACAAATGTCTGGAAATTAGGTTACACATGTATAAAACATCAGTTTAGCCCTGGCTGAAATCCCAGTTATGGATACCACACTTTAGGAAGGATGTGACAGTTTTGGAGAGACTATTGTTCCAAGAGTAATGGATTGCAGTCACATTAATAGACTGGAGAAGCTGGGCCTGTTGTTTTCCTTGGAGCAGAGAAGGCCAAGAGTAGACTTCATGATTGTAAACTCACAAATTGAAAGTATGCATGCAGATTAGGAGCAGAAAAAGGCTATTGCACCTTTCGAGTCTGCTGTGCCATTCAATAAGATCGTAGCTGATCTGTTTGTATTTTGAATTCGACATTCCCATGGATTCCTGATCGTTGTTTCCCTTGTCCAATTGAAATCATTTTCAAACCCTATATTAAAAATGTTTGATGACCCTGCCTCCCTGAGGGAGAGTTCCAAATAGCACAGCCCTCTCAGGGAAGAGAAACATTCTCCTTATCTCTGTCCTAAAAAGGTGACAACTAATTTTAAAACACTCACTCACCAACGAGGAGAAATGTCCTCTCAGTGTCCATCTTAACAAGACCGTTCAGAATCTTCCATGCATCAATCAAGCTACCTGTCACCCTTCCAAACTCTGAAGGAAACATGCCCAGTCTCTCTAACCTTTCCTCATTTAGATAGACTAAATAAAGAGAAATTGTTTCTAATAGCTGAAGGATCAATATCTATAGGGGATTGTCTCAGAGCATGCGGGAGTGATTAGGATAAGGGATGCACTGTCTGAGACGATGGTGTTTATGGACTCAATCATAACTTTAAAAGGAAATTGGTAAATATTTGAAGAAGCAAATGCTTCATGGATAAATGTTGCAGGAATTAGACTAACTGGATGGCACTTCGAAAAAGCCAGTGCAGATTTGATGGGCTGAATGGTCTCTTCTGGGGTTGTGCTATTCTAAGACTGGACACAGCAAGTCAAAAAGGAAATGTAACATCTTCATTTGCTTCAGACGTTAATCTTGAGTTAGTGTTTCGCTTTCGAGTTGTGATGTTTCTAAGGATGAAATATTAAGTCGTTATCACTCTTGGGAAGGGCCTTTTCAGCATTTAAAATTTTTATTCTAGATATCAGGGCTTTAAGGAACAAAAGAACAGTAATAAACCATTCAGCCCATCAAGCCTTCCCCTGCCACTCAACATGATCATGGCTAATTGAACATTTCAAAGCCTGTTGCACATTCCGTCCCTGTTAATCATTAACTGGTAATCATTATTTAAAAGGCAAGTTCAGGGATATTGCCTCTTTCAACAGGAAGCAGTGCTAAGAAGGAGGGTATGTTACAGTGCGACATTCCTAAGAACCTACTGATGGATGAATCAAAGGCTTCAGGAGTTGACAAGGTCTAAACAACCTATGGTTAAATGATATTATTGTGACACTTATTCCAGCGAGAGCTGTTTAAGGGGAATGAGATAAAATAGACATTTCCAATTAAAAAATTAAAGATCACTGTTTGGAAACACCATCCAATTAAAGTGGTGAATAGTTACAATCTATTGTTACTTACTTGTGAAACCCATAAACATAAATCACCCCAATCAGTTCGAAGAATGCAATGATCAGAAGAGGCAAGGCAGCTCCATAGTTGTCAAAAACTGTCAGCCAGTAACTCCCAGATGCTGTTGTGAAAATAAGTGCTACTGAAAAGCACATCAGGCATATTATGGCTAAAGAAGACATAAAAAAAACAGTTGATTAGAACATGCACTGCCAAAACGCTTTCTTAGTGATGTTCTTAGAGGAGCAGAACAACTAATCGGTAAAAGAAAATTGCACAGGGTTAACCTGTGTCTGTGTTTGGTTGATGTTAAATGGATTGAGAAGCTGAAGGCACAATTGTAAAGTGCTTTGAAAAAGAAACAATTGCAAGGTGAGAACAAACTTTTTCACACATGGGATAGTTAGCGTCCGGAAAGGACTGTCTGATATTGTGGTGGAGGCATGTTCAGTTGAGGGAATTGAACGTTCATTGTAAATGGAAACCACTTCAGGCTTATGGGGAAGGCTCAGTGCAGAGACGATGGGCCAAATGGCTTCCTTGTGTACCCTAACGATTCAGTGAAACTTCAATGAAAAAGTTTGAAAAATGATGTCAACGGTTTCCATGGTTGAAATTCATCCCTAACGCGTCGTTGCAGCTAAATTTTAACTTTAGGAATGTGGAACGGATCTGTATAACTCCCCACCACCCTACAGGTGGGTAAGAGTAAGATTTACAATGGTTGGAATTGTGATAAAAGTGCTCGTTATAGTGAACAGTATTGTGATTTTATTGATGAAAAACATCTTGAGGAGGTAAAAGTTGTTTTTCACCTCAAAGTAAAGGCATGAAAATAGGCCTCAGGCCTTAGAAACTGTTGCCCTGCCAGGTCTCCACAAAGAGTGTGTGCCTTTGAAAGTAATTAGTGTCAAGCCCTATCTCCTGACTATCTGTGGCCTGATGGTGGCAAAAGGGGCGAAGTGGGGAGGGAGAGGGAGATTGCAAGGCTGTTTACTTCATAACCATTATTTCATGAAAGAAACTGCATCTATATCACACACTTTTGATATGTAAGACTGCACTGGACACGGACCACATTCCCTCAAGCAGTCTGCTTGCTATCAAGATGGATGGAATTTGTGAATCCTAATGTGGAGCAGGATACTTTTAGTTTGAGGCGGCTTTCACATATCATGTAATTGGGAGCAATGGGAGGAGGCAAAATCGACCATAAGATTAAATAAGAGCCCTCTGGCGAAGCAGATAGCGCTTATGGCGATAGTGAGACTATTTTAGCTCGGTCAGAAGTAAGACCATTCAGCAACACATAGGTTCACAGGAAGATACTGTCGGCATACATAGATTCACACTCATAACTCAAATTGTGACAGATTTGCTAAATACTCTGTATGTCTTTTGCCTATACTTTCAGGAAGAATTCAGTTTTCAGTCAGGAAGAATTTCTGTGGACAGGTAGCTAGCATTTGTTATTCCGATATTTAAGAGGTCAAATTAGAACTGCAGTGCCATCAGTTCTTCCTCCTCCACTGGGAGGATTTTTGAAGGGGAATTCTGAGGGATGCCCTGGGAACCAGAAGAGATCCTTGGAAATGCACAAATTGGATTGTGGAAAAGAAAATCACTTCTGAAGCAAAGAACTAGGGTTTATAGTGCACAGATCACTCCAAAGATTCATGAATAAGGATTGAGATGCTGGAGTTAAAGCTAAGAGGGTGTTAAAGCAATTTGTGATAAACCAAAGGAGAGTATTGTGTCATTAAACTGGCCTCTATTTAGAATATTGGAGTACAGTGTCTATCTGGGGTTCCTCATAATGCGGGGTGTATAGAGGCTATGGAAAAGGTTCAGAAGAGAGACATTAGAAAGAACCCAAGCTTATAGGATGTTGCGTAGAGGTGATCTTGACTGAGGTCTATGAAATATAGAAAGGACCTGCAGATTATTCCAGTTTAACAGATGATAGAGAGACGGGGGAGGAACAGTCGGGATCTTAGGTGTCTGTTTTATCTGAAAGAATAATGAACCCCCCCACCCCACATTTTGGAAAGTAGGAAAACTACTTGACTGGGACAGAGATTGCACCATAATGTAGTTAAGTGGTTATACAGGCAACACTGTCCATGTGAACTGTGCAGTAAGAGTAACCATTTACCTGTAATCATCTCTTTGGGAACACATTTTGGGAACACCTTTAGATCTAATAGTGGAGTAAGCATGCCCACTACATTGCCAAACATGGAAGACAGGCCCAGGTTGAATAGCATGACGAAGAACAGGACCGCCCATACCTGAGATACAGGCATTCGAACGATCGCTTCAGTAAAAGCTATAAAAGCAAGGCCAGTACCAGATGTACTCTGTACAGAAGGAAGAAAAACAATATTGAATTTCTTATGTCTTGCATGAGCAAATCAATAAGAACAATGATCGACATAAGATTTGCTTGTTCCTTGCCCTAAGACAAACTATTTCCCAAGTGCAACACCAATTCAGTGTCCACAGACATTGTGTGACCCTGGGCAGGAGTGAGCTTTAGCTGCTGTGAGGTTTGGAGAAGTGGAAGGACAAGTTCAACATGGTGAGAACTTTTTAAACTGCAGGGTTTTGTTTGCTGAACAAAAACCTTACCTTTTCAGGTCCTTTTTTTTTATTGCAGCAGCAATCAGGCCTGTCCACTAGGCCACACCCACTAAAGAGAAGCCCAAGGATTTACAGGGGCCTCTACACTGTTCCCGTTCAGATCCTCATCTACAGCAGGTATTGCTGCCTAGCAACAGCACAGATCAATCATGTGATCTCACCAGGGGTCACGACCCACTGTTTGGGAATCCCCTGCGCGAAGACGTATAACTGTTCATTTTAAAAGGGTTGCTGTTATCTACTTTAGCTCTAGTACAGAAATAAGTCAAAGCTTTTCTATGCATTTCTTCACAGCAGTCTGTGCGTACACCTGCACTTTATCCATCAATATCCTTCTGATAGCACGGAACCATTGCTGCACACCTTATTTTAACTAAGTTCTGATTAAGTTTGCATTTCTGGAGAGAAGGAGTTTTGACACTTTGACGGGGTTCAGCATTTTATCACCACATTCCTGGTCCAGAAGCGACCCTAAATAATACATTTGGATCCTTGCTGTAAGACCCTAAGATCTGGGAGCAAAATAAGGCCATTCAGTCCAATGAGTCTGCTCCACTATTCAGCCATGGCTGATATGTTCCTCAACCTCATTTTCTTGCCTTGTCCTGTAACACCTGATCCCCTTCCTAATCAAGAACCTATGTATCTCTGTCTTCAATACACTCAATTACATGGCCTTCACAACCTTTTGTGGCAATGCGTCCTGCAGACTAACCACATTCTGGCTGAAGAAATTCTTCCTCTTCTCCATTCTAAAGGGTCATCCCTTCATTTTGAGGCCATGCCTTTCGGTCTTCACCTCTCCTGCTAGTGGAAATATCTTCTCCAGGTCCAATCTGTCCAGGTCTGTTAGTACTTTGTAAGTTTTAATGAGACCTCCACTCATCCTTCTAAACAAGTACAGACCAGGAGTCCTCAACAGCTCCTCATATGACAAGACCTGCATCCCTGGGATCGTTCTTGCGAACTTCCTCTGGGCCCCCTCCAATGCCAACACATCCTTACTTAGGAATGGTGCCCAAAACTGCCCACGTTATTCTACATACAGTCTGACCAGAGCCATATACAGCCCTCAGTAGTATATCTCTGCTCTTGTATTCTAACCCCATCGAAATGAAGACTAACATTGCATTTGCCTTTCTAACTGCCAGCTGAACCTGCATGTTAGCCTTGAGTGAATTCTGACCTAGGATCCCCAAATCTCTTTGTGCTTAATACTTCTGAAGCCTTTCCCTGTTTTAGAAAACAGTCTATGTCTATATTCTTCCTACCAAAGTGCATAACCTCATGGTTTCCCACATTGTATTCTATCTGCCACTTCTTCGCCCACTCTCATAGCCCGTCCAAGTCTTTCTGCAGCCTCCCCACTTCCTCAACACCACCTGTACTTCCACCTGTCCATGTGTTACAGCGATGCCCTCAGTTCCTTCGTCCACATCAATAATGTGTAATATGGATAGTTACGGTCCCAACATGGACCCCCTGCAGAACTCCACTAGTCACCAACTGCCATCCTGGAAAAGACCCTTTGATCCCCATTCTCTGTCAGTCAGCCAATCCTCTATCCATGCTAGTACCTTGCCCCTAACACCATGGGCTCTTATTTTATTTAGCAGTCTCCTGTGCGGCACCTTGTCAAAACCCCAGTGGAAATCCAATTAGATCATGCCTACTGACTCTCCTTTGTCTAACTTGCTCGTTACCTCCTCAAAGAATTCTAACAGATTTGTCAGGCATGACCTCCCCTTGATGAAGCCATGCTGACTCAGCCATATTTTATCACGTTCTACCAAGTACTCTGTAATGGACCAATTACCAACAACCAAGGTTAAGCTAACAGGCCTATAATTTCCCACCTTCTGCCTTTCTTCCTTCTTAAACAGGAGTGTTACATTAGCCATTTTCCAGTCCCCTGGGATCCTCCTTGACTTTAGTGCTTCCTGAAAGATCACCATCAATGCCTCCACAGTCTGCTCAGCTAGATCCTTCAGAACTCTCGGATATAGTCCATCTGGTCCGAGTGATTTATTCACCTGCAGAACTTTCAGCTTCCCCAGCACCTTCTCCTTAGTGATGGCCACTACACTCACCTCTGTCCCTTGACTCTCTTGAAGTTCTGGTATGTTACTGGTGTCTTCCACTGTGAAGACTGATGTGAAGTACCTATTCAGTTCTTCTGCCATTTCTTTGTTCCCCATTACTACTTCTCCAGCTTCATTTTCAAGCAGTCCAATGAGAACTCTTGCCTTTCTCTTACCTCTTGCTTTCCTTTTATGTATTCTTTTATATTACTAGCAAGCTTACCTTCATAGTTGATCTTCCCTCCTACTTATTGCTTTTTTAGTTGTCCTCTGCTGGTTTTTAAAGGCTTCCCAATCCTATGACTTCCTACAAATCTTTACCACATTCTTTTTTATGCTGTCCTTGACATTAAAATATCAGCTATAATTGCCTCATCCTCCCAATGCTCCAGATGTGACCATAGCTGCAGGACCAGGTAAGGAAGAGAAGTTGAGCTGGGTCAAGGTGAAGGGTTGCAGACCTTATTAGACATAGTGGTGTTGCAGGGGATCCAATCCCTGATCCTGGAGGTGAGCCATATTCCCAATGTGAATGGTCCCCAATCCCAAGATAAGGGGGAAGGGAGCATACTGCTGGATCATGTGCAGAAATGGAAGGGGTTTTTGCTTTCAGGGAATTGACTTGGGAGTCCAGGGAGAAGCAATCCTGCTCCCCGAGTGCACAGACAGGGGCACATCACTTTTTCCCAGAATGCGCCATATCTCCCTTCTGTTGCCAGATTTCCCATGGCTTGGGAAACAAGGCCACTCAGGGTTAAACGTGTAAAACTGATTTGATACGAGGTTCCCAGCCTTATCATGACATTTAAATGTCCAACATGCTGTTTTCATGCAAGGGTAGGCTGGAGTTAGGGAACACCTCCTTTACAAGCTACACAAGGTGGGAACAGAGTAGGGTGGATGCTGAGGTTAGAAAGCCTGCCTCCAATACAACAGCCCTGTTCTACACAAAAGTGTTAAGCCCTTATCTTTCACCCTCATCCTATCTATCATGGCCCTCTATACACCCATGCCCCCTCCATGTCCACTCACTCCATATGTAGAGAGCCCATCAGCTGTGTAATATCCTTGGGAAAGCTTTGAGATGGTCACAACACAGTCAAAATAAATAATTCAAAAATAAGCCATTCAAAAATCTCTTCAAAAGCTTTGATCCTGTGAATGGCTTAAACATCGTATGGAAAAAATAATTTGCCTACACCTCATTTGAAATGCTGCCTCAATAGTGCACTGAATAGTCACACTTGGTGCAATGCTGTAGAGTGGAATTTGAACCTATGACCTTCTTCTTTAGAGGTAGGCAGCTCCCACTGAGTGACACCTGCTCCTCTGCTTTGCTCACAACTATGAAGAAGTTACACGTTAAGCACAGTCCAAACTCTAACCTATTTCTCCTCACTGCTTTTCCTCCTATTTCCTGCTTTCTCCATCTTATTGATTGCTCCAATCACTTTCTAACTCTTCTTTTGAGCACACACATATTTTAGAAAGGTTGGCACTGCAATAGTATCTTGCTGTGTGGGTCAGGAATACTACTGACATTGGCCTAATGCTCCTTTTACTGAGGGAGAATATGTAGGGTAAAAGTCTTAGAAATACAAAGCATATGATGTTGCAACCTAATTACTTGGTTATGATAATTTATATTGCTTGACCTTCTGGTTTATGATATTGACTGAAACTTTGACTTAGCTCCAGTCTAATTTCAAGGCCCTTACTAATTTAATCTTAAACATAAAGGA
This sequence comes from Ginglymostoma cirratum, assembly GCA_024137785.1. Classification (NCBI taxonomy): domain Eukaryota; kingdom Metazoa; phylum Chordata; class Chondrichthyes; order Orectolobiformes; family Ginglymostomatidae; genus Ginglymostoma; species Ginglymostoma cirratum. Next base: position 22,573,609 of record JAHRHZ010000029.1, read on the forward strand.
AAGACTAGCACTTAAAATGCACTTTCCATGACTACTGGACAGCCAATGTGTTTTGCAGCCAATGCAACACTTATTGACGTATAGTTGCTATTACAGTGCATGAAACACGGCAGCCATGTTGTGCACAGCAAGCTCCCACACTCAAAAACGTGATAAAGACCAGATAATCTGATTTGTGATAATGATTAAGAGATAAATAATAACAAAATAAATATTATACAAACTGTTCAAATATGTTCATCATAGATAACAAGCATGGGGCTGGATGAACACAGCAGGTCAAGCAGC
>JAHRHZ010000029.1:22574296-22589913 GCA_024137785.1 Ginglymostoma cirratum
CATGCTTGTTATCTCGGATTCTCCAGCATCTGCAGTACCTTTTATCTCAAATATGTTCATCAGTTTGGTTGGTATCATCATCAGAGAATCACGTAATGGTACAACGTAGATGGAGATTAATTGATTCTGAATTTACATTTGTGAGGTAACAAGCATGGGGCTGGATGAACACAGCAGGTCAAGCAGCATCATAGGAGCAGGAAAACTTGACGTTTCGGGCCTAAACCCTTCATCAGAAATGCCTTTTATCTCCATTACATTTGTGAGGTGTTCAGGTTGAGGGCAGTTATTGCTTGGGAGCACATTTTTAATATTTTTTTCTTGTGTTCTATCCCACCGGCTCAATGACAAAGCTCTGCATTGATGGCTCACAGCCATCTCATATCACCTGTACTTAAAGCTTAACAAAGACACACTGATCATTTACCAGTCTGAGTTGGAACTGGGATGAAATTCTTCTGTTTCACGTGAATTCCTTGCAGCCAGCAAGATGTGATCATAATACCATCCTGTGAGTCGGATTAAATATTTGATGAAGTAGTGGGAAGACTAATGAGGCTAGAGCCATTGGCATTGTGTACATGGACTTCCAAAAAATGTTTCATAATAGGCTTTATGTATAATAGACTCATTAGCAAAATGGAAACCCATGGGATTAAAGAGGGAATTGCTGCACGCATATGAATTTTGCCAAGGAGCACAAAGTAGCAAGTCGTTATAAAAGTTGTTTTAAAGACCAGAAGGTTGTGCATAATGGTGTTCCTCTGCATTTGGTTTTGGGAACATTTTGATACCTATTACTGATTGACAGCATAACTTCAAACTCTTTTGGAGACCATAAATGCATTAACAATGAGAATGCTGATAACAAATTTCAGGTGGATGTCAGCTGGGTGGCCCTCATAGAATGAGTTCTCTGATTGGGGCTGTTAATCTGGTCCCATCAGGGAGCCTTGGCTGACGGATACAACCAGGAATGTCAGAGGTTCTGTTCACTCTGTGTACTGGCTCTGAGGAAGCCGGATCAGTGTCAAGGACTCTGCACATGTAAATAAAGGGTGACTTGGTGATGGGATACCAGCCTCTGTGGGATTTTTCACACTGATTAGGCCACTGCTTAAATATTTTTGACTGAAAACATTAGAAAGCATGACAAAGGCTTAGAGAGGCTTCAGAGGAAATTTATTAAAGTGGTCCCAGGGAGAAAAGACCTCAGTTACACAGAGAAAGCAGAGAAACAGGGATTGTTTTCCTTAGGGAAGAGAAAGTTAATGGGAATTCATCAGAAACGTTCATGGTCAGAAAGGATTTTGAAAGGTAATAGGAAAAACTGTTTCTAATATCAGACAGTTGGTAACCAGGTTTAAGGTAATGGACAAAAGAACCAGAGATGACATGATGAAAACTATTATTATAAAGTAAGTTATTATGGATTTGAATACACTGCCTGTAAAGATATTGAATGCTACATTAGCTATCAAAAAGGAATTGGATAAACACTTAAAGTGGAGACATTTACAGGGTATTAGGGAAAGAGCAGAGGATTTGGACTCAGAGACAAAAGTAGAAATTGCTGGAAAAGCTCAGCAGGTCTGGCAGCCTGTGTGGAGAGAAATCAGATTTAACGCTTTGGGTCGAGTGACCCTTCCTCAGAAACCGAAACATTGACTCTGATTTCTCTCCACACAGGCTGTCAGACCTGCTGAGCTTTACCAGCATTTTCTGCTTTTGTCTCTGATTTACAACATCCTCAGTTCTTTCAGTTTTTATGAAGATTTGGACGAATTGGATCGTTCTACCCCCTTATGTATTGTACCAATCTGTGATATGAACACACAAACACTAACCCTCTCTAACTTCCAGTTCCAGGGTTGCGGACTTTATGAAACTAACTTAAAATAGGCAAACGTGTTGCTAAGGAACAATGAATAGAATTACCTGATCAAGAAAATCTTTCAGGACACAATTCTTCAGAGTAAGTGTCGATATTCTGTCATGATGGGTAACATTTAGATCATTTATCCAACTAGCATAATTTTCTCGTGTAACATTTCCATCCTGAATTTCAAATTCATTTGAAATGAGCAGTATATTCCTGTGGACAGAAATTAATGTCAGTACACATTCATTCTGTGATTTATCAGCTGGAAGTCTAGCAAGACCCTTCCCCCCAACTCCCCCTCACCCCTCAACAGCCCACTTAGTACAAATATTCGATGAAATAAAAAATAACAGCCAATCATATCAATCAGTGTGTCGTTTATGATGATATCTTTCTGTTAGAAATGGAACTGCCAGCAGGAGGCCTGATTGCGGCCATGATTTTGGAGAATGAGGAATTTATGGATTTTTCATTACAGGGATTGCAACCATCCACCTGACTATCTAGTTGCCTGTTTGCTCCCCCATCTGGTATGTCATTCAGCTCTCTCCACTCCATTGCCTCCAGACCATATCATTTCACAGTACCTCCATCGTCTATTCTGAGCTCATATCTTCCAAAGGGATGTTTATCATCGACTCATGTTTCTTCCCTCAGCCCATCTGGTCAAGCAAAACATGCTACTCAGCTCACTGACCTCTGTTTCAGGGAGCCCTCAATTTGGACACTGTCCAGTAAGTCTGCCAGGACTGATGTTAATCACCTTCACCTCAAAAACCCTTCCTGAATCCTTCAGTCTTCACCAACCTATCCTGCCTTTCTAAAATCCTTCAACATGTTGCTGTTGCCCCGACAGAATGCAAATCCCTCAGTTTGCTTTCCAACCTGCTCTTATAAAGTCATCAGCGGCCAATGACACTTATAGTGACTGGATTTCAGTGCCACACCTTTTTCCATCTTCTTTGGCTGCATTGAACCTAGCACCGTCTCTCCTCTGCAGTGTATATACTTCCACCCTTTTCTGTCCAACTTATAATGGTCTTAAAATGGTCAGAACTGCTCTTGTAACAACATGCTGTCCTGTTCCAGTATCCTCTCATCAGCCGTATTGCAAAATTGCATCCATGGCCTCATTTCTTTCCATTGATCTTTGACTAAAGTTACAGCTAGCAATCTGAAAAAAGCTGCCACAGAAATTTGACTGTCCAGGGTTTAAGAACCCAATAGGACTTTAAGTTAAGATCCTAAAGGCCACTATAGGTGTTGGGTCTGCAAAGCCTGCTATGACATCAAGTGTTCTTCAGGGTTAAGGGAAGAAAAGAAAACTAATGTAGGAGTGTAGAAAATTTACAGCACAGAAAGAGGCCGCAATGTGCTTATGCTTCCAAAAAGAGCTACCAACCTAATCCCACTTCCCAGGTGTTGGCCTGCTGATATGTAGACTGTAGCACTTTAGGCACATATCCCTTAGTGTTAACATGAAATATAATGTTTTTATATATACAGATCTGCAAGGTTCTGAAGTATTACATTTTTGATTGAACTGACTTGGCTAATATGAAATTACGCAATATGTTGTTCAATTCTACTTACGAATCTAAGCAATCCCAGTAGGCTGTGGTTGCCTTGAACCCAAGAATGGAGAAGATGGGGACTGAAGCAAAAATAGAAGTAATGCTGTTGATAACAGCTACAGCCACTGCGTCCACCTCACAGTCATTTCTGAAAAGCAGAAGAGATCCTTTTTTGAAACGACATCTAATTTTTTGTCACCCACTTTCTGTCCTTTTTGACCTCGTTTATTCATTCACAGAAACAGCTACCTGACAGTCAGCATTCAAAGACATTCCGACTCATTTGACTGCCTGGTCTATACCATGAAATTGTTTCCTGACCAGAAACGAATATTATAACAGCCAGGCTATGCGGCATCATAGGAGCAGGAAAGCTTGATGTTTTGGGCCGAGACTCTTCATCAGAAATGGGGGAGGGGAAGAGGGTTCTGAAATAAATAGGGAGAGAGGGGGAGGCGGATAGAAGATGGAAAGAGGAGAGGATAGGTGGAGAGGAGACAGACGAGTCAAAGAGGCGGGGATGGAGCCAGTAAAGGTGAGTGTAGGTGGGGAGGTAGGGAGGAGATAGGTCTGTCCAGGGAGGATGGACAGGTCAAGGGGGTGGGATGAGGTTAGTAGGTAGTTAGTAGGTAGTCCTCACGTACCATCCCACCAACCTCCGGATCCAACGCATCATCCTCCGACACTTGCGCCATCTGCAATCCGACCCCACCACCAAAAATATTTTTCCCTCCTCACCCTTGGCTGCTTTCCGGAGGGACCATTCTCTCCGTGACTCCCTTGTCCGCTCCACACTCCCCTCCAGCCCCACCACACCCAGCACTTTTCCCTGCAACCGCAAGAAGTGCTACACCTGCCCCCACACCTCCTCCCTCAACCCAATCCCAGGCCCCAAGAAGACTTTCCACATCAAGCAGATGTTCACCTGCACATCTGCCAATGTGGTATACTGCATCCACTGTACCTGTTGTGGCCTCCTCTACATCTGGGAAACCAAGCAGAGGCTTGGGGCCCGCTTTGCAGAACACCTGCGCTCGCTTCGCAACAAACAATTGCATCTCCCAGTCGCGAACCATTTCAACACCCCCTCCCATTCCTCAGACAACATGTCCATCCTTAGCCTCCTGCAGTGCCACCATGATGCCACCCGAAGGCTGCAGGAACAGCAACTCATATTCAGCCTGGGAACCCTGCAGCCCAATGGTATCAATGTGGATTTCATAAGCTTCAAAATCTCCCCTCCCCAACCACATCCCAAAACCAGCCCAGCTCGTCCCCACCTCCCTAACCTGTTCTTCCTCTCACCTATCCCTTCCTCCCACCTCAAGCCACACTCCCATCTCCTACCTACTAACGTCATTCCGCCCCCTTGATCTGTCCGTCCTCCCTGGACTGACCTATCTCCTCCCTACCTCCCCACCTACACTCACCTTTACTGGCTCCATCCCCGTCTCTTTGACTTGTCTGTCTCCTCTCCACCTATCCTCTCCTCTATCCATCTTCTAACTGCCTCCCCCTCTCTCCCTATTTATTTCAGAACCCTCTTCCCCACCCTCATTTCTGATGAAGGGTCTAGGCCCAAAACATCAAGCTTTCCTGCTCCTATGATGCTGCTTGGCCTGCTGTGTTCATCCAGCTCCACACCTTGTTATCTCGGATTCTCCAGCATCTGCAGTTCCTATTATCTCTTATAACAGCCAGTATTATTTTTCATGCATCATAGTCTATATGCATCACTGGTTACGCCAGCATTTGTTGTCCATCCTGAATTATCTGTAAGGAGCAATTGGTGAGCTGCCTTCTTGAACCTTTGGAGGCTGTGTGGTGCAGGGACACACGCAGTGCTGTCAAAAACAGAGTTCCAGGGATTTCACCCGGGGAAATTGAAGGAACAATGATGTAGTGCTAGGTCAAGACAGTCCATGACTTGGAGGGACCTTGCAGGTGATGGAGTGACTATCTGCTTGCTGTCCTCACCTTTCTGAACAATAGAAGTCACAAAGTTAAGAGGTGCTATCAAAGAAGTCTTGGCAAGTTACTGCAGTGCAGCTTGTAGATGATGTACACTGCAGTCACAATGTGCTGATGGTGGAGGACATCAGTGTTTACTGTGATGGATACTATGCAAATCACATGGGTTGCTGTGTTCTGGATGGTGTTAGGCTTCTTGATCATTGTTAGCGCTGCGTTCATCCAGGCAAGTGGGCTGTATGCCACTTTCCTGAATTGTGCCTCACAGATGCGAGAGAGAATAATTCAAACTATTAGGTCGTTTAGTCAACTGTTATGTTAATTCATCTCATCAATTCAATAGTTGAAATCCATTCAATGTGAGCGAGAGTTCTAGACTTGGTCCAGAGTATGACATGCCATAGGGGCAAACTACAATAATTGTTTTTTTAAATACCAGTTTGGTTTCCATTTAAGAACATGATTACGTCCTCAGTCTCCATTTGGAATGAGCGTCCTGTTAAAGTAATAAAAACCTAAACGTTGCTTAATATTATGATCAGCTGATATCATCCATTCTATGTTCTGTTTGATAGATAGATCTGTAGTTCAGTGAATGAAGGGAGTGGACAGTGAAGTAGAGTTGAGGGCAAGGATTGACCATGATCATATTGAATGGTGGAGCAGGCTCCAAGGGTCCTATGATCTTCTGTTGCCATTCCTTCATCCTTATGTATAGGCCAAGGTCTTATTGAGTGCACCCAAGTGCTTGATTACCTACAGCATGGGTCTAAGGTCATTTTCTAATATTAGGCTTCCTCTCCCAAACTGCAGTATCAACTGTGTTTCAATGGTAGAACTCTCACAACTGAATCAGAACGTTTTGGTTTCATACTACACTCCAAAGATGTGAGCATGACGTTTAGGCTAGCACATCAATCTGACTTTAAACTCAATGATCATCTTCTCAATCAGACCGAAAATGAAGGCATTTTTCCAGTATCACTGTCAGTATTTATCCCACAATTAACAACATTAAAACAAATTACCTGGTCATTTATTCTGTTTATGGGACCTTGCTGTGTGGAAATTGGTTGCTTCACTTCTTACATTAAACAGTGACTGCATTTCAATATACAGTTGACGGTGAAATGCATTGGGACATCCTGAGGTTGTGAAAGGTAATACAGAAGTGCAAATTATTTCCATTAATATAAATCCAATTGCTCTTTAATTCTACTTGCTAAAGTCAATATAATTTGGTGTGATCTGCAAGTTTAAACTGCGAACTTTCTCTGTTAGATAAACAGTATCAACAGTGAGGAGCTTGCTCTGGAGGCTTGGGGTGTGATGAAGGCATTTGTGATGGGATGCATTGCACTGGGAAACTGCCTTAAAATAACCCATCTAAGATTCCTCAGCTGTTTCATCTTCAACACCATGGCACCTCATTTTGATTCACAATCTCTCAGTTGGCACTTCCTTGAAAGATCGCTGGAATTTTGTGCATTATGAGATATTAATGTATGGGTGTCTAACACATTTATAAGAAATTACTCAGTCAGCTGTGCCTTTTTTCACAGACGTAGAAAAGTGGCATGAACATGATAAGCTAATGTGACACAGTGTGCTCTTCAAGTTAACTTAGGGAAAGTCTTTAATTCTTCTAATATCCTCCTTTCCCTCTGGTGTGCAAGTCCCTTTACTTAAGGAGCTGATTACAGGAAGTACTGTGATTACATTCATGCTTACTTTGGTGAGTTGTAGCTGGAGAATGCAATAAGTCCTCCAAAACCCAAAGACATTGAGAAGAAAATCTGGGTCGCTGCATCTAACCACACTCTTGGCTGGGTCAAAACACTCAGCTGGAATAAAACAAAATGGAATGAGAGAACAAAAGGCACTTGCTAGAAATAATCATCAGTCATTACTATCAGTTGTTATCATTAATTGCAGCTCCTGTAATTCTCCAGGTCCTCCAGATGCCCAATACCTATGGACACTCATCACAATCTCAAATGTAAAAATATAAGAGAGTAAGGTGTAAATGTGGAGACTTTAATCATGGCTTGTCAAACTTCAGAAGTCTGAAATGTAGGCAGGCTTTTACTGGGGTTTGTGACTAAAATCATAAAGCTTACCAGCACAGAGCAATGGATATATGATCACATGGTCTCACCTGGACTCCAAACTAATGTCTTATGAAGAGAGGTTGAGTAGGTTGGGCCTGTACTCATTGAAATTTAGAAGAATGAGAGGCAACCTTACTAAAACACACAAGCTTCTGAGGGGGACTTGGCAGGGAAGATGTGGAAAACATCGTTTCCCTTGTGAGAGAGTTTCGGACTAGAGGGCATCATCTCAGGATAACATGTCTTACATTTAAGACAGAGGTGAGGAGCAATTTATTCTCTCAGAAAGTAGTGAATCTGTGGAATTATTTACCGCAGAGGGCTGTCGAGGCTGGATCATAAAAGTATATTCAAGGTGGAAATAGTCAGATTTTTAATCACGAAGGGAATCAAGGGTCACAGGGTGAAGGTAGGAAAGTGGAGTCCAGGACGATCAGATCAGCCACGATCCCATTGAATGGCAGACCAAACTCGATGGTTTGTATGGCCTATCTCTACCCCATGTCTTATGGTTGATAACTTTCACCACAAGCCTCCTTCGTGTATGAGGACATCTGCCTTGAGCGTAGTAAAAGTTTCTACAAAGGGCAGTTTGAATTATACCATTTTCTTCCATGTTTTATGCACCAGACCTACTTATTGCAAACTGTAATACCAGATTTGCATGTTAAGGGTTTAACTAAAGAGATACAACTGTTGTAAGGCTGAGTCCATCTCCCTCTCATCTAATAACATTTCATTGCAGGTCAGAATCTTAGCTTTCTTCTGGTCAAAGCAACTTGTACAGTCCAGGTATTCAGGGCTGGAAAAAGCCCTGAGCTTTTCTTAAAAGTTTAGAAAAATAAGTCAGTAAGTTGGCCTGCTTGTGTGTCTTGGGGAGAGACTGAGAGAAATACTTGTGATTTCCTCAGTAGAGTTAGAAATTAAACAGTTAAGATAGAAATGGTACATCACTCTTGAGTATCTGCAAGGTACATTGCTGGGGGAGAAAAGGTGGACTGTTTCTTTTTGCTGTTCATGCTATGATTTTTCCAAATTGTCTTTTATAAATAGCGTTATTTTCTTTTGTATAATAAACCTATTTTCTTTGTTAAAGATAGATTTTCAGCCTCCTATGAATAAATTCAAGGACTGACCACTATGGGAACAAAACTGCAAAAATAAAACTTACAGTCTATCAAGCCACGTTTCACTCTGAAAGCTCAGAGTCCAGTATTACCATCATCTGGGGTCGTAGTAACACTTTTTGTTCAAGTTGATGTTCTCTAACTTCACTACTCTGGTTAATGCTGATAATCTCCTTCAAAAATATTCCAAGTTGTTGCTCCCAGCTTCTTCTTCCGAACCATGTCAAACATCTGCCTTGATTCCTCTTCCTAATCCCTCGTTCTGCTCTAGTTTGGTTGTGCCTGGGAGAAGGGCTGATAACGATTGCACGAGGCAAACATTGCCTTTTCTGTAACATGCAAAATACTAACTAAGGGTAGGACCAGACGAGAGTGAACCAGTGAACCAGCAGTCATGTGATCATACACGTTATTTATGTATTCACATTAACTCTTCACACAATAACGATTAATGCCATCCAATTATCCCATTCTTCTGTTGTGTCATATTCACCTGACTGTTCTTTTTCATCTGATTCTTGTGTCCATTTCCCCATCCTTGTTCTTCACCCTGTTCCTTCTGTAGAAGTGAGCCAAAATCCCTGTCATTTAGAATACAGAACCAACATGCCTGGATTTTAAACAGAACTTTTAATGCAGCTGGGTTGTGCTCTGGAATACACAATCAAGGGGATAGCTGTCTGAAACCTTGGTTCAATTAGAAGTCCTATCCATGTCTCAGCCCTAAAGGAACATTGAACCAGACCTAAGACAACAACTTCAGACATCTTGGACCCTTCCAAGGTACGAAGGCATTCAAATTCAATTAATATTCATTCGCAGAAATACTGGACATTCCACTTAACCAAAACACATTTACACCTACTCTAAACTATCAGGAAGCCAATTCACCACAAAGGGGACAACAGAAAAATAATGGGTAACACAGATTTGCGAGGTGGTAATGCAGCACACAGTCTGTGTAACTGCTGGCCCTGATCTGGGAAAGATAGAGAGAGAGAGCCATCCCTGCAACTACCAACAGAAGAGGGATCCCAGACAGCTTCTTTCCCCGTGAACTATCTGCACAGCTATCCTCCTGAAACCTACCAACACAGGGCTGTTCTGTACCAGGGGAACCAACGACAAAAGACCACGACCAGCAGATCTAACAACTGATGACCTCCGAAAACCACCAACACAACTGACAAGGCCTCAGACACGTCCTGAGGTGAAAACTGCCTTTTAAAACCACCACAAAGTAAAGAAAATCCAAGTTCTCAAACCAGAATGAACACTGTCCAAAGTCTTCAGTGAAGCACTGACTACAGCAAGTGGAAATGATCAGCTGTATTTCAATATTGTGTTTATCCCCAGTGGTGAGCCTATTTCCTCAAGACCCAAAGTATCCCACCTAGCTAGCAGGGAGGGGAATGTGGGTTGGTGACAGTGCAGGAACCCCGAGGTCAGGAAGTCTGATTAAAGTGTCTGTGTTTGAAACTACTGTTTAGTTCCTAATAGTAATTAGAATTAGAAGAATCCCTACAGTGTAGAAACAGGCCCTTCAGCCCAACAAGTCCACACCGACCCTTGGAGCATCCCACCCAGACCCAACCCCGCCTTAACCCACACATTAGCTTGTGGTTAATAACTGATAGTGTCAGTTTCATTGTTTTGAATTTGCCTTTTTATCACTTGTATTTTATTCACCTTTGTGTTATTTCCCTGTTTATTACGTTTGCCTTTCTTTTTCTTGTGATATACTCACCTTTGCATTTAATAAATGCAGAGATTCTTTGCCCTGAAGCACCTGTCTACTGCCTTTTTCACTTCACATTCCTAAATTGAGTCCAGTGTCAGAACCAGGGATCTGGGGGTGATTTGAACCACCTAAAAATCAGCAGATTACTGATCGCAAACCAGGCTCCCTACACTTCCTCACTATTATCCAGTCCTTTTTGCCATTCTCATTAACTGCCTCTTACTCATCCTCATCCTTTCTGCTTCTCTCAACAAACCTGTTGCTAATAATGAACAGTATCCCTGAGCAGCACCACATCTCACTTCTCAGCCAGTTCGAGAAACCCCTTTTCACTCCTACCCTCTCCTTTCTGTTTGGTCATTACATTTCAATCCACAGCCCCTGTCATGATACACAAGCGTTCTGGGGACCCAGGTTCAAATCCCGCCGTGGCAGATGGTGGAATTTGAATTCAATAAATATCTGGAACTAAGAATCTAATGATGACCATGAATCCATTGTCGATTGTTGGAAAAACCCAACTGGTTCAGTAATGTCCTTTAGGGAAGGAAACTGCCATCTTTACCTGGTCTGGCCTACATGCGACTCCAGACCCACAGCAATGTGGTTGACTCTCAACTGCCCTCTGGGCAATTAGGGATGGGCAATAAATGCTGCCTAGTCAATGATGCCCTCATCCCGTTAATGAATAAAAAAAAAACAAACTTAGCAAGGCTCTTCCATAGGGAATGGGGCTTAGAAACAGCAGAAATGGAGCTAGATCTTTGAACAGTCCTCCTCTTTTGCTCTGCCAATAAAAAAGCAACCATAGCCAGTGAACTCACAACTTTTGAAAGAAAAGTGTATTGTCTATTTAAAATAAAATGTAAAGGTAATGTAAGTACAACAGATTGGCACTCGGACACAAAGGAAACTTGTTTCGTTGTTCACATGGAATATTTTTCAGTGCCATCTCTTTCTGCATGCTTAGCTTTGCATCTTAATACATACAGAATGTAAGTTATCATGGAGATGTCCTGAGGCAGCTCTGACACTCATAAGAAACAATTATATCTACTTACATCTGGAGTAATTAAGTATGTCAAACCATGCATGGCCCCAGGCAGTGTTAATCCTCGTACAAGGAGAATAACAAGTACAAGGTAAGGGAAAGTTGCAGTGAAGTAGATCACCTGCAATAAATAATAAGTAAGATTTTAAGTGGTTAATAAAGTTTTCCCAAGACTTGAACTTGATTATTGACCTTGGAAGTTAATGCTGGAATCATGCCCAGCTGTGCCTCTCATGACTAAACCTGTTCACACTTTGGGATGAGTGGGGGACCACTTAATGATGCATCGAGAGATAGTAGGAACTGCCGATTTTGGAGTCTGAGATAACAAGGTGTATAGTGGATGAACACAGCAGGCCAAGCAGCATCAGAGGAGCAGGAAAGCTGACATTTTGGGTCTGGACCCTTCTTCAGAAATGGGGGAGGGGAAGGGTACTCTGAAATAAATAGAGAGGGGGGAGGCGATGATGGAAGGTGGATAGAGGAGCAGATAGGTGGACAGAAGACGGACAGGTCAAGGAGGCGGGGATGAAGCCAGTAAAAGTGAGTGTAGGTAGGGAGATGGGATGGGGGTTGATCAGTTGGGATGGAGGGGCGGATAGATGGGAGGGAAGACGGAAAGGTCAAGGAGGCAGGGATGAGGCTAGTAGGTAGGAAGTAGTGGTGGGGGTTGGTCAGTGAGGTGGGAGGAGCGGATAGATGGGAGAAAAGATGGATAGGTCAAGGAGGCGGGGATGAGAATGATGCATTCAGTTGGGTAAGCCACGTTTGCGTCCATCTCTGGTTCCACAGTACACATGGTAGCAGTGCCTTCCATCTATACGATATACTGCAGCAATTTACCAAGGCTGCTTTGACTGCATTTTCCTCACCTATGACCCCAACCACCTAGAAGGACAAAGGGATCCACTGCATGAGCATGAGACCACTTGCAAGAAACCCTCCAAACCACACGCCATCCTTAATTGGAATTTTGTTGCCATGCCTTCGCTGTCACTGGGACAAAATCCTGGAACTACACCCCACAACAGCACTGCAGCTGTACCTATATATTAAGGACAGCTGTGGATCAAGAAGGCAGCTCACTATGTTGTAAAATATGTCCATAGCTGACATCTGGTCTTACTAGGACCTTCTTTGGGTAGATTTGCTGCCACTAGCCCTTCTATAATATTAATCTAAGGGACTTTCTCACATTAAGTGGTGAAAAATTAACCACTCATAGATCTTTGCCAGAAGAGGCATATACTTGATGAACAAGTAGATTACTACACGATAGTAAGATAACAGGTTACATTAGCTTAAGACTGGTTAACCACATTAACACAAGTAAGGGAAAGTGTTACCTTCTAAGTGAGACTAACTACATCTGTACTATAGGGCTGTAGACTGTAGGACTGATATAAAAAATCTTATAACAACTGAACAACTGACTATATCCTCACCCGGTATGGTAGGAACAGCTATTCCAAAGCTTCTGAGTTAATCTTTTCAGACCAATTATCTGATACAACAACCACCAACGTCTTGAGGCCAAACTGGAATGGGCAATAAATGGAAGCCTAGCCAGCAACATTGTCATCCCATGATTGAATTTAAAAAAAATTCAAATGCTGTTTTTACAAAAGCTCACCTTCCCCACAGTTTCAATTCCTCTTATGACACAACTGTATACGATAAGCCAAGCAGCAGCGAGGCATATAACCAGCCACCACTGTTGGCTGTCTTTGCTTGGAGTAATTTCAGGACTGATATTCAAAGTGTTTCTGTACCAGAAGTAGTCCACTGGAGTGCTCTGCTCACACTCTTCAATAAAACCTGCAAAAGATGTGAAATAATTTGAGTAGAATTCTCTAAAGGAGTCAAAAACATTGCGTATTGATGGAGGTTTAAAATAAAGTGGGCTTCATAATATTTTAATAAATACGATGGCTACAAGAGAAGGTCAGGGCTGGGAATTCTATGGTAACTCTCCTCCCTAGACCCTGTCTACAATATATAAGGCATGTGGGACCGTGTTTCAATAACAATTGAGATCGGTGAGTGGCGAAATAGCCTCTTTATTGAGCATCCACAGTAGCACAGTTTGAGGTGGCAATCGAATCTGAAGAAGGGTCTAGACCTGAAACGTCAGCTTTCCTGCTCCTCTGATGCTGCTTGGCCTGTTGTGTTCATCCAGCTCGACACCTTGTTATTACAGTTTAACAGTAGGCTCTTTTATACACAGTTTTTACATATATTAAAATTTTAGCACTACAGTGTCACATGGTTGTATCCATTGTACACAGAAGTTTGTGTGACATCTGCCCTGGGGAAGCAGGAGATGGTTTAAGCACTCGTTAAATGCTGGCTGTTACTCTTGATAGAACTAGAATGTCTTTCCGGTCTGAGCTGGCATAAATAAGAGGCGTTAGTTCTTTTGTCTTTAAAGTTAGTAATGTTAGTAAAAATACTAGATCTATATGATTTAAATAAGTGAGAAGTTATACGTGTACTAAATAAAAATATAGAGGATATTAAACCGATCTCCTGCAGCTGGGTCACGAGATTTCATTTACTATTACCGATTTTGATAGTTCTTACACATTCATTCATGCAGTTTCATGGAAGCACTGTTCTGATAGTAAGTTCCTTGAAGGGGGTAGCAGACTATTTAATATGTATTTAATAAGTACATACTAGTGGAGAAAACTGATGTTCTGCAACCTATTCAGGTTCCGTGAGACAGTTACTAAGGGTTAATTAATATTATAATCATTCCATAGTTTTGAGTGAGTTATGGAGACATGATGGTGGGGATTGGCATTGTTCTGAGTGGGTTCTGGTATTAACACTTATTCAGGGGTAGCCTTTGATGTAGGAACAAGTCTAAACACTGCTTGTAGCACGGAGACGATAAGAATCAAAAGGTGTAAAGAAACAGTAATGGGTTAAAAGGGATGTTTAATTAGTTCATCTTGTGAGAGTAAAAATGTTCTACAAAATCACAGTTTTATGAATGAGTGAATGAAAACGCGGTATAGTAAACATATTGCGCTTGTGAGTGAATTAGTAGAGAGAATTATAATACAATATCTCACAGGCACAGTTCAGGATCACAATGAATAATAATATCTCGTTGAGTGTGGGTCCAATAATTCTCAAGGAGCTTGATACCATTCAGGAGAAAACAGCTTATGCAATCAGCACCTCATCAACAGGCTTAAATGTGCTATCCCTCCACCAACTGCTGCATAGTGGCAGCAGTATATCTTAGAAGAAAGATCTATGGCAGCAAATTGCCTAGACTCCTTTGACAGCACCTTTTAATGTCATGACCTCTGCCACCCAGCAGGACAAAGGCAGAAGATGCTTAGGAATCCAACCACCCACTAGATCCCCTCCAAGCAAGAAGATTGCTCATTGTTTTTTTCACTGCTACTGGGTCACAATCCTGGAAATCCCCATACAAAACGTTGGCTCACTTTGAGTGTGGATGGTCTCATCATCCTCATGATCTGACAGGATATCTTGACTAGGCATTTTGTGGATATTGTCTTTATGACGTTTGGCATGTGCTCTTGATTGGTTGGAATACTGTACCTCCCAATATTTTGAAGTGGCTTCTCTTGACATGAAACACTTGGTTTGATCTTTGTTCTCATATTGAGGTCTCCAGTGTCTTCTGGTGCCACATACCTTGCACACCGTAGGCATTTTCTGGACGCATTGCCCATCTTGCTCAATAACTTTGCCTGCAATAGCTACTGTGCCAATGGTGGACAATTAAGCATACCCTGGTGACTGTCGATCCATTATTATGGCTTCATATTATGTTCACCTTGTAGTAATGCTGCCAAAGTTTAATCTTTGGCTGGGTCCAAAATGTCATTGTCACTTCCACTACTATCATGAGCTTGATTGTTAGGTCAACTACCTCTATCGCTGTAAAATTGCAAGTACACCCCCTGTTTCTATGTCTACTTATAACGTGGTCAATTTGTGTCTTTCAGTTGTAAAAGGTACTGCAGATGCTGGAGAATCCGAGATAGCAAGCATGGGGCTGGATGAACACAGCAGGTCAAGCAGCATCGTAGGAGCAGGAAAACTTGACGTTTCGGGCCTAAACCCTTCATCAGAAATGGGGGAGGGGAAGAGGGTTCTGAAATAAATAGGGAGAG
>JAHRHZ010000029.1:22590313-22653256 GCA_024137785.1 Ginglymostoma cirratum
AGGTGTAGAGCTGGATGAACACAGCAGGCCAAGCAGCATCAGGGGAGCAGGAAGGCTGACGTTTCGGGCCTAGCCCCTTCTTCAGAAATGAATTACATTTGTACATTTCTGAAGAAGGGTCTAGGCCCGAAACATCAGCCTTCCTGCTTCTCTGATGCTGCTTAGCCTGCTGTGTTCATCCAGCTCTACAGCTTGTATATCGCACGCCATGTTTCATTTTTCTCTTAGCTTTAAATGTACCATTCACACACAAGGATTGTAAAACTATAAAATGGGCTCTTTATTTGAAGATAAGACTATACACAGATAATATTCACAGGAACAGTATCACTCCTGCTTCAGACTAACTAACAACCCATGGAGCTATTTCGTCATATCCTCTTGATGATGGTGGACATTGACAGTAGTTTAAGATACACATCTTTAAAGATATATCCACATCATATCACAAGAAGTGCTAACCATGCCTTTATGTTCAAAGGTAAAGAACACTCCCCATTATGATCAGGAGCCAAAGTGAATTATTTGCCTAGGCCTATGCAGAAGGGCTAGTCTTTTTTACTGGGATATATACCTGGTAAGACAGTGCGCATTCATAGTCTTGGTCAAAATACGAAGCTCTCCACAAATGCTTGAATTTTATGAATTTTTTCCCTTTTGTTGATCCAACCTTTTAGTTTTCACTTCCATGCAGGGCTTTTATAATCTCCTACCAATAAAGGAATGTCATTTGAGTCCAGGATTATGCAACTAAAGTTAGATACGAGATCTTATTTTGTGAGCACTTTGCATTCTGGCAGATCTGAAAGTTATGATAACTGATGTAAAAATGACTGAATCATCCATTCCAGAAAGAGGCTACTTGGCACAACATACCTGTGCTGGCTCTTTCAGAGGCATTATCCAATCGCTCCCATTGACCTTTCATTTCCCCATCAGCCAGCAAGTGTGAAAATCTCTTTACAAATCTACATATTCACGGAGCAGGCCATCCAGCCCCTCAAATCTGCTCCACCAGGCCATTTTATGGTTGATCCATACTTCCACTTTGATGTGCGTCTCTTGACATTCACATGGAACAAAGTTCAAACAATCTCAGTTTGCAAAATTTCAATTGACTCAAAGTTTATATCAATTTTGGGTGGAGAAAGTTCCAGTAATCTACAGCTTTGTGTGGGGGCAAGTGTTTTTCAATTCACTTTGAATCATCCAGCACTGAGATGCTGTCCCTTGTTTGAGACTCATTCCTAAAAGAGCGATCTACTCTATTAGATCCATTATCAGCCGAAAGACTTCAATCAGATTCTTTCTCAACCCGAGTGGATGCCAAATGTGTTTGTACAACCTATGTACAGAATTTGACACCAGAATTTGGAAACAAAGTTCAGCTAGTGGCAAGAATATTCCACCTCTGCAGGTGGCAAGCGAGAAATTGGAGAGGACAATTATTTACATTGTGTGGTGTGATAAGCGAATTCTACAACAGTCAGAGTTAGGTTCTGGGCACCATAGTCAACCTATTGGGATATTTTGAATCAGTCTGATTAGGCAAATTACAAAATGCCTTTTCAGCAGGTGGGGCTGTGACCCCAGACCTCCTGGCTCAGAGATAGGGACTTTGTCACTGTGCCACAAAAGAGGCCCCCAGTCAATGTTTTTAGATATTTACCTACTCGGCATGTTCAGACATGTTATGACACCTGGAGTGGGTGGGACTTGGACCCAAGCCTCCTGGCTCAGAGTTGAGGACACTATCACTGCTCCTCCCCACACCACCCCCCCCCCCCACCCCGCCTCACCACAAACCTTTCCACTCTGCTGCCTATTGAGGCCCTTAAAGAGGCCAATGAAGAACCACTTGGGGCTCATCTGCCTGCTACTGGGACTAAGCTGTCCTGTCACCATGGTGCTGCTGAGCACCAGAGATGTCAGCCTCTGATTGGCTGGCAACCTCTGCCAGGCAGGACCTCCTTCCTCCCCAGGTCTTGATTCCAGGGGAAGACTGGCTGGTGGCCTTACCACTGTCTGATTGGCACATGATTCAGCGGGTCTTCCCGAGAAGGGGTGATGTGGGTCTCTCACCCAGTCTCCGAGCAGAACCAAACTCTGCCCACTCTAGTTATTTGCGATCTAATAAGGATCAACATTGACAATGAAAGCAACTTAGCCGGCAAAGATGTTCCCTGAACTTAACAGCCAACAAAGCTAGAAAGCATCTATCTGACTCATCACTGATTGATTGATTAAATGGATTTGTGTATTTTTAACCTGTTCCATTGTTGTTTAAAGGGCAGTTTTTCCATGGCAATGGTTCCTCGAATGAATGGAAAAAGTACCAGAGTATCCAGGCGAGGATGGTGTTATAGTACATGGCCACCACAAAGGTAGTCAGCATGGAAGCAATGCCTGCAACGTAGTAAGTTACAAAAAGCCGATCAAATGGATTGCAAGTGTTTCTTCAATGACTTGTACTAGAATGGTAAATTATATGATCTATAGAGAGCTTTAAGCCTGAATTGGAGATTAAAGATACAAGCATAAACATACTGGAGTATTAATTGCTCTTAACATTAACTGATAAGCTGCATTTCAGAAACCTGGGCTTTTAACTCACTTTAATGGCTATTTGGTTTGTAGAATACATCAGCTAATGGCCAGTGAGTACCTACTTATCCTCCTCAATACTGCTGTAAAGGTTCCATTCACATGAGTGCACAGCAGATATATAAAATGTTTGGAACATGCTCAACATTTAAGTCACATCTTTCAAGGAATTGTGGTCAATAGGCATTGAAATTGGCAGTTTTCTATTTTTACAACCGAGAGCATTCCCAATGTAGTTACACAGTTGGGTAATCTGATACAGACTGAAAATCCTGAGGTAACCCAGGAATATGCAAAGTTTCTCAATGGCAGGTGAAGATTCATTGTTGTTTATACAGTATATCATTAGGATTTGACAGTAACAAGAGACACACTTGGACCTGCACCAGCTTCTCTCCTTGGGGTTCTCTCGCAAAATTAATTTCAAAAATGAAATCAAATGAGGAGAAAGCGGTAGCAACTACCTAAGTGTAGAGTAGTATCATTTTTAAAAATTAATTTCAATTCATTGGGGAGGTGATGGCCTTATTGCTGGATTGTTAATCCAGAGACCCAGATAACTTTATGGGGATACTAGGAACTGCCGATGCTGGAGAATCTGAGATAACAAGGTGTAAAGCTGGATGAACACAGCAGGCCAAGCAGCATCAGAGGAACAGGAAAGCTGACGTTTCGGGCCTAGACTCTTCTTCAGAAAAATGAAGAAGGGTCTTTTCTGAAGAAGGGCCTAGGCCCAAAACGTCAGCTTTCCTGCTTCTCTGATGCTGCTTAGCCTGCTGTGTTCATCCAACTCTACACCTTGTTATCTAACTTTATGGGGACATGGGTTCAAATCCGCCACAGCAGATGGTGGAATTTGAATTTAGTAAACTATCTGGAACTAAGAATCTAATGGTGACAGTGAATCCATTGTCGATTGTTGGACTGACTCATTTGGTTCAGTAATGCCCTTTCGGGGAAGGAAGCTGCCATCCTTACCTGGTCTGGCCTGCATGTGACTGCAGACCCACAGCATTGTGGTTGCCTGTGGACTGCCTTCTGGGTAATTATGGATGGGCAGTAAATGCTGGCCCAGCCAGTGATGCCCACATCCCGTTAATGGAAGAAACAATTCAGAGGATGTAGGCTTCACTGACTGGGCCAGCATTCATTCACCCATCCTGAACTGCCTTTGAAAATGTGGTGGTGAGCTGTCCTCTGGAACGCTGCAGTCTATTTGCTGAAGATAGACCCCAATGCCATGCAGGAGAGATCGCCAGGAATTTGACCCAGACACAGTAAAGGAACAGTGATGCATTTCCAATTCAGGATGCTGAGTGGCCTAGAGGGGAACTTGCAGGGAGTGGTGTTCCCAGGTATCTGCTGTTCTTGTCCTTCCGGAAGGTAATGGTGATGGGTCCGGAAGGGCTGCCTAAAGAGCCTTTTCTGCACTGCATCTTGTATATGATACACACTGCTGCTACTGAGCGTTGGTGGCGGAGGGAGTGGATGCTTGTGGTTGTGGTGCCAATCAAGCAAACTGCTTTGGCCTGGATGCTGTCACACTTCTTGAGTGTGGTTGGAGCTGCAGCCATCCAGGCAAGTGGGGAGTATTCTCATCACACTTCTGACTTGTGCCTTGTAGATGGTGGACAGAGGTGAGTTGCTCACTGCAGGATTCCTAGCCTCTGATCTGGTCCTGTAGCCACTGTACCCATCGTTTCGTCTGGTGCAATTTCAGGTCCATGGTAACCCCCAGACTGTCGATAGTGCCTGATTTAGCCATGGTGATGCCATTAAATGCCACATGGTGATGCTAAGATTCTCTTTTGTTGGCGATGGCATTGCCTGGCACTCATGTGGTATTAATGTTACTTGCTCCTTATCTGCCCAGGCCTGGATATTGTCCAGGTTGGTTGCAGTCAGACATGGACTGCTTCAGTATCTGAGAAGTTGGGCATGGTGCTGAAGATTATGCAATCACCTGTGAACAACCTACTTCTGATCTTATGATGCAGGGAATCTCCTGCTCCAACATGTTGTTTAATTTCTCCACCAACATTCACAACTGGATGTGGCAGGATTGCAGAGGTTACGCTTGATCCATTGGTATTGGAATCATTTAAGTCTGTCTATCATTTTCTGCTTATGCTGTTTGCCAAAGCAATTGCCCTGCTTTGTAGCTTCACCAGGTTGACCCTCATTGATAAGTATGCCTGGTGCTGTTGCTGGCCTCTCCTTCTGCACTCTTCATTGAACTAAGATTGATCCCGAGGCTTGATGGTAACTGTAGAGTGGGGCAAGTGCTGGGAGATGGAGGTTGCAGATCATGCTTCATGGGTACCCAATCTTGAGTTGGTCAATCTATTCAAAATCTTACTGATACACTGTCATGTACAAGTGCAAATGTGGCAGGCAGATTGGTGAGGATGAGGTCATGTCTGTTTTTCCCTCTTGTATGTTCTTTCACCATCTGCTGCAGATCCAGTCTAGCAGCTGTATCCTTTGGGTCAGTAGTGGTGTTGCCAAGTTTCTCTTGGTGATGGTCGTTGAAGTCCCCCATAGGTCACATGTTCTGCTCTTGCCACTGTCAGTACTTCCTTCAAATAATATTGAACAATGAGAAGCAGATTTATCAGTCAGGGGTGGGTACATGGTAATCACCAGGAGATTTTCTCGTCCATGTTTGACACGATGCCATGGGGGCCATGGGCATCCAGAGTCATTGGCCAATTGTATACCACAGGTCCACCACATCTGCTGGGTCAGTCCTACATAGGATAGGACGCACTCAGGGATGGTGATGGTGGTATCTGGGACTTTGCGAGTAAGGTATGGTTCTAAGAGTATGAGAATGTCAGGCTGTGGCTTGGCTAATCTGTGAGACAGCTCTCCCAACTTTTGGCCCCAGATGTTCGCAAGGTAGACTTTGAGGAATGATAGAGTTGAGTTTGCCATTGTCATTATCCATTCAGTTTCATTCTTTTATTGAGTCTTTTTAGTGGTTAATTACAACTGAGTGTCTTGCTCAGCCATCTTAGAGGGTTGTTAAAAATCAACCACTTTGCTGTGTGTCTGGAGACTTGTGTAGGCCAGGTCAGGTCAGGACAGCGGATTTCCTTCCCTCAAGGACATAAGGGAACCAGATGGGTTTTTATGACAATAGTTGCATGGCCACCATTAGACTTTTAATTCCAGATTTTCAAAAAAATAAATTCAAATTCTATCATTAGTTGTGGGTAAGAAGCTAACAAGCACACCAAAATAAAGCAAGCATGATGCCATGATGTAAGGGAATTTCCTGGATGGTGAAATCTCCTTTTGGTGTCCTCAGGCAAATAACAAGCAAACCTGCTGAAGACATGTAGCCAGAGGTGGATTCATGTTGTGTTATGCCTCATTGTCAGGATGTTAGAATGCCATTAAAATATATAGTCATGATATCATCATTGAATCATAGCCTGTGACCTGAGGGTATAAAGACTTCAGACTCCATCTTACCTCAGATCACTGGAAGCATACTCCTCTGTTGTAAATTACATCATCAGGCATTTGAATACTTCATCAGGCACTTATTTGTACGTAATAGTTAGTTGTGATAAATGTCTGTTGGATTCTTTAATACCATGATGTTGACAGCCACTTTCTTATGTTACGTGACATAATATAAACATTGCTGCCTCAAGTAAAATGCTTTGTTTGAGGCAACTCACACCAGTCACTTTCTGGCCACTTTCATAATCCTCTCAGCGGTTATTTCAAGGTTTCTTCTACACAGTGACCCAGGGACAGCCAAGAGGATCATGGCAGGATCGTGATGCTTGCTAATATTGGCACATAAAAATCACAGCAATCTGTGGTGAAGAAGAGGTGTGGCTGGAGTTATGAATTGCCACACGTTTGCTGGATAATTTGCACTATTCTACCCTTGGCCTTGCACAAACAGAATAGGCATCAATGTCCCTTAAGCATGAAGAAATTGTTGGATTTATGCCATAAATACACATGAATCTTACTGTAGAAAATGTTTGCTGTGATGGCAGACCCTACTAACGATAATATTTTATTTTATTTATAGGATATGGGCATTGCTGGTTAGACCAACAGTTATTATTTAAAATGGTCCTAAGATGAAACTCAAACTTGAAATCTCAGAATGGGAGCAGTGAAACTGCAAAGTCTCACTCCTATGTTTGGTTAATTGTTCTGAAGGTTTCTTACAAGGGATGGCAGTTAAAAGCCAGCCACTTTGTTGTGGGTCTAGAGTCACGTATAGGTCAGACCGGGTAAGGATGGCAGAATGCGTTCTGTAAGGGAACTCATGAACCAGATGAGTTTTTGCAATTGATGATGCTTGTCGTGTTGACCATCAATGGAGCTAGTTTTCAATTCCTGATTTTATTATTCAAATCTAAATTCTATTCCTTTGCTTTGGTGAGATTTGAACCTTTGTCCCTGGAGCATTAGCCTAGACTATTTGATTACTATGCCAGTGACACTACCTCTGTAGCTCCATCTCCACCTTATTAAATTATGTACAAGTTGCGTTGGTGCCAAGATATAACTTCACATAAAATTAACAGCTTCGAGTCAAAAGACCTAGTTTCTAATTAAGAGTCATAGAGTCATACAGCGTGGCAACTCATCCATGCTGACCAGGTGTCCTCAACTGAACCAGTCCCGTTTGCCTATGTTAGGCCCATATTGCTCTAAACCTTTCCTATTCATGTCCAAATATCTTTTAAATGTTGTAATTGTACCTGCCTCTACCACTTTCTCTGGCAGCTCACTCTTACACGCACCACTCTCTGTGTGAAAAAGTTATCCCCCAGGTCCTTTTCAAATCTTTCCCTTCTCACCTTAAGCCTATGTCCTGCAGTTTTGAATTCCCCTGCCCTTGGAAAATGTCCTTGGCTAATCAGCTTATCTATGCTCCTCACCCCTCAGTCTCCGATGCTCCAATGAGAAAAGCCCCAGCCCATCCAGCCTCTTCTTATAACTCAAGCTTTCATTGTAAATTTTTCCTGTACTCTTTTTAGTTTAACAACATTCTTCCTATCGCAGGGCGACCAGAAGTGTACGCAGTATTCCATAAGTAGCCTTACCAACATCTTGTATAGCCACAGCATTGGTCCATCTGATCAAGATCTCATTGTACTCTAAGGTAACCTTCTTCACTGTCCACTTGCATTTATCCAGATTGAACTCCATCTGCCATTTTTCAGCCCCTTGACCTATTTGAGCAAAATCCCTTTGTAATCTTAGATAACCTTCTTCACTATCCACTATACCACCAATTTTGGTGTCATCCGCAGACTTACTAACTACAACTACTATATTCTCATCCAAATCATTGATTTAAATGACAGACAATGGTAGACCCAAAGCCAATCTTTCCAGCACGCCGCTGGTCACAGGCCTGCAGTCCAAACAGAAACCCCCTCTCACCACCCTCTGTCTTCTACCATCAAGCAAATATTGTATCCAATTGGCTATTTCTCCTTGGATCCCATGTGATCTAGTCTTACTAACCAGACTACCATGTGGGACCTTGTTGAAGGCCTTGCTAAAGTCCATGTAAGCAATGCCTACCACAGCATGTTCTCATTGTCTACTTACTTTGACGATTTAAGAGTCTCTGGGAATTAAAAATACAACTTTTATGACATCAAAGTTATCTACCTAGTTAATAGAAAAAAATTTGATTTCTTTTTCAATGTTAGAAAGAAGATCTTACCAATTCCTCCCAGGTATGGCGAAATGGAGTTCCAGACACCAATACTCCCTTTGCGGACTCGCTGTCCAATTGCTAATTCGAGGTAAAGTAGTGGAATTCCCTCAAAGATCAGTGCAATAACGTATGGGATTAAAAAGGCTCCTGTGACCACAGACAGTTCAAGCAAAGAAAGAATTTCAGCCACCAATTTAAAATTCACTTTTCTCTCCTCAATCTTTGACCTTGTTACATTTTGCAATTTGTTTTCTCTATTTTTCACCACAGGAAGGATTTGGTAAATGTAGTTATGTTTTAAAGCAAAGTATATTTCCACAGTTTGAAAAGGAGCTGCAAGATAAGTCATTAAAAAGCCATATTATTTCCCTTACACTGTAACAATGAGCAATTTTTAAAAAAATCTATTGTCATAATGGATAAACACCTCATAAGCATTGTGTTGGGAAGTCTCTGATCCATTTTGGCTACAAACTGAGAGGTGTTAAAAAGAGATGCAGAGAATATTATCCACAAGCTAGGTATCTAATCCACTCAGGCCTACTCAGCCCTTGGTTACACCCATCCTAAATTAAATATTGGTAAGTTAGCCAGGTCACTTATTTAGTTCAGGCCACTCATGCTATGAGCACTGCTATGGCCAAGAAATTGCCTCAGGCAAGACTAGAGATTTATAACAACTTAATTCCTGGCTGGCCTACCCTGGTGGCACTGACAATTCAAAGCCAGAGAAACATACGGGGCAGCAACAATGACAGCTCAAAGATCAAAAAGTAACAGAACTTGACTGTCGAAGAGAAAGTGAAGAAAAGAGAGCTGGACCTGAAAGATGGTTTGACTCATGGCTGGAATAGTGCAGGAATAGGAAGGAAAAGCCCTTTTATCTGGTTCTGATTGCATAGATGAGAATGGAACTGGGTGAGTGCCCTCCCATTTGGCTGCACAATTGTGGAGAGATGTTGGAGAAAAATAGTATGATCAACCACGCCAAAGTCCGCAACAGTTTGAGCCCGTGAGAAGGGAGAGTGTGTCTTAATCAGAGTTGATCAGGATACAATTCATGATTTTGACAAGGCCATAAGATATTGGAGCCGAGGTAAGCTATATGACCCATCAAGTCTGCTCCACCATTCAATGAGATCCTAGCTGATCTGATAACCTTCAGCCCCACTTTCCTTCCGTATCTCCTTAACCCTTAATTCCCTTACTGATTAAAAGTCTGTCTCTCTCAGCCTTGAATATATTATTATTTATCATTATTACTATTATTTAGATGATTTTTATTGGCACATGTACTGAAGTCCAGAAGTACAGTGAAAAGTGCATAATGTCGCCACTCATGGCACCATCTTGGGTAGCAAGGTACCTAGGTACAAAGAAAAACTTAGGTACAAAGTAGCAAGAGAAACTAGAGTTAAAACGTTAAGCATTACTTCATAGAGTAGTAGAAAAATGAAGAAATAAGGTAATAGTTAACGTTAAAGTCTTTCCTAGTTTAAACTGGGAAAATAAAGGACTAAGTTAAAAGTTCAACATTCTTTGATGAGACCTTTGCTTATCTCGCTCTCCAGGAAGCCTCAGCTGTCCGTCCTCGTCAGCATCGCTGCATATACGGGCGCTGCTGCTGAAACTAATATACCTAATGACCCAGCCTCGACAGTGCTCTGCGATAAAGAATTTCACAGATTCACAGCCCTCTGAGAGAAGAAATTCCTCCCCATCTCTGTCTTTAATGGGCGATTCATTATTCTGAGATTTTGCCCTCAGCTCCTGAACCCTCTGAGTGATTGAGGTAGGGTTGGAGACTCAGGATGGAATTCAAACATGCAGCTCCAGCTCAGCTGGGCATACATCAGAGAGTAAAGAAATTTGGTGAGGGAAAAGAGGTAGGAGATGGAATGGAGGTTTTCAGGACACAGGGGTCAGACTTGTTTTGAGAAGGATCATGAGGACAGATATAAAGGATTATGGAGCAGCACTTGAGATGAGGAAAGCGTTACCAGCTTTGACACAGAAAGCAGGAAGAGGAATTGGGTCATCAGTAGTTCACTGAAAATAAGATTAAGCAGCAGTGGATGGGTCTCATGGACAAAATGTAGGGGAACAATTTGAGCATCCCATCTGTCTGTACATTACTGTAATCCCTCAGGTTTGACATTGCTGTTGTAAATCTATTTGTAACCTCTCCAATGCTTTGAACTCACTCCTGAAAGGGTGGTAGAGGGAAGATCAGTCTCAACAATGAAAAACTATTGGGATGAATACTTGAAATGCCATAGCACAAAGACTATGGCCCAAATGCTGGAAAATGGGATTGGAGTAAATAGCTGCTGGATGACTGGCTTGGACATGATGGGCTGAAGGGCCTTTTTCTGTGCTGTAAAAGGGAAGAAATTGTGAATCCCCTAGCAGAAATATTTGTATCACCTATAGCCATGGGTTATGGAGTGGAGGGTGGCTAATATTATGCCTTTATTTAAGAAAAGCTGTAAGGAGAAACATGGGAACTATAAACTGGTGAGTCTGACGTCAGCAGTGGATAAATTGTTGGGGGGGTTTCTGAGAGATAGGATTTACATATATTTGGAGAGACAAGGACAGATTAGGGATAGTCGGCACGGCTTTGTGTGTGGGAAATAGTGTCTCGCAAACTTGATCAAGTTTTTTGAGGATGTAACCAAAAAAGATTGAGGAGGGTAGAGTGATAAACATTATCGATTGGACTTGAGTAAAGCCTTTGACAAAGGTTCGCATCGTATACTGATTGATAAAGTTAGATCACATGGGATTCAGGGAAACCTTGTCAATTGTATGCAACTTTGGCTTTACGTTAGGAGACAGAAGGTAGTGGTGAAGGGGTATTGTTTTTCGGATTGGAGGCCTGTGACCAGCTGTGCTCCACAGGGATCGGTGCTGGGTCCACATTTATATAAATGATTCGTATGAGAATTTAGGAGGCATGGTTAGTAAGTTTGTGGGTGACACCAAAATTGGTGGAATAGTTTGACAGTGAAGAAGGTTATCTAAGATTATGAAGGGATCTTGATAAATTGAGACAATGTCTTGAGGAGTGGTAGATTGAGTTTAATTTAGATAAATGCGAGGTGTTGCACAGACAAGGACAGGACTTGTACAGTTAATGATAGGGCCTCGGGAGTTGTCAAACAGAGAGACCTGGGGGTTCAGGTACATAGTTCTTTGGAAATTGCGTCACAGGTAGAGTAGTTAAGAAGGCATTTAACAAGCTTGCCTTCATTGCTCAGACCATTGAGTATAGGAGTTAAGATGTCATGCTGAGGCTGTACAGCACGTTGCTGAGGCCACTTTTGGAGTACTGTGTACAGTTGTGGTCACCCTGCTCTATGAAGGATTTCATGACATTGGAAAGGGTTCAAAAACAAATTAGCAGGATATTGCTGGGCCTGGAGGGTTTGACTTAGAAGGAGAGGCTGAATAGGCTGGCACATTTTTCACTAGAGTGTAGGAGGTTGAGGGATGATCTTACAAAGGTTTGAAAAATTGGGGTGGGGCGGTGCATAGACAAGGTGAATAGCAAAGGGGACATATTTAAGGTGAGAGGAGAAAGATTTAAAAGGAACCTGCGGGGAGACTTTTTCCCACAGAGTGGTTTGTATGTGGAATGAACTGCCAGAGAAAGTCGTAGATGCAGGTACAATTACAAACTTCGAAAGACTTTTGGACAGGTGCATGAACAGGAAAGATTTGGAGGGATATGGGCCAAATGCAGGTAAGTGCGACTGGTTTAGTTTGGGAAACTTAGTCAGTATGGATGAATTGGACCGTCATATCGTCATACAGTCTGTGCTGTATGATTCTATGACTATGATTTAATGGCTCAACACCATCGTGTTTATAATTCTCCAGCTGAAGCACTTTCCATTCACTTTTAAGGATGGCCAACTCAGTGGTAAAGTGCAGTTTTACAGTTGGCCTGGGCCCATTCCCTAGAGATAAACATTGAAAATGAAGGTGCCCTTGCTCTGTCAGTTTCCCACGTGGCCATTCTGCTCTCGCCTGGTCAGAAAATCCATTGGCAGCTTCAGGGACAACAGAACGAACCAGCAGGAGCAATGGACGCTGTTGGAACTCCATCCTGTTGCCAGTGGTGATTGTTACTGGAGGAGGGCACTGAGCCTGGCGGGTCAGGAGTGGCAGGCCCTCATGAGAGAGGTGAGGGAGAACTGGAGGAAAGAGGTAAGGAAAAGGTTAGGGATCAAGGGGGCTAGCTAGATCTTGTCAGGAGTCTGCTGCCAGGTCTGGGGGCCTATAAAGGAGGTATACACCCCATTGCCAGGCAAAAGACCAAGTAATGGGGTGAGAACAAGAGAAGACAATGTGGGTAAAATCGCAAATTGCAATGGAGAGGTAGGCATCATGAATGCTGACCAATTTTATGACCCATCTGCCACACACCAATGCACACATCTACCTGCACAACTGCCCATAGACTTGCCCCTGTACCTGTTGACACACCTGCCCACCGACATGCCCTCACAGCTGCCCATGCCCCTGCCCAAAAACCTTTCCACACACATGCCCACCCGCAATCACACCCACCTACACAGCTACCCAGCCACCTACCCAACCACCTACCCACACACCTACCCACACAACTATCCACAAACCTTCCCACACAACTATCCACAAAGCTACCCACCCATCTGCCCTCACACCTACCTACAAAACTACCCACAAACCTGCCCACACCTACCCACACACATGTCCACACACCTGCCCACACACCTACCCACACAACTGCCCACACACCAGCCACCCATCTACCCACATACCCATCAACACACCTACCTACGAACCTATTTACACATCTACCCACACACCTACCCAAACACCTCCCCATAAAGCTGCCCTCCCAAGCTAGACAGATCTATTGGTCAGTCCAACTCCTTCCTTCTCTTAGCCTCAAACTTTCAATTCTGTCCTTTGGAAATGTTTTAGCAAATTTCCTTTTGGAATTTATTGTTGGACTTTCTTCTGTCACAGTTTCAGGCCTCGCGTTTTAGATCAGGATGATTGTCTGAGTAAAACAGATTCTCCTTTTCCTTCGTAACGATTTTGTTCCAAATGTCACACATCTGCATCTTTCAGTTATCAACCCTCCCACCAGTGGAAAGGTTTCTTCTTGTCCAATGTATCAAACCTGCTGTTAGTTTTAAGAACCTCTATTAACGAGGCAGTTTTAGAGGATGTGCAGCAATTGAGTGGTGTGTCACAGAATTTGCAGTTCTCATTTGAAGCATCAGGGAGGTGATTCCTTAGATCCCAATTAATTACAGCCCAGAAACCGACCATTCAGCTAATCATGTCTGTGCAGCAACCATCGTGTAGTCCCATTCCCTTACCATTTCCCTATAACCCTGTGAAAATGTTCACTTCTGATGACCTTTTGAATTCCTCAATGTAACCTGAACCTGTGAGAAAAATAGTAAAGTAGAATAAAAGCTGTCTGTAAGGAACAGTTAATATTTTACATTGTGGAGCCCAGAAGGAAGATATGTTTTTTTTTCCCTTTTCCAAAAACGGTAAATCTGCTGGATGTAAATCAAAATCAACAGCTTTGGGAGCAGGAATTAACCCAACAGTCTTGCGATCTGCAAGTCAGTCTTGTTATTGGAAGATGACACAGTGTGGAGCTGGAGGAACACAGAAGGCCAGGCAGCATCTGAAGAGCAGGAAAGTTGACATTTTGGGTCGGGACCCTTCTTAAGACCCTCCAGCTCCACACTGTGTTATCGCTGACTCCAGCATCTACAGTTCTTACTACCTCTGATATTATTTTAAGATGCTTTGTTTCATTGCAGATGATATTGAGGAGAGTCCACAGGCCCCATTCTGTCAAGCAGTGAATCTCTTTATTTGGCCAATGGGACTGCCAGGTCAGTGGATATTTTGAGCAGAGTCCAGAAAATGCTTTTAGGTGATGTGGATGAGAGGAAACATGGACAGGTCAATATCTTCTGCTCCTGAAAATATGATGTGGAGGTACTGGTATTGGACTGACAAAGGGGCTCCAAAAGCTTGTGTTTTCAAATAAACCTGTTGGACTATAATCTGGTGTTGTGTGATTTCTGACCTCCTGAAAATAGTTAAGATTTCTATCAACTACTACTGGATCAGGAAGATGGGACCTTTGTTAAAGATTTTAATGTTATTAAGGTTAAGCTGCACTGGACACAGAACATGCTGACTTATATACAGCAAAACTTTCAACTAAACTGATATTTCTGTAAATCATTCATTCACAAACTTCGCACAACAAAAGTTTCTTTCTTTGTGGTTTTTAATCACAGCCCCCCTCCCAGCCACCAATCTTGGAGTCAACTGAAAGTGAATAACTCATTTAAGTAGAATGTTGGGAAAGATGCGACTGGAGTAGAATTTCTTCAAAGGTGCTTCAGCTTGCCTTCTGAAAAAGTTACTGAAGTCAATCAGACAAAAGAACTCTAGCTGGAATTGCTAGAGATTGCTTGGCAATTTCTATTCTGCAAACATAATTTAAGCTGGCACTATCAGCAACCCAGCATGAGGTAAACGGGGCTGGGGGCGGGTGTGGTGGGTGACCTCTCATTATTGGATCCTTCAACATGGGCCAGAACTCACTGGCAAATAAAAAATGAAACCAAGAGAGTTTGATGTGCAGGTAGAGACTAAAAAGGAGAGGCAGTGGTGATTGAGTGAGTGGTTAACCATGTCAAATGATCAAAAGAGACAAGGTGAGTCGCAATCGCAGTCAGGCAGCACTGTCATTGGTGGCTTTTATCGGGATAATTTTGGTGCTTGCAAGTCAGTCAGGGACTAGTCTAGATGAACTCAGAGGCCACACTGAGAATGGTGGTAGAGATCAGGAATGTAGATAACTAAAGAAAATGGGGAAAATGTTTCGCATGATCTTTCCTTGAGAACCTCACAAGTTATGCCAGCTGCTGGCTTTCCACTTGTCTGCCCTGTTATAACTTTGGAAGCTGCATAAAGTGGGCCGATTCTCACAATAGGAGGGCCCATCCTTCTCTTGTTCACTTTCAGTTAGCAAGAGACAATTCATTGTAATTGGAATTAAAAGTGAGAAACCCAATGTTAGAGTTCACAGCTTGTTTTAACCAACATTCAGTGGCTTATGCCATGGCACAGATTGCACATGGCCCCATTGTACAATCTCCTTGCTAATGCCCAGTAAACACTGAAAATAGTGTTGTGCCCTCTGCTTAACCTTGGTGCAGTACCTGATCGCATGCTGGTGTAAGCCAGGGATGTAACCTTGAGTTCATTGGAATTAAAATCTGAGAGAGATGTAAGATGTGCTACTGATTTGTATTCCTCATTTTAAACTCTCACACAAAAATCAAAATTACCTCAGTAACTTTTAGCTACCCATTTAAACCTTCATGAAAGTTGCCCTGCCATCAAAACCCAATTCATTGTTTGCACCTGCCTCTACTTTTTAATCTTCCAACGTTCAATACTTGTAAAGAAGTTTTATAATTGGTAACCACTCAGGAACAAGGCTCCCTCCAACACTCTGATTGTGTTTCATTTACCAAGACAAGTTAATTAAGCATTATTTAGAGTCTATCAAAATAACATTAAAACTTTATTAGTCAGTATTTCAACCATCTTTTATCTCAGTACCTTTTTAAAATTGACTTGTAAATATACTCTTTGCTCTAAAACACAACCTTTAATTAGAATTTTCTGCTCTTAAATCCTTGTTATGGCAGAATGTGAATCACGTATGAGGGTTGTTGATGGTAAGTAGAGATGGACTAACATATATGTATCATTAAAACATGTTAAGACAGTTATATATTGGGACACAGTAACTCCACATCTCCACATTAACAGTCACCTTTTCTCAAGTTTATCGAACAACAATTTTTTGACAGACCATCAATTAGATGGTCAATTAGATGTCATCTAGTTCACACAGACAATCACATTAGTATTTTGTGGAAAACTCATCATCATTTAACAAAAAGAAATTCATGTAAGTTGCCTCGTTTTTGAGTCTTGTAACATTCTGAGTATATTGAAAAAATATCAAGGAGTTTGTAAATTATACTCAAAAATAACCAACCGAAAATAGCCATTATTTCAAAATAATGATTAGGGTTTCTGCTGGATAGAAAAAGGGGTTTGATTATCTTGGCACTTCACTAATTTTGTCATGCAAAAAGCCATTATAGAAATTATTGAAGATCCTTTCATTTAGAATCACTCTGGGCTACATTGATCGACAGACACTGACTGTATTTTGTTGATGTTCCTTTGTGGAATATTTTTATACAGATGTTAAACTTCTTATTTTGAGTGCTTGACTGTCTCTGCTAAAACAGTGAACAGAGGGATATTTTCTCCTGCGATAATGTTCACCCTCCAACTGTGTTGTAGTACAAAGTGACTCCGGAACTAGAAATTTCAAAAACTCAATCAATTTATACAAGTTTCTCTTCTACCTCTGTGCTGTATACTCACCACCTCCATAGGTCTGACAGAGATAGGGGAACCTCCATATATTTCCCAGTCCCACAGCAAATCCTATACAGCTCAGGACATACTGGATCTTATTGTCCCACCTTGGCCTCTCCTCCTTCAGAGCATCGTTGGTTTCACCAGTAACACAATCATTCTCCTTTTCTGCTGCCATCTTGTTCAACTGAGGTCATGTGTAAGGAAACGTTCGGATATCCCGTCTTTAGCTGCCTGGTTTTCTTTCATTTAACGTGTTATGTATATGGGATAATCTGCTACTGAGAGCAATCTAAAAAGTTATATTCAAACAGAGGGCAGCTGATTGCAGCCAGATCTGACAGAGGGTCAATGCCTTTTCCTCAGTCATCCTGAATACACACAGGGAGCATCATGTGGTTTCATGCTGATTAAAATACAGCACCTTGCCAGGAAAGACAGCTTCAGGCTGTCAAATACATAGTAACATTTGTTAATGGATAACAAGGTGATGGAAATATAAAATAAACCTGTGTCTGAGAGTAAAACTGGTATGAAGTGGGGAATATTTAATAAGGGTGGTAAACAATCTCATCTTTGAGCATGTTCTTAGTTTCCGCGTACAAATAAATTCCTCCAAACGCTTGCATGTAAAGTGCACTTGTCACCAGATTATCCAGTGCTTAGATTCTCAATATATTAGCTGGAGCAGCTGCGTCTTGAACCCAGGCTTCCTGGCTTTCGAGGATAGACACCACCACTACACCACAACAGCCCTTTTAGGGGCCTGGGATTGGAATGGTGTTCATGTGTTTCAAGGGGAAGTATTTTTGGGGACTGTGTGCTGCTGGATTGGGCAGCTTTTTATAACCTGCTCCAGCCACCCTCAGTATAATTGCTGAATATTTACTTTTGGATGTCATGTTCAGTTTGCCATATTGACAGCTTTGGGATCCCCTC
This sequence comes from Ginglymostoma cirratum, assembly GCA_024137785.1. Classification (NCBI taxonomy): domain Eukaryota; kingdom Metazoa; phylum Chordata; class Chondrichthyes; order Orectolobiformes; family Ginglymostomatidae; genus Ginglymostoma; species Ginglymostoma cirratum. The sequence continues at coordinate 22,608,069 of JAHRHZ010000029.1, forward strand.
AGATCAAGCGCTATCACCAGATTCCAAAGTGCATACACACGTAAATATGTGTCCATTTACACACCGGAAAGTGTTTATTATTAGAATCAATATTCCTTGCTCCTGGGGGACCTTTCCTGGTCTGTCAAAGGTTGGGTTAGTCAGCCGGACTGGGCAAAAAGTTGGAAAATAGGCCATTGGTTTGGCTATCCAATGCATTGTGACCTCTGAGCAGTGTTTCTATGGTCGGGGTGGGCTCTAATGTGTGTCATTAGCTACACTCCCAGCAGAAATGGATAGCCAATTAGGAAAAAGGCAACAGCACCACCAGGATCCTCCTGACACCAGATCCCCTTTCCGCTCTCACCTCCCCCCCCATTCCTGTGAGGTTTAAGACCCCACTGGGATTGTATCTTTCTGATGATAGGGTTCTATTGGCCCATCTCCAACCTGCTGGGATTCAATGGCCACAATAAGGGCCACAAAACACCCCATCTCATATTTTCCCAATCAGGCAGATAGTGCCTTCATTTTGAGGCACTCTCCTGGTCTGCTGCCAACCTCACTCTCAGCTGTATTCACCTGTTCAGATTGTGCTGCCGTTCAGACACTGTACAGGATGCCCCAGCAGGTTCCCTATTCACTGGCCTGTCTACTGTTCTCATTGAATGAGGCTGGAGTTGACCGATTCTTAATTGGCTGGCCCCGGGAAGGTCATGAATGATATCCTGACAAAGCCAAAGTTTGGATTCCCGATACAGAATTGAAGCCACGTTGTTATCGTCCCAGCTGGGAGAATTCAGCCTGTAGAACAAGGCCAGAGTGTGACCTCCCCACAAATGCCCTGTTCCATTCCCTGGCAGTGAAGTGTGATGTGTTTCTCTACAAAACCACAGATGATTTTTTTTTGATAGTACGGTTTAAGCATTGCTGAAAAGTGACACAAAGTGAAAGAGATCCAACTTGCATTCATCAGGATTGGGATGCAAGAAACCAAACTTTGAAAGGGATCAACACTTTATATAGCATGAGGGGAGGGAGCTGATTGGTTTCATCATGGCTGATATGGAGATGTAGCACTGTTAAATGTCAATTTTAGTGAGTTGATGAAACTCAGACCAGGGCATCTAGATACATATTGGCTATGGTTTTACAATGAGGAATACAACAGTGATTGACAGTTTCAATAACCCTTTCCACAATAGAAAGTGTGCAATATCTCATCAAATTCCTTTTGCCTACACAGAGTAGGGTCCTTTTTATGGATACATGTACTTTCAATTGCATTGCACTACAATCTCAAAAGATCGTCTTAAATTAGGTTGTTGTGTAATTCTTAGCACACTCAGGATTATCCAATAAATGTTATCCAACAGCAGAATCCCATCTCACCTTGGATCGGTGTTATGTTTTCTTTTGCAAGTCCAGTCTGGCTGAGAATGTTTGGCATCCTGCAGACGGTCAAAGAGATGTGCCTGCCAATCATTGCGATGTACAGCCTAACTACCTGGTATAATATGGGCACTGAAACTCATATACCACATCATTTGTTCATGTGGGGTGCAAAATGCCTTTTTGTGTCGATGGGAGCATCTGTTAATGGAGAATCCCATTTGTGTGCTTTCAGCAACATAGCAGCATCAGGGGCTTCCTGGACTTGTTGGTCAAATCTTTTGACTCACTGACCCTGCACAGAGTAATCTGAGGTAGACTGGGTTCATTTCAGGTCCACCAGGTGTGACCATAGGCCCATTCCCGAGTTTGTTCAAGACACAGTTGACTGCCCTAAGAATGACACTGAAACCTATTGACGATGATCAGTCAGGCTCGCTGAGTGATTCACTTATGCATGGCAGATTGTACACACATTCACGTACAGGACCCTGTACTTTGTGCATAAAAGGAATTTGTCCATAACTTGCACCTTCCTAATTGAGGAAGCAGTTATCAAGGTTGTTATTTCCTGAAGTACGTCCCTGTTTGGTCTGAATTTAGTGAGCTAACTAAGATCAACAGTTAACAGTTCCTGCTGTGTCTCCATGACAATCATAGTCCAACCAATCAGCATCCCTTCTTAAACTGCAAAAATTATTGTTTCCTTCCTAAGTTTGGTTTTCTTGTGTTTCAATCCTGATGGGGGACACAAAAAAACTTTAGCTTTGTGTCTCTTTTTTGCAACAGTTATAATTTTCCTCTTATAATGCCTTTCCAAATGAAAATCATTGCACATGGATGGGCCTCGGAAAAACCTGTGACTGTGGTCACTTTTAGGAGGATTTCATTCAATTTCTTAACAAATTACGATCGGTGCAAATTTTCTCTGCATCAAAGTGTAAAGTATTTATCCCATACATTTTTTTTGAACATTGCTGAAATGTGAAGGAAATACATATACAAAATTATTCTTTGCAATCACTTTTTAAAAAAATCCATTCACGGAACGTGGTCATTGTTGGCAAGGAAATAGTGCTATTAAGAAGGGATCTCCAGAGTTTTGACCGAGCAACAGCGAAGGAATGGTGATATAGTTCTAAGTCAGGATGGTGTGTGGTTCAGAGGGGAATTTGTGGGTGGTGGTGCATTTGTATTTCTGCTGCCTGTTTCTTTCTGGGTGGTTATGGGAAGGTGCTGTCGAAGGAACGTTGGTGTGTTTCTGCAGTACATCAAAAATCATCAAGAATCTATCAGGCAGGACGAATAAAATTTATTAACTTTAATACGGTCTGTTCAAAAACCTGCAAGTGCTCTCGGCTTTCCCTTTGTCTTTCACAGTCTCCCTGCATTATGAGCATTTTCACAATTCTCATCGTTTCATGCCTGACTGGTAGGTATAAGCAGCAGAGTACACAATATCATCGCCGGCCCTTCTAGCCTTTTGAATCATTAACGTTTGATTTTGCAAATCAGAAACAGGAAGATGTATCCCTTCTATGTTGGGCTTGAAGCATATCGAAGAGGCTTTTTTGTTTTGTGTCTGGGAAGAGATGGCGAATCAATTCGTAAAGGTAACCTTAAAACATTTGAACTGGAAGTTGTCTTTTCATTTAACCTTGGTCCTGGCTTAAATTGGTAAAAAGCCATGCTGCTTCACCTCTGCTCAACATTTTAGCAACAGCGACTGGAAAGAATTTTGCATGTTTTACTGATTTATGGTTTACAGATGTTGGTCCCTTAACAAATATAGATGCTGATGTGAAATAACAACTTCAACGACAGCAACAACCTGTATTTATCTAGCACCATCAGTACAGTGAAACATCCCAAGGCACTGAAAGCATCAATTTAATGGCTGCAGTACATTAACTGGCATTGCAAATATCCCTTCCACTTAATGGTCCTACATAACAATTCAGAGTATCTAACCTCTGTTTCTGACCCATTTCTCCATTAAGATACAAATAAACAAGTGGACATTTCTTGAAACAATGATGAGGCAGGGAGTTGTGCACTGCATCATCACATAGAAAAATACCGCTTTAAAATAAAAAATAGGAAGGAATTTAGACATTTGCCACATCCCAGTAATGCGCTTTTTTTTTTGTTTTGAGTCCAGTGTGTGTGGAAATTAAGCAACTGGTGCAAATAGGCATTGTTGTTTTGTGGAGTTAAACATTATTCTGTTTTTCATTCACTGAGGCGACTGATGTTGAATGGACGAGGCCTTGCCTGTCATCATTCCTTCGGCACCGGTTTCTGATGAACATGTACAAGGCTGTACAAGGTATGGCTAAACTTGGCACTCCAGCCAGAATGACAATGACCACTGTTATCCACGGAGGATAAAACATCTCTTCAAGGTTGGGAAAATCTTTCTGTAGAGAGGTGCAGAAACAGCCACCAGTTACAAAGACAACACGTACACCTGGGTGCTCAAGAGATTAGTCTTCTTCAATGGACTAATTTGCTCAATCTAAGCAGTCACACCTGAGCAGGATTTTAAGGTCTACCTGCCCTTGGGGTATTGTCCCTAAGATTCCTGTGTGACCTCCTTATTCCCCTCCATGACCTGTCTGCAATTGTATGGTGAAATGGGTAAGGTCCAGGCCACCATGTGCACCCTTACCTCTGTTGACGCCCCAAGTGAGTAATCAATCCTAAAGGACCATTTCTTGGCTAACCTGAAGGGACTCCTTTCCACATCAGGCTCCCATTTTCCCAGGAAACCCTGCCATCTGAAAAAGTCCTGCCCATAAGCAACAGTTATTATGGAAACTAAAAGTATTCTGAAATATTCAGAAGAAATTTCACGCCAAGTTCTCTGGGAGGCCAATTTGAGGCTCATGTGCACTGTATCTAACCCCCTACTCCTTTTAAGAATGGGTTGAATGGCACATTTTATATTGCTCAGAATTTTTCCCAGTGGAATAGTCACTCTACATTTGCTTTCTAAAAGACATTGTTTGGACAATGCCCTGTGTTTTGTAAGATACTTAAGACATATTCAACCCAACATAGACAATTAACAAGCACTGTTCACAGTTTCAACAATATTGATAAGGATCAAATTTAGCGTCAAATACAGGCCTTGAAAATATTGCAATGGTCAGTATGTAGGAGAAAAACATTATGTGGAGCCACTTTATCCTGGAAGTGGCAATGGAACAGCAAATTGTAGCAGGTTCCATCACAAACATGTTTTTCATTAAAAATTCAACTTGCTACTCTGAAAAATTGACCTTGATTAACTTCAAAGTATACTTACATACTCTGGATTCCAGACAATGTACGTCAGCTCCTCTCTAACTTTAATTATAAAATAAAACAGGAATATGACCAACATTATGAGGGGGCTAATGAATCTCCAGGTCGCTTGCCAGAAGATATTTGGCTTGTGACCAATCATCCATTTGATGTCGTTATTGAATCTGTGTAGAAACAAGTAAAGCATTAGAAATGTGTACCAAAATTGCAAGGAGATTCTATACCTGTCCTGAGTAGGAGATATATAACTCAGGAACTTCACAACTAACTTTCTGAAGAAGGGTAGGCTTTCCTGCTCATCTGATGCTGCCTGGCATGTTGTGCTCCTCCAGCTCCACACTGTGTTGTCTCTGACTCCACCATCGGCAATTCTAACATAATTGTTCTCTTTCTCATAACGAGATAAACTAATGCCAATTCCTGGAATGATGCCAAGTCACAGATTAGGGGCGATGGTCATACATAGGCCGTGAAGTTCATCTGTGGGGATAATTTTAAAGGCATATTTACTTTTGGTGCCTTCCCCAGTCATTGTCAATTTTGTTTCTGTTTCTTTTGTAATGTCCTATAGAGAGTGCGGCACATTTTCACAGCCAAGTGTCTGATATCTGATCATTCTCACATCTACTTTTATGATTGCTCCCTAACTTGCAGGTCAGTTATATTCCAGGTCAATGTGCTGGATACAAATTTATCTTTCTGTTTTAAAAGGAAAAGCAAGATTTCAATAGCTGGAAACCAAAGATATCCAGGTAAGATAAAGGTGGTTCATATCAGAGTCAATGCTGCATATTTCATGCATTTTACAATACAAGCTACCCTTGTTAATTCAAAGCCATCTTGCTCAATAAATCAAATTACCCAGTGGCTTAAATTAAGCAATTTTGACAAAATAGTGCATGTAAATAGCAGGTTAATATGAAAAATATGCATTTGGCAGGAGTATAACAGATTGAAATGAACGTCAGATTAAAGATGAGACAAAAATGGACGTTGCTGGAAAAGCTCAGCAGGTCTAACAGCATCTGTGGAGAGAAATCAGAGTTAACATTTTGGGTGGAGGGACCCTTCCTCAGAAATGGTTCCTCAAATGCTGTCAGACCTGCTAAGTTTTCCAGCAATTTCTACTTTTGTTTCTGTGTTACAGCATCAGCAGTTCTTTTGTTTTTTTATCAGATTAAAGAAGGTTATATTAGGAAGGGTGACATCAAGTTTTGTCGAAGAAGTAGTCGTTAAGGATGATCTTAAAGCAGGAGAGAAAAGTTGAGAGATGGAAAGGCTTATAGATGGAAATCTGGGCAAGATGGGGGCAGAAACATTTGGGTGGGGGAGGTTAGAATTGGATAATTGTGGAGGAGGATTGACAGAATAGTGACAGGGAGGGATTAGGTCATTTGAGGACAAACATGAGTTTTAAGTTTGAGGCAGTGGTGGACTAGGACCCAATATAGGTCAGTGACCTTGGGGCTGGTGATTGACTGGATCATGGTTTTGAGTTAGAATAAGGCAGCAGACTTTGAAGGAGCACAAGTTAATGGAAGTTGCTGCTGGGGAGTGGTGTGTAAGGAAAGTATAGGAATAGTTGAGACTGAAAGATAGATTAATAGTGGAATCCAAAGATGTTTCAGACATGTCTTTGTAGTGGAGGGAATGTGGGGCTGGTTACAGATGTTGGACAAGCAACTTGATAACACAGCAGTAGTGGTGTAATGGATTCAGTTGTCTGTTAACAGTGTACATGCAGAACCCCAGAAGCAGCACACAGATGCAAAACAGGAGGAAGCCGAGGATAAATCCTTGAGATGATGACGTGTGCAGTTTGACAAAATTACATGGTAAAATCTCCAGGAAGGCACTCAGCAGAGATGGCATTCCTAAATATGTTGTCAATTAAAGAAAAATTGTGTCAGACCCCTTGGGGATGAGCAACCATAACATGATACAAATTTTTATCAAGATGGAGAGTGAGGTGGTTGATTCAGAGTCTAGGGTGCTGAATCTTAATAAAGGAAACTATGAGGATATGAGGTGTGAATTGGCGTTGATAGATTGGGGAATGTTACTTATAGGGATGAAAATGACTAGGTAATGGCAAACATTCAAGGAATGCATGGGGAAACTGCAACAACTGTTTATTCCTGTCTGGCACAAAAGCAAAATGGGTAAGAGGGCCAATCCATGGCTTACCAGGAAATTAGAGATAGTATCCAATCCAGGGAAAAAGCATACAGTTTGGCCAAGAAAAATAATACACTTGAGGATTGGGAGCAGTTTAGAATTCAGCAAAGAAGGACCAAGGGGTTGATTAAGAAGGGGAAAAAACAGCACAAAAGTAAGCTTACAGGGAACATAAAGACTGACACTAAGAGTTTCTATAGGTAAGTGAAGAGAAAGAGATTGGTAAAGATAAATGTAGGTCCCCTACAGACGGGAACGGGGGAATGTATAATAGGGGATAAAGAAATGGCTGAGCAACTGAATACATACTTTGGTTCTGTCTTCACAAATGTGGGCACAAATCAGATACCAGAAATGTTGGAGAATGCAATGTTTGGTGAGAGGGAAGAATTGAGGGAGATCAATATTAGTTGAGAAATTGTGCTGGGAAAGTTGATGGGATTGAAGGCAGATAAATCCCCAGGGCCTGATAATCTATATCCCAGAGTGCTTAAGGAAGTGGCTCTAGAAATAGTGAATGCATTGGTGATCATCTTCCAGGATTCTATAGACTCCTAACAGTCCCTGCAGATTGGAGGGTAGCTAATGTCACTGCAATATTCAAAAGGGGAGGTATAGAGAGAAAAGGGAATTATAAACCAATCAGCCTAACATCAGTAGTGGGGGAAATTCTCAAATCCATTATCAAGGACGTTATAGCAGAGCATTTAGAAAGCAGTGGCAGGATCGGGCAGAGTCAGCATGGATTTATGAAGGGCAAACCAAGCTTGACGAGTCTGTTGTAATTCTATGAAGATGTAACTAGTAGAGTTGACAAGGGGGAGCTAGTTGACATGGTGTATTTGGACTTTCAGAAAGTGTTTGACAAAGTTCCGCGTAAGAGATTATTGTGCAAGATTAAAGTGCATGTGTTTGGGGTAAGTGTATTGAGATGGATAGAAAACTGGTTGGCAGAGAGAAAATAATGAGTAGAAATTAATGAGTCCTTTTCAAATTGGCAGGCAGTAACTAGTAGGGGGCAACAGGGATTGGTGCTGAGACCCCAGCTATTCACAATATATACTAATGATTTGAATGAGGGAACAAAATGTAACATTTCAAAGTTTGCAGATGATACCAAGTTGGGTGGGAGGGTGAACTGTGACAAGGGTGCAGAGATCCTTCAGCATGATCTCAACACATTGGGTGAGTGGGCAAATCAACGGCAGATACAGTATAATTTGGATAAATGTGAGGTTATTCACTTTGGAAGCAAAAACAAGAAGGCAGATTACTACCTGAATGACTGTAAATTGGGAGAGGGGAGTGTGCAGTGAGACCTGGGTGTCCTTGTGCACCAGTTGCTGAAGGTAAACATGCAGGTGCAGCAGGCGGTAAAGAAGGCAAATGGTATGTTGGCCTTCATTGCGAGAGGTTTCGAGTACAGGAGCAGCGATGTGTTGTTGCAGTTATACAGGGCCTTCGTGAGGCCACACCTAGTATATTGTGTGCAGTTTTGGTCTCCTTTTATGAGGAAGGATGTTCTTGATCTCAAGGGAGTGCAACGAATGTTTACCAGGCAGATTCCAGGGATTGCGGGACTGACGTATGAGGAGAGACTGACTAGGTTAGGATTGTCTTAGCTAGCATTCAGACAAATGAAGGGGGAATCTCATTGGCACTTATAAAATTCTACCAGGACTAGGCAGGGCAGATGCAGGGAGGATGTTCTTGATGGTGGGTGTGTCCAGAACCAGGGGTCACAATCTGAGGATTCGGGCTAGACCATTTAGGACAGGGATAAGGAGACATTTCTTAACTCAAAGAGTGGTGAGCCTGTGGAATTCATTACCACAGGAAGTAGTTGATGTCAAAATATTGAATGTATTCAAGAGGTGGCGTGATATAGCAGTTGGGAGGAATGGGGTCAAAGGTTATGGGGAGAAAGCAGGATTAGGTTATTGGATTGGACGATTAGCCATGATCTTGATGAATGCCAGAGCAGGCACAAAGTGCCAAATGGCCTCCTCCTGCTCCTATCTTCTATATTTCTATGAAACATAGTTTAAAAATTCATATTAAATGCACAAAGGAGTTAACCGAGCAGCGTAGCTTGTTACAAGAATCACTGCTATTTCATAACATCCACAAAGAAGGAGCAAGATGAATGATGGTTAGTTCTTTTGGAAGCAGTAGGCAAAGAGAGGTGGAAACATTCATTTAGAAAATCCAGTCTGCATAATGTTCTCTTAAACATAGAATAATGAACCAAACTCCAAAGGGGAGAGCATTGTGTCGTTACCTGTCAATGCCATAAATATACACTACGGACACCATCTCACAGAAAGCGATGATCAGCAAAGGGATGGAGCCAGCGTAGGCATCAAAAAGGGCAAGCCAGTAGTTTCCCGAATTTATGACAAATATGAAAGCAATGATGAAGCACACTAGACAAATCAGTCCTGGAAGAGAGAAAACCAGAATTTGATTTGCTCGAATGAACAGAGCCATCACGTTTCATCATAACGAGGAGTAATTTTCATCTCCCCACTGTGACAGTGACAGTGACAAATTTGTGTAGGAAATCAAAATGCTGAATTATGGTTTATGGCCCATTTCTTTGGTTTTTTTGACATGCCTCAACTCTGGCAACCAGAACTCTTGCTCATAACAGCTTTGTGTATTAATAAACATTGGGGTTATGTAGTTAATGCTCCCCACTCTCATTTCCATCTTTATCTACGTGGCTACCACCAACTCTATCTGCCACTCACCAAACAGGTGAAAACTGGTGCAGCCATTTTGAGCGACATTATGATGGCAGAATAAATAAATGCCAACTGCTATAAAGATAAGCCATCATTCGAGGCGTTTGTATTCACATTTGGGAGGTTGCTTTTGTGTGAAACAAATATTTTTCTTGAAGATCATCTACTTGATACAAACTTTTACTGTCTATTAAAATATTCCAAAAACTTTCAAAACAACGGCCTAGTTACAGCTGTAAGGTTGGTTTAGGACAAGCACCCAAAGACAAGGATTCTTTAAAAGGACATGGTCCACTGTAGGCACCAGGCAGTGGATAGAGTGGAGTCAATTAAAAAGAATTCAATGATTTTTCCCAGTGACAGCCCAGACATACAGACATGGGATGTACCAGGATCAATCCCCAGCTTACTTTAATGTAGCTGATCTCAAGCTGGTGGCAGCACGGACACTTCACTGCCCCAAGATGAGAAAGAGGTTCTCAGTGACAGCTCCTGATCAATCTCCATCAAACTCTGCTTGTCCTGGGCAAGAGTGCAGAGGATCGGGTTTGATTTGGACAGCTTTGTTATGATTGCAGGAGGAGGCCATTTGGTCCTTTCTTGCCTGCACTAGTGCTTAGAATGAGCAATTCACTTCTAACTCCCTTACAAATATTTCAATTTGACCTGTCTTCACCATACTGCCAGGCAACACATTCCAGACCTTAGCCAGTCACTTTGTGAAAAAGATTTTTCCTAGCCACTTTTGCTTCTTTTGTTAATTACTTTAAATATTTACCCTTGCCTTCTTTCGCAAATGGGAACAGTTCATTTTGAACTGCAGTCAAGGAGAGATGGGGTCATTTAATGAGTGTTTGGGGCCTTCAAAGCTTACAGCTTATAATCTTCTTGCACCCATACATTGCTGTAAGAATCTTTCCCAGTGACTCATAAACCGCATCTTGCCTTCATCTGCCTTCACTTCCACTCAGCCCCTTTAAAATGCTGTGGGAGACCAGCCCTGTCATTTTTAATCAGCTGGCCAGAATGAATTCATTTTACCCTGCCAGTTCACCAGTGAAGCCCAACCATAAAGTCTAACCGCTGCTGCATTAAAATCAAACCCAATATGACCCATCCAGGGAGAGGTATCCTCCGGCCTCACTGGAATTTAGAGGAATGGGGGGAGTCTCAATGAAACATGTAAAATCCTGATGGGACTGGACAGGCAAGATGCAGGAAGAATGGTCCCGATGTTGGGGAAGTCCAGAACTAGGGGCCACAGTCTAAGAATAAGGGGTAAGACGTTCTGGTCTGAGATGAGGAAGAATTTCTTCACTCAGAGAGTTGTAAATTTGTGGAATTCTCTCCCACAGAAAGCTGTTGGGGCCAGTTTGTTAGATATGTTCAAGAGGGAGCAGGTCATGGTCCTTGCAACCAAAGGGATTAAGGGGTAGGGAGAGAAAATGGGAGTGGGATACCGAGATTGAATGATCAGCCATGATCATATTGAATGGTGGTGCAGGCTCAGAGGTCTGAATGGCCTATTCCTTCACCTATTTTCTTTGTTTCTATGATGCTGACAAAGTAGCAGTGAAAATAAACTGGGATATCCCTTATGATTTTTCTTTAACATGAGTGAACAGTGGTAAACATCCCAAACTTTCCCTACACACATAAACTCCTAACTAAAGTGAGCACCTCCATAGCAGGCCTCAGTTGTAAACACACTTCAAGGCTTTCCAATTGAATGAATATTTGTGTGCATTCATTTAAAAATCTCAGAAACTGATTTGCTTTCAACAAATCTTCAGAAAGAAAGTCACACTTGTCTTAATCCTTTGATTTTCTGTGTGAGTTAGTTTGTAAATGATGTGTGATATTTGTAGCCATTTAAGCTCGACAAAACATTCTGGTCTGATCTTTTTTGACCTATCAGAGAGTTCAGAGTGAATAGTTACAACTGGAGCAATTAGGCACATAACCCATGTTAGAGAAGCGACCATCAGGAAAGCAGGGATAACAAGCATGGGGCTGGATGAACACAGCAGGTCAAGCAGCATCATAGGAGCAGGAAAACTTGACGTTTCGGGCCTAAACCCTTCATCAGAAATGGGGGAGGGGAAGAGGGTTCTGAAATAAATAGGGAGAGAGGGGGAGGCGGATAGAGGATGGATAGAGGAGAGGATAGGTGGAGAGGAGGCAGACAAGTCGAAGAGGCAGGGATGGAGCCAGTAAAGGTGAGTGTAGGTAGGGGGGTGGGGAGGAGATAGGTCAGTCCAGGGAGGACGGACAGGTCAAGGGGGCAGGATGATGTTAGTAGATAGGAGATGGGGGTGGGGCTTGAGGTGAGAGGAGAAACAGGTTAGGGAGGTGGAGATGAGCTGGGCTGGTTTTGGGATGCGGTTGGAGGAGGGGAGATTTTGAAGCTTGTGAAATCCACATTGATGCCATTGGGCTGCAGGGTTCCCAGGCTGAATATGATTTGCTGTTCCTGCAGCCTTCGGGTGGCATCACTGTGGCATTGCAGGAGGCCCAGGATGGACATGTCATCTGAGGAATGGAAAAGGGAGTTGAAATGGTTCGCGACTGGGAGGTGCAGTTGTTTGTTGCGAACTGAGCGCAAGTGTTCTGCAAAGCGGTCCCCAAACCTCCGCTTGGTTTCCCATCAGGAAAGCAGCCATTTTTCCCGCTTGCCAGACCGCAGATAATTGGGCCAGAGATGAACTGAGACCCTGAAGTGGCTGATGGTTGATAAACCACTTAAGCGCCTCAACTGGTAGGTGTTCAGGAGATTTGCTCATCAGTCCTCCTGGCCAGAACTTGATAACTGATGTGGCAGGAAGAGTTGGGAATCACACCAATGCCAAGCTGACCAATCATATGCCCTCTCTGCCATCTCTGGGGAGGGAAAAATCCCACACCCATGTGGGCACCCATGACATGGCACAGGTCGAAAGGTCCATGTTTAATCTAATATACCGCCCAATGTCTATATTTGTAGGAGGTATTAAATCATTCTGTTCTGTTGAAGACCAGGAGACATGGAATTAATGTAAGGGACAGAAGGGTTAGAGGGAATGGGAGGAAACATTTATTCACCCAGAGGATGGGGACATCTGGAATCATTGCCTGTAAGAGTGGTAGAGGCAAAAACCCTTATAACATTGAAGAAGGATTTAGATGTACACTTATGACACCAGGGTATATAGGGCTATGGACCAAGTGTTGGAAAATAGGGTTAGAATAGATAGGTGATTAATGTGGGGACGAGTGCAGACATAGTGGGCCAAAGGGCCTTTTTGGTGCTGCAGACCTCTACGACTCTACACAAAAAATTGACCTTTGCAACTTCTCTGACCCTGTTGTGAGATGATTTCTTTAATATAAACCTAAAACCCATCCTTACTTTGCTGTGTGTTTGTCCAATGGGAAGTAGGACTTGAAAGGCTGTGTATTGGGAGGATGTGGGCTGCAGTGTGTCAGGGCACAGCAGAGCAAAGGAATAATGATGTGATCATATCTGCTCAGTAGTCAAATAGCAATAGGGAAGACAAGGTCTTAGTCTTAGGTCTGTATGCAGATGCTCAAATCATGTACTTTCATCCAGGGTACAGTTGCCGGTCATGTGGTGGAACCTTGGTCAGCTAAGTAAATGTAGCTCTCACCACACTTGCAGCAGTTACAAGCAAATTCCTGACCTCAGGCATTATATTGTAGACACGATAGGGAACATGGTTAACACAGAGAACATTGCTTTAAGTTCTATCTGATGTAGAGACAGATATTTTTGCTTTTCAAGAATAATTAAGTCATAAGATTGCTTGATAAATATGACTCAAAAAGAGATAACAACAGTTGTCTCACAGGCTTAACAATATAAAACAATAGAAAAGTAAATTAAAGGCTTGTGTTTACCAGTAACAAGTTCTTTGGGCCAGTTCTTTGGGAAGATTTTCAAGTCTTCTACTGGTACCAGCACACCTTCTATATTCCCAAACATTGAAGAAAGTCCGAGACAGAATAACATTACAAAGAACAAGATGGACCACAATGGAGAGACTGGCATTTTTGTAATAGCTTCTGTAAAGACAATAAAGGCCAATCCAGTACCTTCGACACCCTGTGGGAAAGGAGATTAGAGTCAATTGAAAAGGTTTTGGGAACGTGTATTTGGTTCTGTGCCCCATCAAGTTGGATAAAGGGTCAGAGAAAGCCCAAATGCCCATGGTCATACATCAACTAGTAGCAAAAAGAATTGATTCTATATTTTGCCAATATACATCTAGTGTATCCATATTGGCAACCATTGGCTTTTGCAGGAGATGACAGAATTAATGGAGCTCAGTTGAGAAACACTAAAAATACATCTTGAAAAATAAAGACCAAGAGGTCTTTATTTGGAAATTGAATGAAGGGTTAGGGTTTTTTTGTGATGCCATTGAACTGATCACATTAACCTTAGAATATTGCTCAGTGCTATAGACCATAAGCCACGGGAGCAGATGTAGGCCTTAGGCCATCAAGCCTGCCCTACCATTCAATGACATCATAACTTACCTGATCATCCTCAACTCCATTTCACTGCCTTTTCTCCATAACTCTCGATTCCCTTACTGATTAAAAATCTGTCTATATTAACCTCGAATATTCTTAATTACCCAATCTTAAGAGCTCTCTATGCTAAAGAATTCCACAGATTCACAGCCCTCTGATAGAAGAAATTCCTCCTCTTCTCTGTCTTAAATGGGCAACCCCTTAAACTGAGCACTGGGGCTTTTCTCTTTGGAACGACAAAGGATGAGAGGTGGCTTGATAGAGGTGTACAAAATGATCAGAGGTATAGATAGAGTAGACAGCCAGAGACTTTTTCCTAGGGTGGAGGTAGCTTTTACGAGGGGACATAGTTTTAAAATGAAAGGAGGTAGATATCAGGGAGATGTCAGAGGTAGGTTCTTTACTCAGAGAGTGGTTGGGGCGTAGAATGCATTGCCGGAGAGGGTAGTGGAGTCGGCCTCATTAGGGGCATTTAAGTGGCTGTTAGATAGGCATATGGATGATAGTATAAGGAAGCGGTGGTGGTTAAATATACCTTAGGTTTAGGGTAGAAGTTCGGCACAACATCGTGGGCCGAAGGGCCTGTACTGTGCTGTATTGTTCTATGTTCTAAGTTCTAATGCCCTCTGGTCCTACACTCTCCCACAAGGGATGACATTCTTTATATTCTGTTAAGTCCCCTAAGAATTTTACATGTTTCAACAGCTTACCTCTCATTCTTCTAAACTCAGCCTGTCCTCATAAGACAGTTCCTCTATACTCTGGATCGACGCAGTGAACCTTCTCTGGACTGCCTCCAATGTTAATACATCTTTCCTCAAATAAGAGGCGCAAAACTATTCACAGTATTTCAGGTGTGGTCTAGCTAGTGCCTCGCATGGTTTTAACAAGACTTCCTTATTTTTATACTTCATTCCCTTTAAAATAAAGGCCAACATTGCATTTGCCTTCCCTATTACCTGCTGAAATTGAATGCTATCAATTTGCAATTTTACACTAGGAATTCCAAGTCCTTCTATTCTGTAGCATCCTGCTGTCTTTCTCCATTTGCATAATATTCAGCTTCTCTATTCGTCCTGCCAAAGTGCATAACATCATGTGTTCCCACTAAGGTTTTGCCCTCTGGCTTAACCTGGTTATATCCCTCTGTAGATTCTTTGTGGCATCCTCACACATGCTTTTCAAGCTATTTTGTATCATCTGCAAACTTTGTTATAATACATTCACAGTTATTAATATATTGTCAAACATGTGACCCAGACCTGTGGCACTCCAGTAGTTACAGGTTGTTATGCTAAAAATGCCCCCCTTATCCCAACTGTCTGTCTTCTATTCATTAGCCAATTGTCTATCCATGCTAATGCATGACCTCCAACACCATGGGCTCTTATCTAATTAAGTAAATTAATGTGTGGTACCTTATTAAATACCATCTAGAAATTCAAATATATTATGTCTACTGCTTTCTCTTTATTTATCCTGATTGTTTCCTCCTTAAAGAATTCTAATAAACTTCTAAGGCATGATTTCCCCTTTATGAAGCCACGCTGACTCTACTTTGTCATACTATGTATTTCTGAAGGCTCTGCTTCAACATACTTCATAATAGATGGTAACATTTTTCAATGTTAAACAAACTGGCCTATAGTTTTTTGTTTGTCTTGCTCCCTTTTTAAAAAAATGTGTTACACTGGCAACTTCCAGGGCTTTTCCAGAATCTAAGAATTCTTGGAAGATTATTACCAATAAATTCACTATCTCTGCTACTTTCTTTAATATTCTAGGATGTACCCCATCAGGTCTAGAGCACATATTGGCCCTTAGCTTCATCACTTTTCTTCTATGGAGAGTTATTGTATTGATTTCCTATTCTCTGTTTATCCCTTGATTATTTAGACATTTTGGAATGTTATGAATGTCTTTTACTGTGAAGGCTGATGCAAAGTATTTATTGAATTCCACTGTCATTTCTTGGTTCCCCAGTTCTGTTTTCTAAGGAGTCTATGTTCACTGTGACTTCTCTCTTTCTTTTTATATATGTAAAAAAAGCTCTTGCTGTCTGTCTTGACATACCTTGCAAGTTTACCCTGAAAATTTCTTTTCTCCCTCTTCGTTGTTTTTTTGTTACCTTTTATTGTCTTTTTAAAAACTTGCCCAAACCTCTGGCACACTGCTAATCTTTGCCACATTGTACGGTTTTCCTTTCAATTTGATGCTATCCTCAACTTCCATGATTAACCATGGTTGGCATAACCCCTTCCCAGAATCCTTCTTCCTCATTGGGATACTTGTTGTGAGCCATGTACTATTGTCTTAAACACTTCAAACCTTGTAAGATGGAAATGTTGTCTCAGTAATTGGGATTTGTGTGGTGAGGTTGGTGTGGTTATTGTTCCACATAGACTTATAAATCCACAAGGCTATATACATGTGTGCACGTAATATCTCTTTTCATAATTTACTTTTGGGAACAGGAGAGGGATGAACTAAACAATTCTTTGCATTCTTGGCCCTTAAGACATAACCCAAGATGTCAAAAGTAATACTAAATGAAATAGAGAGGAACATTTATAGTTAGATACTGTTCTATGTATAAAAGAGTTCACCATTAAGGATTCCATGTGTTGTGTTTATAAAATGTTGTGACTCTGCCTGGCAATTATTCTGCTGTGGACCTGCCAGCTGCACACACCGAAGTCGGTTGATTTGCTGTAATATCTGCTTTATAATTTGTAACATGTTTTACTGTTTTAGATAAGTGAATTCACAGAGATAATCAATCCCTGATGAGAGTTTGTTTATTAGACCATTGTCATTAGTATGACAGATACTACTTCATGAGTCTGAATTTGTGGAAATACGACAAAATTGAATGATAGAAAGCACTGACCATTAGTTTGGACATTCTTATCTGCCTTTAAAAGGGTAAACTTCAAATAGATCGGAAGAGCCCAAGCAGAATGTAAGATCACTGTTAAGGCAGTTTGTAATAAACTGAACTCAAGGTACCTGACTGAGAAGGGATTGCAGGTCACAGGTTTTCAAATCCAGCCCCGAAACCTTCTCTGGGTAGGTACTGTTTAAGTACTGAAGGACACTATCATAGTTGTCTCTGGTCAGATTGGTTTCTGGCAGATCAAAAGCATTAGTCAAGCTCAAGATATTACTGTAAGAAAAGCAAAAAAAAAATCAGATGTTAAATAATGTTACATGATATTTTATAGCATGCAGCATTTTCAAATTGTCTTGTCTTTAGAAATGTTAGTCCGTCTTTCTTCACCATCTACATATTATGTCGCTCACTATAGAACATAGTCTACTACAGAATACTGTCCACTGTACAACACTGTACACTATAGAATATCACTGACTAAAGAATATTCTCCTCTACAAAATACCATAGCGAAAAGAATGCCTTTCCAATAGAATGTGGGTAATTGTTGAACACAAACCATTATGGAAAATTACCCAGCATAGAACACTGTCCTCTATAGAACATCATTTCCTATAGAATATGTTCTCCAATACATTACTGTCCATAATAGAATATAATGCACTAAGGAGTCAGTTTGCTCAGTTGGCTAAGAGTGGGGTGCAGAATAATGCCAGCAGCATGGGTTTAATCCTGATTCTGGCTGAGGTAGTTCTTGGGGTCAAACTTCTTGACTTGACCCATTGTAATATCATGCTGTACACCATGTTCACGAACTGGGACAGGCTCATTACATTCTGCAGTGGCCAAGCCAGCCAGATTTCCTGGATCCTCATCATCCTAGGCATCATGCAAAACAGCTGAAAGAGTGGACGGCAGTACACATCTTTCCTCGTTTATATTCGAATTCCTGAGCATAGGATTAGCTGTGAAAAGTGTGACCTTTGAAATCCCTTACAGCTTGGACACGTTCAAACAATGCAGAGCGTACCACCACCACTATTACCATCCACCATATGACACTGTCCCCATTATTAATATCCATTATTATATGTTAACAACTATAGACTACTGTCCAATACAGTAGGCCATGCATTATAGAATATCAACTATGATAGAATACTGACCACTATAGAATACCACTTATTGCAGAACATCATCCACTGTGGACTTCCACACTTTATAGAAGATCATCCACTATAGAATACTATCCAGTATAGACTACCAAGCATCATAGATTATTGACTATATAGTATATACTTCAACACATCATAGCTTACAGAATACTACCCATGCATTATCGAATACATCCACTATAGACTACTATACATTATTGAATATTATCCACAACAGAATACTATCCACTAATTGTTAATGATTCCTATTGCAAAGGTGAAGTGAAAGTGACTACTATCATCAAGGAAACCATCATTTCACTGAATGTGGCATCCTGGAGTTCCAGGAGAATTGAAATCTTTCCACTGACTGGATGCATGCCTAGCACATAGGAAGATGGTTGTACTTGCTGGAAGCCAATCCCCTCACTCTCAGGATATTGTTGCTCAGGACAGTTTCTCAGAACCACTGTATCTAGCTATATCATCAAAGCCCTTCCCTCCATTATAGATCAGACGTGGCGATGTCTGCTAATGATAGAAACGTTCATCTCCATTCACAACTCCTCACGTAATTAAGTCATCCACAAACTAGAAGGAAAGGAGAAGCAGATACTGAAGATACTGTCATCGCCAAGTTTCCTAAAGTCCTAACTTGAATGTACATCGCTGCTTCTTCATAATGAGTGAAAAGACTATTTTGTGAATACTGAATGGTCTAGTTAAAACTTATCAAAAACAAATGTTTCAAATTGTCTTCATGTTTCTTTCTACATACAGTGCTGCTTTTTGACAGCTTTCCGGGGTATGGACTGGGAGTGGCACAGAACGGGTGAGCTGTAAAAGGGTTGGCGGAATGATGTGCCCATGGTTTGCCTGCCATCACATCATCTTGCTGGTAGCACAAAATGAGGAGGACAACCCTAATGCTCAGAGGTCAACAGAGCTACTTGTGTGGCCAATTAGGATCTCTTACAACCATCACTGGCACTTTGGCAGTGGCTTGTGGGCCCTTTGCCAAATGATGAACCCTGGTGGCCACCCTGTGGGTTCTGGTTGGAGGAAGGGGATCCCCTCCTATTCAGGAACTCTGTGGCAGCATGGAGTGACACTGGCTGCCTCTTCTCTTCTCACCAGTGTGTCCATCCCACACTCCATCACCTGGTCCTGCCTGACTGACCTCAGACCACACAAGGGGAAGTGACAGCCTAATGGTATTATCTCTGGATTGTTCATCCAGTGGCCCAAATAATGTTTGGGGACTCAGTTCGAATCCCACCATGGCAGAAGGAATTTGAATTCAATAAAAAGAAATCTGGAATTAAGAATCTAATGATGACCATGAGTCCATTGTTGATTGTCAGGAAGACCCAACTGGCTCAATAATGCCCTTTAGGGAAGGAAACTGCCAGCCTTAACTAGTCTGGCCTACATGTGACTCCAATATGTTTGACACCTAACTGTCCTCTGGGCAATTAGGGATGGGCAATGAATGCTGGACTTGTCAGTGACGCCCTCATCCTGTGAATGAGTAAAAGAATAACAGTAAAGAGTCACATGTAGGCCAGACCAGGTAAAGACAGCAGTTTCCTTCCCTAAAGGACAGTCGTGAACCAGATGGACTTTTCCAACAATTGGCAATTGATTCATGGTCATCATAAGACTCGTAATTCCAGATTTTTATTGAATTCAGATTCTACCATCTGCTGTGTTGGGAATCAAACTTGGATAGTACCACTAGGCCATGACTTGCCCTGGAACTTGCCAGTGATACTCTGAGCTGCAGGCCCTCTAATTGACCCGCAGGTATGGGCACCCACCTTCACCCTGAATGGCAGTGCCAACAGCAACCAGTTAGTTGCTTGACACTCGAGGAATGCACTCATGGGATCCTGCAAATGACTGAGATGGATAGTACCCACAGTTTTCTGGTTTGCCCTTAGGGCACTCATCACCCAAATGAAATTGAACCTGTTGTCTGCTGATTTGAAGACCTATGAGCTACACTATTTGAAATTCCCAACAATTTGAATTGCACAATGTAATGCAGCAAAGTGAAAAAAAATACTGATAGTTATATTCAACGGGAACTTACTTATCGAAACATGCATCAAATTGCTCTGTTGCCCGAAAGCCTATGATGGAATATATTACTGTGGCTGCATATACTGATGTGAAGCCATTGATCACAGAGATTATCACAGCATCTCGCTCACAATTGTTGCTGTGGGATAGAGAGAAGAGGAAAGCAGTCAGTCTGTGATCATTTCTAAAAGTTTGCGTTGCTTTTTCACTCAATGAGCACACACATTGGATGCTACTTACTGAACAGAGTTATAACTGGAGAAGGAAATGAGACCCCCAAAAGCCAAGGAGAATGAGTAAAACACTTGTGCTCCAGCATCTAACCATGTGGTTGGATTTGCCAACTCTTCCACCTGGAAATCGTAAGAATAAGAACGTTCAGACAGACAGACAGACCAAACCTTTATTTTTCTCCTTGACTTCTGTGTGTAAGCAGAATGATTTAATTTGGAAAGTACCTAAGCCCCTTGCTTACACGAAGTCAGTTTTAAAGTGATGTGCTGTAGACCCTCTTAGTTTGAAATCAGGAGTATTACTGAGTATTCACCCCAGAACAGTCTTACAAAACATTATATGCACACAAACAGACACACACATGCATGTGTGCATGCGCGCACACACATACACAAAGACATGCAACATACCTGTGCACACGCAAAAACACGTACACACAACGTACACACACACACACACACACAAAATACAGTAAGGAGTTTCTTCCCCACGAACTTGAAATTAAACAGCAGTTTTCCATTCACTTGAAGACCAGAGACCAATTCACTGGAGTCAGGTGTTGTCAAATTCCTTCAGAATTGGGGGTGAGGCATTATGGCAAGGAGACAGTTCCTAGTGGAGTTACTAGACCCAGGGTCAGGTTCCTTTTCCCAGTGAATTCGAGATTCCTTGGAATATAGGTTTCAAGGAAATTCCTGCTTGGCAGGTAGTTAGACAAGCATGGTATTAGCCTGGAAGTCTGCTTCTCTTTCCTGCACTGGTGTTAACAGCACCCTGAGTCAAATAGTTTGCAATGTGTGATTCAAGTTCTAGGAAAATCTAAAGGAGTTTAATCAAGTGATGCAGGTCACCTCTGGATCATGTCGGTCATTAATGAGCTGTGCAAGTTAAAAGGAGTTTCCATAACAGCCACTGTGGTCAAATTCATTGAATATCTTTGGAGATGGACAGTTGCTTTTAGCGCCTCTGTGGGAACAATGGGTTTCATGATGTCTCTTCAGTTCCTGAGGTAATCTCAGAGACCAGACATTTGTTGTTTTCCTGTATGTCTACTCAATAACACACGCAAAATCTCATAAGGGTGATCTGTCTGGCTGTCTCCTTCTGCACTTCTCTGCCAGAAGCTTCCAGATCTTTTGCCATTTCAGAAGCTTCCAGAACTTTCGCCAGTGCAGGGACTGTGAATGATCAACTGGAATCTCCTCAGATCGCTGGCTGCACTGGAAGATTTGAAGCTAGGTCTGTCAAGACTGCCATTGTGGGTACTACAAAACATTCTGGACTAAAAGATGAGAGGAGAGAAGCTTCATCGTTCCCTGCAGCCACTTCTGACAGTGGGTCCGCAACACAAGATGAGGATAAAGAATAGCTCGGGCTCTTACAGAAAGGTAGAACAATACTCCCATGCTTCACTATTACTGAAGTTGGTTCCTGCGCTTGTTCTGAACAGAACAGATCGGTGCATTGTGTTTCTTGCTGGCCATCCGAGCAATCCCTTCTTTTGGGCTAAAACCTGTTGTAATAAAACAGAAAAGGAAAAGAAAAGTCTGCACTTACTTTTGGTGTAAAGAGAAATTTTATTCCATCCACAGACCCTTTTAACGTCAGTCCTCGAATCAGGAAAATGGTAAGAACCAGGTAGGGGAGAGTAGAGGTAATATACACAGCCTGAAGGGAAAGAAAACTAATTAAATCAATCACACCAGTTCAGCCAGATATGT
The DNA here is from genome assembly GCA_024137785.1 of Ginglymostoma cirratum. Taxonomy (NCBI): domain Eukaryota; kingdom Metazoa; phylum Chordata; class Chondrichthyes; order Orectolobiformes; family Ginglymostomatidae; genus Ginglymostoma; species Ginglymostoma cirratum. The sequence goes on from JAHRHZ010000029.1 coordinate 22,630,297, forward strand.
AGATGTTTAGCTACTTTCATTTATGTTGGAATTCTACAGCTGAATATAAACATGGGAGAATTGAAGTAGCCTTCTATTCAAATTAAATTATTGTCTACACTATTTATATGGTAATTTCAAGCTGGTTATCATTTCTACAGAAACAACAAAGGTGGGGAGGGGTTAACGATGGTAATCTTTCTAAATTCTATAGACTCTGGAGCAGTTTCTGCAGATTGATAAACAAGGTATGGAAACACAGCTGTTTAAGAACAGGTTGGAGAGAAAGAAAACAGAATTGCAGAGCACTTGGCCTAACATCAGTAATGAGGAAAATGCTAGATTCCTTTCTAAAAGACATGATAACAGGACACTTAGATCGATTAATGGGATTAGACAAAGTCAGCACGGGTTTAGGAAAGGGAAATCAGGTTTAACCAACCACTGGAGATTTTTGAGAATGCAATTAGTAGACTAGACAATGGGGAACAAATGAATGTAGTGCATTTGCATTTGAAGAAAGCTTTTTGATAAAGTCCAACCAAAACCGCTACAGAGCAAAATGAATGGGTTTAGGGATGATATAATGGTATGGATTGAGTTGGTTGACAGACAGGAAACAGAGTGGAAATAAATTGTTTCTTTGCCAGGTGGCAGGCAGAGTCTAGTGGGGGATCAATGCTTGAACCCCAGCTGTTCGTGATATGTATAAATGACTTGGACGATGGAAGCAAATACGATATTTCCAATTCTGTTAACAGCACAAGGCTAGGTAGGGTTATGAGTTGTGTGGAGGATGCATGGAGGCTCCAGGGCGATCTAGACCAAGTTGAGTTTGTGGACAAAAACATGGAAGATGCCGTACACCTTGGGTAAACGAGAAGATAAATGCTTCAGTGAGAAAAACAAAAAGGCAGAGTAATATTTAAATGGTGATATATTGGGAAACGTGGATGTACAAAGGGATCTGGGCATCCTTGAACACCAGTCAATGAAAATAGGCAGGCAGGTGCAGCAAGCAATGAGGAAAACAAGTGGTATATTGGCCTTCATTGCAAGAGGATTTAAGCTGAGAAGCCGGGATGGCTTATAACAGGGACTTGTTAGGCTGCACCTGGAGTATTGCATGCAGTTTTAGTCTCCCCAACTAAGAAAGGATGTACTTGATATAGACGGAGTGCAGGAAAAGTTCATGAGGCTGATCCTGAGACAACTGGACTGTCACATGAGGAGAAATTAGTTTAGCTGGCCTGTATTCACTAGAATTCAGAAGCATGAGACAGGATCTGAAATGTATAAAATTCTAACAGGAATAGAGAGACTAGATGGAGGGAGGATGTTTTCCCTCGTTGGGCAGGTTGGAAGTGGGGGTCTCAGGATACAGGGTAAAACATTTACTACCAAGACAAGGAGAAATTTCCTCACTCAGAAGATGGTCAACATGTAAGCTGTGGAGGCCGGGTCACTGAGTACATTCACGCAAGTGTTTGATAAATGTTTAGGTTTAAAGGCATCACAGCGTATCGAGAGAAAGTGGGAATATGGCTTTGAGATAAAGGATCAGCTGTAACCATACTCAATGCAGGAACAGGCTTGAAAGGCTGAATGGCCTACTCTTGCTCCCAGTTTCTGTATTTAACACAGAAAGTATCCAATCACCTGAAAGGCTGAGTGATAGATTTTCCAGATTTGTTTCTGTTCCAACTCTAAATGGCTACAGATTTTTCTCTCTTTTACTTGTCCCTGCAGGTAGCTGCTGAGCTAAGCATGTTAAATTATTTTGCATCACTTGTCAAATAAAAGAACTCCTTGGTTCTGACAGTCATTTTTGGACAACTTAAGGCACGGATGATTTTAATTTTTTTCATGTGGATGTTGCTGACAAGGCCCACATTTGTTGCCCATCCCTAATTGTCACTGAGGTGGCTTGCTCAGTCATTTTGGAAGGAAGTTAAGAGTTAACTGCATGGCAGTGGGTCTGGATTCAGGTGTAGGTTGAAACAGCAGGTACTGTTCCCAAAAGCACATTTGTGAAACATTCTCCACAGGTGCTGCCAGACACGAACAGTCCCTCCAGCATCTGCTTTTATACAATTATAACGTCATGCCTACCATGCTAAGCCGACCTTTATATTCTAGAATCTCTTCATGGAATTTAAATTCTACCAGCTGCCATTTGAACCAATGTCGCAGACTGTAAGCCTGAGTGCCTGGATTACTCAGTGACAGGATCACAGGATCTCCCTTCCCTACTGCAGTAACACTGCAACTTAACTGCAGCTACCACACACATTTACACCTAAGTGTGGCTATCGTGGTGTCTTGGGCTCACTCACTCACTCTGTGAGCCTTCAATGAAGCAAATTAGATATCCATTTATAACATTATTTTTACATGTCTCTTCTTCACAGACAACTATCATGTTTATCGCAAATATTATAAGTCCAAGCAGGTGCTGTCACTTTGAACACAGAGGCTGGGTACAGTGACACATGCAACAGAGAAAGGTAACTGTTATCTACTGATGAAGATAAGACTGGTGATATCTTCCACACTCAAATAATATAATGAGACCATTAAGATTTACAAGAGTACTCAAGGGAGATGAGATGAATGGTAAATATTACTGGAACCAGCAAGGAGTCGAGAACTTCAAGGGAGAAAGGGAGGGAAAAAAAATGGATGTTTCCCCTTTTAAGGCAAAACACTTGAAGTTGCTGAGGCAGGGCGACATGAGCAGAATCTTCTGTTGAATATTGTTTGGAGGAAAACAGAACAGCTTGTCAAAATTTTAATGATGTATCCTATTAGAGTTGAAAACAGGAGAGATATATAAACCTGTAACAAATCTTGGTTAGATTACATGGAGAGTACTGGGTGCAGTTCTCGTGGCCACGTTATTGAAACAGATAGAGTGACGCTATAGAGGATTCAAAGGAGATTGACTTGGATAAAACCAGAAATGTGTCAGTACACATGTGAGGAAAGGTTTGACAGGTTTGGCCTTTTCTCATTTGTAAAAAGAAGGGTGATTCATTGACATGTTTAAAATTATGAAAGATTTTTTTAGAGGATACAGAAAGTAATTCTCCTCTTGTAAATGCCATCAATATAAATCAGTCACAAGCAAATCCAAAATGGAATTCAGGAGAAACCCAAAGAATGGCAGGAATATATAACTTGCTATCGTATTGGTTGAAGTGAATGGTAGAGATGCATTAAGAAGAAAGGAAAAATGGTTACGTTGGCAGATTGAAGTGAGAGAGATGGGAAGATTGAATGAAGCATAAAAGTATGGACTGGTTGAGCTGAATAGCCTGGTTCTGTGCCATCTATCCTATGTAATCCTCCGTATTACAAATTAAAGTACTTCACTGCATGACCGGCTAAAATAAAGATGTGCTAAACATTTTGCAGATCCAACAGTATCCGCTAGACATTCCTCAATGTTAATTCTGAGCAGGAGGACAAACATGAAGGGCCATTGCACTGAGAGGATTTTGTTGAACCATATAATAGAAATTTAACATTTTTACAAACATGGATGAATGAACTGTACCTTGCCAGTTGTTTCAATGCCTCTGATTGTGCATACATACAGCACTGCCCAAGCACTTATCAGACAGAGTAATAGCCACCACTGGATAGCACCTGAATCCTCAATTGTAGTAGAAATGTTTAAGGTTTCTCTGTACCAGTAATAATCTACTGGAGAACTCCTGGCACATTCATCAACAATTCCTGTCAAAACATAATTAATAACAGTAGAAGATATCACTCACGTGATGAGAATACTGAAAAAGTACTCTGCATGATAAAACATCAATCTTTTCAACCAATTAGCACTCAGGCTTTCTTCAGCAAATGCCCACTTTAATGCTAATTGGTATCAAGTTTATATTGTGTCAAGATTATATGTGGATTTATGTCCATTGGGAAACTTGACTGAGACTTGTCAAATGTATTTCATTACAGCCAAGAGATAAGAGCTGTTGTGGAGTAGTGGTAATATCTTTACCTCTGCGTTAGGAGACCCAGGTCTAAGTTCTATCTGCACCAGAAGTGTGGAAGAATATCGCTGAGCAGCTTGGTTAGAACATTTTGACAGCTGGCAGCTAGAAGAGACTTGAGTCTCATCACTCTGGTCTAGATTTGACCTCAGGTGCTCAAGGCAAAAGGTTTGGGAGCAAATATCCAAGAATGAAGTGTTGCTACCCGCAAAAAAGCTATGTGACATTACGTTTATCTCATACGGAGCTAAGCCAGTGACTCAACGTAGAATTTATAGCACAGGATCAGACCAGCCAGCCTCACTGGCCCTTGTGGTTTATGTTCCACACAAGACACCATTTCTTCATCTAACCTATCCTATTCCTTTCCATTTCATGTGTTTCTCTACCTCTTAAATATACCTGAGCCTTAACTACTCTTAAGTTTCTCTTAAATTATTCCTGTTTTTTATTTAAACAGTTACACAGCACAGAAACAGACCCTTCAGTCCAACCAATCCATAGTGACCATAATCCCAAACTAGATTAGTCCCACCTGCGCTTGACCATATCCATCCAAACATTTCTTATTCATGAACCTATCTAAATGTCTTAAAATGTTGTAACTGTAGCCGTATCCATCACTTTTGTCTGGTAGTTCATTCCATGCATGAGAGATGATAGGTACTGCAGATGCTGGAGAATCCGAGATAACAAGGTGTGGAGCTGGATGAACACAGCAGGCCAAGCAGCATCATAGGAGCAGGAAAGCTTGACGTTTCGGGCCTAGACCCTTCATCAGAAATGGGGGAGGGGAAGAGGGTTCTGAAATAAATAGGGAGAGAGGGGGAGGCGGATAGAAGATGGTTAGTGGAGAAGATAGGTGGAGAGGAGACAGACAGGTCAAAGAGGCGGGGATGGAGCCAGTAAAGGTGAGTGTAGGTGGGGAGGTAGGGAGGAGATAGGTCAGTGCAGGGAGGACAGACAGGTCAAGGGGGCGGGATGAGGTTAGTAGATAGGAGATGGGGGTGGGGCTTGAGGTGGGAGGAGGGGATAGGTGAGAGGAAGAACAGGTTAGGGAGGCGGGGACGAGCTGCGCTGGTTTTGGGATGTGGTTGGGGGAGGGGAGATTTTGAAGCTTGTGAAATCCACATTGATGCCATTGGGCTGCAGGGTTCCCAGGCTGAATATGATTTGCTGTTCCTGCAGCCTTCGGGTGGCATCACTGTGGCATTGCAGGAGGCCCAGGATGGACATGTCGTCTGAGGAATGGGAGGGGGAGTTGAAATGGTTCGCGACTGGGAGGTGCAGTTGTTTGTTGCGAACTGAGCGCAGGTGTTCTGCAAAGCGGTCCCCAAGCCTCCGCTTGGTTTCCCCGATGTAGAGGAGGCCACAACGGGTACAGCGGATGCAGTATACCACATTGGCAGATGTGCAGGTGAACATCTGCATCTGCACATCTGCCGATGTGGTATACTGCATCCGCTGTACCTTCTGTGTAAAAAAAAGTGCCCCTTTTGTCTTTTTAAAATCTTTCTCCTCTCATATAAAGAGTGTGCCCCCTGTGACTTGAAATTCTCCACCCTAGGAAAAAGATACCTGTCATTCAGCTTATCTGTATCCCACATTACTTTGTAAACTTCGATAAGGTCACCCCTGAACCTCCTAAACTCCAGTGAAAAAAGTTCCAGGTTATTCAGCTTCTCCTCATAACTCAAACCCTCCATTCCCGGCAGCTTCCTTGTAAATCTATTTTTGTGATTATCTTAGCTATAGGTCCCTCGTTTTGGTCTCCCCTGCAAGTGCATTCCAGATCTTTAACCACTTGCGTGAAGAAGTTTCTCCTCATGTCTCCATTATTTCATGGGGTCTTTACCTTAAATCTTTACTCTCTTTTTCTCAATCCTTTACCAATGAAAACAGTTTCTCCCATGTTATTCCATTAGGATTTTGAAGATCCCAATAGAATCTCCTCTCAACCTTCACCTTCTCTAAGAGAATAAACTTCTCGAATGTAACTATTTAAACAAAGATCATTGTCTCTGTAGTCAGACTTGCAAATCTTTACAGCACTTTGACATCTTTCTGAGTGTGGCGCCCAGAACTGGATAGTGTGCTTCACTTGAGAACAACATGTGATTTTGGAGAATACGGTGTTGATCTGTACCTGTATTATTTTCTGTCATCGGGCAGCTGCTCCAGGGCAGAGGGTCTTGAAATGAATTAAAGAAGTACCACATGACCAAGGCGATTATACTGTTGTAATATAAACCAACCAGGAATGAGACCAGCATTGATGCTATACCTAAGGGAATGACAATCAATGTAAATAATCTGAATCTACCAAAGTGAAGAAACAGAAACTGTAAACATTTACTGCATAATAGAAAATTAATCTAAAATAAGTGAGTTAAAATGTTTATTGTCCATGATGAATTGTGTGTTGATACACTTACATACATTGATCTGCCAGTCTTTATAGAACAAGAAGTTCACATGATTGTAAACGTTGGTTTAGACAGCACTGAATGCTTGGAAATTTGATTTCAGATTCAGAAACCGGGTGTTTTCTGATAAATCTCAATCAATTGAAAAATTAAAACTCGAGATATAATTTGATGCTATATAATTTAAATTGAATCCTATTAACAACTTGGGCATACAAGAGAAAATAACATTATTATCTGAAAAGGAAGAAAGTGCACCTCTTTCTTTAGGATCTATCATTTGATGAATGTTATTCTACAATTGTCGAACACGTATTTCACATTTCATGCGTCAAAGAAATTTTTGTTCCTAAAGAGTGACTGACACAGGCACATACTAGATAAAATGTTAATACCTACATGATTGTACCCAGATCTTGAAACCTTTTGGCAGAATACTCATGTGTATGCTTTTACATTTCATTTCCAATTCCTCTCTCTGCTATTTTAATCTGAAGAACTATTCCATTTTGAACTATGCTAAAATGGAGGACAATAGGATTTCAGATGAGTTACCAAATGTTTATATTATTCCATAGCATAAATTCATTGATATTAATATTCTGAGCTGGAAATAATAAACAACACTCTTTAATATGATAATAAAGCCCCATATTTTGGCAATATTGCAATAATCATTTTCTTTCCTGCTTTGCAGTACTGCTCAATTTAAGCAGTTTGAATCGTAGAATAAATAAAGACACTGAAGGAGGCCATTCAATCCATTGTGTCCATGCTAGCCCTCTACAATAGCAATGCACCTACTCTCATTCCCCTGCTCTTTCCCCAAAAACCCTGCAAATATTTTGCCTGGATGACAGTCCAATTTACTTTTGAAAGTCATAATTGAATCTGCTTCCTACACTCTTAGTCAGTGTATTCCAGATCCTAGCCATTCATGCTTATAACTATTTCATTTCCTTCGCTCAAACTCAATCATCATAGAATCCCTACAGTGTGGAAACAGGTCTTTTGGCCCAACAAGTCCACACTGATCCTCAGAGCATCCCACCCAGACCCATCCCCCTATAACCCACCTAATCTCACATTGGGTTCTTGACAACAAGAACTGTTTCTCCCTGCTGAGTCACCTCATGTTTTGAAACATTTCTATCAACTGTATTCTTAACCTTCTCTTAAGGAGAACAACCCCCAATCCCTCAATTTATCCTCATAACTAATGTCCACATCCTGGGAACCAAGCTCATGAATCTTCTCCACTTCAAGGACAAAATAGGTCAATCCTTTCAATTAATGTGGAGTCCTTTACCCTTTCTAACCTTCACTTGCAACTCCCTTCCCTGGCCTTGCTGTGTTTGCAGATGGAGGCAGAGCTAGAACAGATTAACTCAGAGTGCATCAGCTGGGAAGACAGTCAGCCAAAGTCAGTGCACATGGCTGTCTTTCAGCTGTCTCTCCTTGGAAGCATGGAAGGCATTCAGGATTCAGGTTTGGCTGTGATGCTTTTGTGGTGTGATGAAACTATGGCTTTAAGAGGTTTATTTGATCCTTTTTTTCAGAAGCAAGGTTGAGACAGAGGCAACGAACTGTCTATTTGAAGCCCAAAAATTAAACCGCTTGCGAGGCCTCGCCTTTTTTTAAAGTTAGAACAATAGAAGCAGCCTGAATGGGTGGGGTAAAGCTCCCACAGAACCAGGACTTTTAGTTTTAGTTACTCAGTAGCTGTTGCTGAGCTCTCAGTAGGGTTTGTAAGCTGTAGTACATCTCTACATGCTGCACTCTCTCTCAGAGATTTCTCTTGATGCTTTTCCTCCTGGACTGGAGAACTGCATGTGATACAATTTATTTTTCTGAATTTGCATTTGCTGAGGGTATGTTTATGAGATATTGCTACATTGAAATTGCTTTATTGTTACTATTTTGTAGTTAAATAATCTATTATTCTGTTAAGTTTTACAACAGAGTTATGTTATTCCAATTTCGTCTTTCTTCTTGTTGTATTTTAACTATAGTGTTTGAATAAAGTGTGTTTTGCTTCAAGATTGATGATTTAACCAATCAAATTGCATCTGGAAGGTAATGCCTGGCACATGCTTTTAAAATAAGAAAAATTTGGGGTCCAGGTTTTCTTCTTAATATATTTTGAGGAGATCTGGTATGGTCATTAACAGTGGTCAAACAGTCAACTGAGTATATACAATCTAGGTTCATCCCTAAGTAATCAATACTTGGATGATGTACCAGAACAACTATTGTTAGTAGAGATGGTGGGAACTGCCGATGCTGGAGAATCTGAGATAACAAGATGTAGAGCTGGATGAACACAGCAGGCCAAGCAGCATCAGAGGAGCAGGAAAGCTGACGTTTCGTGTCTGGACCCTTCTTCAGAAATTTCTGAAATATCAGAATTTTCTGAAGAAGGGTCCAGACCCAAAACGCCAGCTTTCCCGTTCCTTGATGCTGCTTAGCCTGCTGTGTTCATCCAGCTCTACATCTTGTTATCTTAACTATTGTTAGTACCTATGTTTGATGTGGACTAATAAACGTTGGAATTTTCCTTAAGCAGCATTTACTCCTGAATTCAACTTCATGTAAAACCTCAATGTCAGATTATTTTCAACAGGACAAACATTTGTTTGTCCCTGAGTGACAGTTGAGCTAGGCTACATTGCTGAAAAATTCAGCCCACTTTTAAATACAGTAACGAGCCTCGCTGCTGAAATTCTCCTTCAGCGAGTGGCCGGCAGAATTTTGTCCCCTCACCCTGACCCTCATCCTGTCACTTGTGAAGTGGACTTTCCGGGCAGAGACAAGCATCCCTATATTTATTCCCAATTAGCACTTTTAACCTTGCCGTTGGAAATGAGCCTATGATAATTGTGTTGGTAGGTACAGTAAATAGGTTTGCTTTAGATAGATACCACACAGAGGCTATCATTGGACAACAATATTGATTGTTTCCTTGAGTATCTTTCTTGGCCATCGGTTGTGCCAATAACCTCTTTAAAGATTTGTCAGAAAACCTGTGGGCACTTACCACTGAAGTTGCCCTCCTCCATTTGCCAATGCAAGTCCGATTCTACTCTGTCTCCTTCTCCAATTTATGCACTTGTGGTCCTTTATGGGTCTGAATTAGACACAAATGCTGGGTCAAAAACTGCAGATCGACCAGGTCTTTGAACTCCTGGTGTTTTCCATCAGATTTCAACACATTTGATTGCTAATTCTGAATCTAGAAATAGGACTAAGAATTGTGAGCTCACATGGGACCACAGGGCAATTTCATGCTTTGGCAGATCGCTAAATTTTTGGAAGTGTCAGGATAATTGGCTGAAGCACAATGGGGGTCAAATTACAGAAAAAACATCTGCATTTGAAAAGCCAGGTTATTACAATCAGATTATGGTACAAAAACAGTAGGTACGAACAGTAGCAGGCCATTCAGCCCTTTGAGTAAGACCTCTTTGCCAAACAATATCTTTGAGCTCAACTCCACCTTCTTTCAATACTCTGTATCCTTTAATATCCAAAAAAATTATGAATCTGTGTCACGTATTCAAAGACTGTTGGCCCGCATCTTTCTGGTGCAGAAAATGTTGAGATTTCACAATCCTGTGAGTGATGAAATTGCTCCTTATCTCCGTCCTAACTTGGCAACATCTTATTCCTGTTCTGGCCCCCTTAGTTCTAGAATCCTTTGCAAGGGGAAATATCCTCGTGCATTTACCTTCTCAAATTGCTTCGGAATTTTAGATGTTTGAATTGGATTAGTTTTCATTCCTCTGAACTTGGTCTGGTTCATTCAATTTCCCCTCACTGGGAAATGCCCTTATCCCAGGAATCTATTTCGTGAACCTCAGTTGCATTGGTGCAGAAACAATGGGCTGAATGATCTCCTACTGCACCATAAAAGATCTGTGATTCTGATTCGCTTCTTCCAAGACTTGTGTATTCTATCTTAGATAAACAGCTCGAAACTACACAATACTCCAGGTGTGATCTCTCCAAAAACAGTACAATTTCAGTCAGACCTTTTCAACTTATACTCCAATAATTTCCTAATAAAAGCTAATTAATCACGTGTCCCTAATTGCTTGCTGCACCGACATGTTAACTTTCTGTAATCTGTGGATAAGGCCATCCAAATCTCTTTGAATGCCAACACCCACTTTGTGAAATATATCTTTATTTACCAAAATTATTTCGCTTGCCAAAGTGGATCATTTAACACGTCACCGTATTATATTCCATCCACTGAACCATCTTATTTCCCTTTGCAGCCTCTTTAAGCCTCACTCACAGCTGACTGTCCTATGTAACTCCATATTGATCAGTAAACCTGGATATACTGAGCACTTTGTTTGCAATTGTAACTCTGGTAACTTACCCATTCCTTTCAAGTACGGGTGAATGGAACTCCAGACACCCACACTGCCTTTGCGTAGCCGCTGTCCAATGGCAAATTCCAGATGCAACAGAGGAACACCCTCAAGAACCAGTAGGATGAGAAACGGGATCATGAATGCCCCTAGCAAAAAAGAAAACAATAGGCTAATAATTAAAAATGAAACAGATCTTTTAATTTCTTTTTGTGCTTGCTGAAGATTCTTAGTCATCGGGACTGGAGGACTACCCATTTTTGATTTAGATTTTATTGTCACGTGTACTCAAGTACAGGAGTACAGTGAAGAGTGTATAACATTGCCACACATGGCAGTATCTTCGGTACAAGTACCTAGGTACAGATACTTAAGAACAAGGTGGGAAGAAAGAACAAAATTAAAAGTTAAACATTGCAGTAACTGAAGTATAGCGTAAACCATACAAAATAAGGTTAAGTGTTACACATTTGGACATCCAGTGTGAGACCAAGCACATCCATGTGAGATATAGAGATAGCAAGAACTGGAGATGCTGGAGTCAGAGACAATACAGTGTGGAGCTGGAGGAACGCAGCAGGCCAGGCACCATCAGAGGAGCAGGAATGTTGGCATTTCAGGTCAGGACCCTTCTTCAGAAATGGGGAGGGAGAATGGAGCTGGGAAATAAATAGGGAAAGGAGGGGGAGGCTGGGGAAGGTGGGTGGGGTGGTGATATGCCTCAGCAATGTGCCTCAGCTTTAGGCTCAGCAGAGCTCCTCTTAATACACCATCTCTTTCCACTTCCCACACCAATCGTCCTCTCTGTAGAAGATTGACAATTAGAACCAAATTTGATGTGAAAGACACTTTATGTCCATAAGCTGATTTCAGATTGCCCAGATAAAGTTTGCATAGAATTCTTCCAGCCAACAGAAAAAGATGGCTATCAGTGCATCAATCCAGGTTGTACTTATACCAGAGGGTCAGTATTTAATCGATCAAGTTTCCATCCTTGCTGATTGACGCGGGATGCTTTGAATTTTTTTTATTCACTCGTGGGATGTGGGCATTGCTGGCTGGCTAACATTTATTGCCCATTCAAAGCTGCCCTTGAGCTGAGTGGCTCGCTAGGCCATTTCAGAGAGCAGTTGAGACAGGTAGGTTTTCCCAACAATCTGCAAGTGTTCTATTGTCATCAGCAGATTCTTAAAGCAAAAGCAAAATCAAATACAAATTTAACCATCTGCTGTGAAAGGATTTGAACCTGGGAGCTCAGAACATTAGTTGAGTTTGTGGATTAATAGTCCAGCAATAATGCCATTATGCCACTGCCTCCCCTAAAGCAAGAGAAGATATAGCTGCTGTTCAAACCTACAGCTATGGCAAGCCGTTTGGAATGCAGTTTTCATTCGTAATCCATATCTCCACACATTAGTTAGCAAAATTGATTAAGTAATAACATTTTGTGGCTAAATTGAAGATAAGCTGAAGGGCTGGTCGACTCAGTTTTCAGGCATATATTGCCAGCAAGATAAGCAAAACTATCAGGTTAGCCATCAATCGATGTTTGAGCAGTCTTTTCTCTTTTACCAATGAACATCTGAGTAGCTAAACTATAGCTACACATAGAACGTAAACTACATGAAATTAAACAAAGTTCATATCATAGGAAAGTTATGCATTAGTTTTCTTCCAACAGAAAAAACAAAAGCTGTTTGCACTGATCCGTCTCAGACTACAATTGTAAAATTTACCAGTGTTTTTTGGTAGTACAGCTTTATGGTTGAGTTGATCAGAGATGTACCTCATGAAAACTCAAAGTGCAGATACTATAAGGATCATCAAACAAAAGCAGCAAGAATGGGATTTTGTAAATGGGTGAGATACTGTCACTGAATCCTGTCGCTTCTCTGAATTTTTAAATCTTGAGCATAGTGCTGAGATGAGCAGAGACCAATGCAAACAGAATGTAGCAGGAATTTTATTGATAATTCCTCATAACACCTTAGAGTTTGAGCATGCTCTGGGTACTGACATAAATCTGATACACCCTTACAGTGACATGGAGACAACAATGAGTCTTAGAATTGTCATAAAACAAAAAGGGCAGGACCTGGACAGCATCTGTAGAGAGGGAAGTAGAGTTAACGTTTCAGATTAATCACCTTTCGTCCTAATGTTGGAAGAGGATGGTATGGTCAATCTTGTGAAAGGCTGCACACAGAATGTGAAAGGTGAAGAGGGATTGCTTACCTTTGTCAAAGTCTTGTTAAATTTATTATATTAAATGCTGAGTGGTTTATGCATGTAAATAGCAGATATGGTCTATTCCAGTTTAAGATGTTATGAAACTTGAAAGGGTGCAGAAAGGATTTTAAAGGATGTTGCCAGGGTTGGAGGGTTTGAGCTATAGGCACAGGCTGAATAGGCTGGGGCATTCTTCCCTGGAGCATCGGAGGCTGAGGGATGACCTGATTGAAGTTTATAACATCATGAGGGGCATGGATAGAGTGAGTAGCCAAGGTGTTTCCCCCAGGGTAGAGGAATCCAAAACGAAAGGGCATAGATTCACGGTGACAGGGGAAAGATTTAAAAGGGACCTAAGGGGCAAGTTTTTCACGCAGATGATGGTGCATGTATGGAACAAGTTGTCAGAGGAAGTGGTGGAGGCTGGTACAATTACAACATTCAAAAGGCATCTGGATGGGTATATGAATAGGAAGGGTTTAGAGGGAAATGGGCCAAATGCTGGAAAATGGGACTAGATTAAGTTAGGGTATCTGGTCGGCATGGATGAGTTGGAACGAAGGGTCTGTTTCTGTGCTGTAAAACTCTATGACTCTAAGTGCCCCTTCAACAGTTCGGCAAATCCGCTTAGTGGCTGAACTACCATGTAAGCACTGAAAATTAACTGTTATGACTGTGGAGTCCCATTCATTCATCTTTTAATTATTGCTAAAGAGTTTTTTTTATATTAAACAATTAATTTATCCTTTCTTTCTGTTTCTTTTATTTCACTTTCTCTGAATTCCTTTCCTGCTCTTTACTTTGCCCTCTGAACCTAATTTGACATATAATTCACTATTCTTACATTTCCTGCTTCAGACCCTGTGCTTCCAAAGAGAACTACAAGTTTGAAAGATTCGGAAAGATCTCAATATTTCAGAAACTTAATAATCAATTTAAATGTCTGTCAGTGTGCCTTTTCAGGATGATAATTCAACAGAACAAAAAATGATAGCACGTTGTGGTCAGCAGCCTTTTCAGCCATGTCTAACCCATCTCCCGCACTTCAGCACCTCATTTAGGCACTTCTACAGCCTCACGGCTCAAAATGGAGTTCAATAACTTCTGAAACTGACTGCATTGTGCTCCATTGTTCTTATGTTTTCTGCATCCTCTTCCTCCCATAGCCCTGTCATGTTTGTGTCTGGTTAATTTTGTTCTTAGTAGGGATGACCCATTCTCTCCCTTTCACCTTAATTAGTCTTGTTATGTTTGTGGCTTGTTGCTCCTCCCTACTAAGAAGAAAATTAACAAGCCACAAGCAGTATCAAACTGCTTTATACCAGTGACTCTTCTCTTTATAGATCAGACTGCCATCTAGTGCAGTGCAATTGAACAAGGCTGAGGCTTTCTGAGCCAAACTTATTGATTCCAGTCTTAATGGGACTTTGAGGCATGAGAACTTGATATCATGATGATCTGTCTTTGCTGCCGTCCTTGTTTCCAAGGGTTGAGCCATTGGTTTCCATTAAATTGGCCCACACTATGGGCAAGGGTATTGCAATTGTTTGCCATCTCTATCTTACGGCATGCCTTCAGGTGAATTTGAAGGATTTACAGGCAGCAAGTCAACCTGTTTGGTCATGTTATAAATGTAATTTCCCATGGCCAACAAATCCTTTGCAGGACTCAAAACCAAAGCTTCTGGCTCAGGGATAGGAATATTACCACTGGACTTTGGGATGTGCCAAGGTAGTAGAGAGATAAAATTATCGTATTAGGACAGGTCATAGCCTTAAAATATGGAATATTTTGATCAAGTATATGACATAATTATTATTTAATGGTTCTTTATAGTTCCTCTGGTGAACATAGTTACATGTACTGGTTGTGGTTCCGTGTTGGTATATGCCCCAACCACATATTCTTCATGTGTAAGATTCCAGATGAGAAGAGAAATAGAATCACAAAATCAAGAATGGTTACAGCACCAAAAGAGACAATACGGCACATTGCATCCATGCTGACTCTCCAACTGAGCAACGATTATTGTGCCATTCCCCAGTCTTCTCCCTGTAACCCTGCACAGTCTTCGCAATAACAATCCAATTCCCTTTTGAACTTCCTCCACCCAAACTGTGATTCAGTGCATTCCAGATCATTACAGTGCATTACTTACATGGTAAAGTTTCCCCTCATGTCACTGTTCCTTCTTTCACCAATTCCCTTAAGTCTGTGCCTGCTGTTGTTTCTGGTCCTTCCATCAATGGGAACAGTGTATGCCTATCTACTCTGCTTGGGCCCGTCATGATTTTAAGCATTTTTATCAGAACAACTTTGAATCTTCTATTCTCCAAGGAAAAAAATGCTAATTCTCCAATCTGTCGTCATAACTGATGTTCCTCATCTCTGGGACCATTCTTATAAATTTTTTCTGCATTTGCTCCGATACCTTTCAAAAGTGTAGTGTCCAGAACAGGGCACAAGACTCCAATTGAAACCAAATCACTCTTTTATACCATTTCAACATAACTTCCTTGCCTTTATACTCACCATCCCTATTACGAAAATCTAGGATGTTAAATGTTCCATTGACCACTTTACAAAACAGCCCTGCCAGCTTGATAGTTTATGCCCTTATACACACCACTCCTGTCCCTATGCTCTTGTATTTTCTTTAGAATTTCATCCTTTGTCCTCTATGGTGTTCTTCTACTAAACTGAGTCACTTCTCGCCATTAAATTTTAATGTTTTAATTATTTCCAGAATGTTTTCCACCTCCAAGATTAAACTCGTTAATGCGTCATGCTGAGTTTATCTCTATATCTTTTTCACAACAAGGGTGTAACCTTTGCAATTCTCTAGGGCTATGGTACCATCCCCGAGTTTTAAGGAAGACTGAAAAATTATAGCCAGTACCTCTACAATTTCCATTCTCACTCTCTCATTTTCCTTGGATGCATCTCATACAGCCCTGGAGCCTTATTAATTTTCAGCTCAGACAAATCTAACACTCGTCCTTATAAATTTAAAACCTCCAAGTGCCTGGATTACTTCCTCCTTCTCCATGATCTGCACTACATCTTCTGCCTTGTTACTGAGTGATAGAAAGTAGGAAGTGTTAATACCTTTGTTAATGGTCCTACTTTCGCATGGACATCCCCTGAGCAGCCCACTCCTCCTTTTACACAATGTCTACAATTTATGTGCCCAACGAAGCTATATAAATTCTCTTTGATGTTTAGCTGCTAGCCTCAGTGCACTCTCTCTTTTTGCTTCCCTTATTTGCTTTTCCATTCCCCTTCGAGCCTTTTATTTGGGTCTAGTTCTGGGTTGTATTATCTGCATGACATTTCTCATAACCTCTCAGTCTTTTAAGCAATCACTTTTGTCTGAAGAAGTCTTCCAAAGTAAAAACCTAAAATGAAAACTATTAGGAGCAGCATGATTAAAATCCTGCATTTCTAAGCCAAATGATTGGCAAATTGCCAAATATCTTTCACTGAAGGCATAATTTACACAAAAAGTCAAAAAATTCAAATTAAAACAAATTTACTACAACTGAATTATAGTGCTTTTAAAGTGAAATGTTTAAATTATTATTTTGCCAGTAAAATAATCCTTAAAGTAAACTTTAAGTTACAATTTATAGGATTGAAACATTTTTATTCAGTTGTTGATTCTCATGATGCCGTAAGTTACAGTAGCACATTCCAAACAAATAATCATCTCAGCTACATGCGAAATGATAATGTTTACAGCCATTAAATCTGTTCCTCAATCCCAAAGCATTATATGTCATCATTATATAATTGCATCTCTCGAACAAGTTTATTTAGAGTACAATAATATCTTAGAAATTATTCATAGCTGGGGCAGTATTTATGCAAATCCCTAATTGCCCAGGGGGCAATTTAGAGTAATGAACTGCTGTCTGGAAACTCTGGTAGCTAAGGGCACTGGTGGTCAATGCCTTTTGGTGAATTTCCTCCTCTTCATACACTTCCTGCTCCTGCTCCTGCTCCTGATTCTCTTCACAAGCCCAGGTGATAGCAAGTGCCTTTTTCTCATGACACAGCTATTGGCATGTGGCTGATGATCACAAAGCTAGATATGTACATAGGGCTGTAGCACACATCTCCTCCTGAGCAGCCCAGACAGTGGAAGCTATCACTTGTACACACTGATTGTCTGCTTAGTGATGTTCATGTGGCAATATGATGCTACCTGACAAGGATCATGAACCAATAATCCAGAGAGAATATCCGTTTTCACCCAGTAGCCAAAGTATGACTTGATGGACTGGTGTCTTCCTTCGCTAATTCACCTAACATTTCCAGAAAGTACACAAACAGAAATTGCTGGAAAAGCTCAGCAAGTCTGGTTGTATCTTTGGAGAGAAAACAGGATTAGCATTTCGGTTCCAATGACCCTTCTTCAGAATGTCACTGGACCCAAAATGTTAACTCCGGTTTCTCTCCACAGTTCTCTCCAGACCTGCTGACCTTTTCCACCAATTTCTGTTTCTGTTTCTGATTTTCAGCGTCTGGTTTTAACTTCCAGAAGGTAGTTTAACCAAATCATTCATGACTGTGATCAAACTGTTTATAGGAAGACAATTTCCTCACATGGTGAATTCGGATCCATCCTTGGGCACAACGGAACTAGAAAAGGAAAAATTATTTAAATAAATTGTCTACTCAATCTGGATTGCCATCTTGAAGGTGGCAGAAGGTCACAGGCAAATATGAAAGGGCCAGCGCACCAGCTGGATGTCTGTATGTTTTCTGCCCTCTGTACTATGGGCTTACGGTGATTCCCGAACACTTGTCTGTGAAATACAGAAAACATTCAAAAACGGGAGAACAAGAAACACTTGTGATTCGGGACGGCTACGATATTGTAGTTCTTCAAATGACCTACATTTCAACAATATCATAAGACATTGAAAGGGAAAAGTTGGCAATGGAGCTGTGATGTTAATAAAAGATTCTGTCACAACATTGAATGCCAATTTAACCTGAAGGCAGATTAATACCTTATCCATGGACATAGTTAATAATTGGGAAGGAAATCAGGAAAATTTCTGCTGTGCTTGTAGGTCAGCAAATACCAGAGGTGAAAGAGAAGTAGAGATTTGTGGATCATTCAAACAGACATGTGAACATAATGTTTGTAATTTAAATTATCGCAAGATAAATTACGATCAAGGGAATGTACGTGATCAAAGTACAACTCTAAAGGACCATAGTCGGAAACTGGACCAATTTGTACATGGAGAAAAAAAGAACATTTGGAAATAGTGTAAAAAAGATCTTCTTTCTTCCGCTCTCTCTATGCCTAGTGGCACATGACGCAGATGAAGCATAGGCTTGCGTGTATTTCCATAATTTTCCCTGGAAAGGTCATTGACCTGTCGCAGATGGGTGCCTCTCTATGTCAAGCATGATGGTTCAGGAGACCCTCCTGACCTTACCGCCTGCCATTGGCATCTTCGAAAGATTTATAGGTTAATAATCAACTTGTTTTGTCATGTTACGAAAGCACCTTCCACAGCCATCAAGTTCCAGAGAAAAACGCAAACTTGCAGAGAGCGTCTGGCTCTAAGGCTGGGATATTTTGCACTAAGAACTCCACCGTTTGAAATGAGGGTAAAGCTTAATGAGGTAAAATTGGATATGGACTAAATTAATCAGGCAGACACCACAAAAAGGTGATCAGATCCCATAGTGGGAAATGTTCCAATGTAAGATGTGGAGGATAATGTATAATATAAATGTATTGAGGTAAAAAGAGGGAGTATCAGAATGTTAGAGAAATGAAAATCAATCTGAAGCTTAAAAGAGAGGCAGACGGAAAAGTTATCAGTCACAATTCTGAATTAAGATCCTGAGAAGTATGAAAAGGTGCAGTGAGGAGGTGGAAATCAGGAGATTTGGAAGGGAATGCAAGAAAAGTGACGCAGATAAAATGAGAAGCAGCACTAAGGGTTTGTACAAGCATATCAAAAATAATAGATTTGTTAAAGAGTGGGTAGCACCAAGGAGGGGGGAGTTTATGGACGGTGGAGGTACAGGAGAGATAATGAAAGAATATTTTCTATTAGTCCTTACAAAAACTGAGACTGTAGGATACGAAAGAAGTGTATATGCATCAGTTCATCAGGGGAACAATCTGTTCGGAAAAAAATCATTGACAACTATCTGTAGGAGCATCAGAATTGTGTCATTGCAGAAGAGAGAAAAGGATTAATCATTGACTATGTGCTCTAGTATTAGTTAAGGTAAAGTATTAGGAAGTAATTTTTAACATAGGTGAGGGCTTGGAATTAGCAGGGATGTCAATTGCAAAAGATTCTCAAGCATATTGGCAAATTGGTTCCAATCCATCAACTTTCGGCTTATACCAAGAGAGGATATGGGATGGGCAGCCAATTCAAGCCCAGAAGAACAGTATTAAGTATGTTAATAAGGCAGGAAGCCTGTCATGTATTTGTTAAGTTTTCACGCCTCGTGATGCCCAGCAGTTGAAGCAAGGTGGCTGCAGGGGAGAAATAAAGTGTGTTTACAGCACTGCTTGTGGGCCAGGAGAATGAATGCTGCTGCAGCCCAAGCTTCCTCCCAATAGATCCCCACTCCACAAGGCAAGTTACCTCTCCCTACCATTGCCCCGCACCCAACATCATCATCCACAGGGACAGCAAGCACTGATTTGTTAAAGGCAAGTTGTGTTTGACATATTTCATACCTTGTAGATTAGAATAGAAAGTACAGCAGATGTACTACCTATCAATTCTCAGAAGCTGCTTGGCAATGTCCCTCACAAAAGGATTGTTACAAAAAGGGCAAAGAATGCAATGCTATATGTATTTTTAAAAATTGATCACATCATAGTTAGAATATTGTGTGTCAATGTTGGTTCCCTATTATATAATGACAACAAATTATATTTATGCAATGCCTTTAATATCCCAAGACACTTTGTGGGGTTGGAAGGCATCTGTAACTGGGGAACTGTGTTTGAGGCAGGAATGACAACAATGAATTCGGTCTTCCCAGTGTTTATTTGGATGAAATTTCTGCTTATGCAGTTCAGGATTTTAGGCAGGCAATCTGATAGTTTAGAGATAATGGGGGTGTCGGGAGAGAAGGTAGTGGGATAGATCTGGGTATTGTCAATGTATGTGTGAAAACCCGCATGGGTTTCCGGATGGTATTGTTAAAAGGCAGCATGGAGATAAGATGTAGGATGGGGAAGTAAGATAAATCCTTAGCGGATACCAGAGGCAACAGTACTAGAGCAAAAAAAAAGAAGCAGGTACTTCCTGGTTGTAATTAGACAGATAATAATGGAACTGAGTGGGAACTGCCCTACTCAGCTGGACATGTGCATTGAAGGAGCAATGTACGCTCAACAGTGTCAAAAGTTGTGGGCAGGTCCATCAGGAGGAAAAGGGAACATCTATGTTTGTCAGAGTAGTTTGCGATAGCAATTAATAGGAGTCATTTTGCTAACTTGATGGGTGGAATCCTAATTGGAAGCATTCAAACATGGATCTGCAGGAAAGAAGAGAAGTGATTTGGGAAATGGCAGGATGTTCAAAAATGATTCCTATGCAGTGAATGCGGTCTAAATTCCCCAAGATTAATCAAGAAATGACATTGTATATTTGTGAGGAGAGTTCTGATGTAATGGATTATTTCTGATTGACTAAAGAAGCAATGAGTTGGTAGAGGATTTTTAAATGCTGATTATTTTGAAGTGGGTGATTGGGGAATGACTATTTTTGGTTAATTGGAGATGTTTATCAAATTTAAATTATATCTGAGAGAACAAGGATCAGAAGTTGCAGAAATGCATTCACACATTGGATTGTTGGAACAGGGCACTTTTACCAGACTGAGGCAGATATAACTGCATCTTAAAAAGTGAAAGAACTGGTTCCCAGTTCTGAGGAAGGGTCACCGGACTCGAAAGGATTACTCTGATTTTTTTTCTTCACAGATGCTGCCAGACCTACTGAGCTTTTCCAGCAACTTCTGTTTTTGTTCCAGCTGCATCTTTTCTTGCAAAATACTGGAAGCAGAAAGCAGTGGGAAGTTGGAAGAGTGTGAAGCAGTTGGATTAGATATTGATAGCAAAGAGTCACAAGCTGGCCCTTTTTCTTACGAGGGAAATTTCTGTGGATTGGAATATTGAAATAGTTTAAGGATAAGAAATATTAGGAAAGAAAAAGCTAAGCTGCTACCTTGTGCTATATGAAAAATACCTGATAAAGACTATCAGTCTGCTCCAGGAGAGTTTGCCTCACATTTTCACATTAAAACTCAGCTCATCTGAACTTATCTGAGATTACATCTGTTGGCAGCAAATGTATAAATTGCAGCTGTTTACACGGCACCAACACATTATACACTGTCTGTAGGAACAGTTGTATAAAAGCCTGAGTTAATAATCTACTGTAAAACGCTCAATAAACCAAAGTAAAGTGGTCTCCGAGAAGCCAGTTATGGCTTTAAAACCTAATTAAAAGGTAGAAAAACACAAGAATAAGATCCACATGCAAAACTAGTGGTAGCAATTAATTGTTCATAAAATGAGCTCCTTCCAGTAATTTTGATTTCTGAAGCAGTAGCAAAATAGTTGAAAATACACAAAAGAATTATAAATGTATGGTTAAGTGGGATCATGTAGTTTATATAACTATACTGCACAGAAATAAATTGTTTTATATAATCAGTTCATTACAGAAAACATAGAAAATAAGACCATAAGACCATAAGACCGTAAGACATAGGAGTGGAAGTAAGGCCATTCGGCCCATCGAGTCCACTCCGCCATTTAATCATGGCTGATGAGCATTTCAACTCCACTTACCCGCACTCTCCCCGTAGCCCTTGGGAGGAAGCGAAGGCTATTCAGCCATTCAAAATGATCATGGCTGATCATCCAACTCAGTCCCCTGTTCCTGCTTTAGCTACATACCCTTTAAACCCTTTAGCCCTAAGAAATAGATCTAACTGCATCTTGAAAAGTGCTTACAGTGCTTATGCTCTATTCCAATTTTCTCCCTCCATCTAATCTAACATTGTAACCACCTATTCCCTTCTCCCCCATATACATGTCTAGCTTCCTGTTAAATGCATTATTACTGCACAGTCAACTATTATCTCTCGTATCTTCACCACTCTTTGAATAAACTTCTTCTGAATTCCCTATTGGATTTCTTCTTACATTGATGGTCACTAGTTATTCCCAAACATCCCTTTGTATCCACTCTGTTGAAACCTTTCATAATTTCAAAGACTGTCCTAAGGTTGTCCCTCAACCTTTTGTTTACAAAGGTGACCTTCCTGAATGTGTGTGCCGGCACATTTCTGATATCATCCATGTAAATCTCCTCTAGACCTTCTCCAGTGCCACCATATCCTTTTGTGTTGAATGTTCATAATATATGACGATTGTTTGGGAACTTGAGTTCTGAAGTGATGTAAAGTTTTAAATTTGCTTTGCGTTTCTACTTTGCATGCGCTATGAAGGGAAGGATATAGTTTCATTTCATTTTTGAGTTTTCTGAATGATAACAAACTATCTGAAGGTTTGTTTACATGGATTTAACTCAGGTTTTTATAACCCTTGAGACGAATAGCCCAATGAATTTGAAAGAAAAGTGTAGAGAGGAAAAAAATAAATCTATTGCCTACCTACAACTTTTCTATAACACATGGAGGAAGAGACAGAAACGGGTTCATTTAGAAAGGCAGTTCGTCAGAGAGAAGTATGTCATTTAGACAGGAAAACGTGTAAAACATTGTTTTGCAGTCTACAAGCAATTAGAGCTAAGCTAAGTGATCCTGCGGCCAATGGATCAGATCTAAGCTCTGCAGTCCTGCCACGTCCAGTTGTGAATGGTGGTGGATAATTAAACAACTCACTGGAGGAGGAGGCTCCACAAAC
>JAHRHZ010000029.1:22653266-22690442 GCA_024137785.1 Ginglymostoma cirratum
ACTTACTGCTAACCTAGCCAAGCTCTTCCAGTACAGTTACAACATTGGCATCTACCCAACAATGTGGAAAATTGCCCGGGTATGTCCTGTATACAAAAAGCAGGATAAATCCAAACCAGCCAATTACCGCCCCATTAGACTCCTCTCGATCATCAGTAAAGTGATGGAAGGTGTCATCAACAGTGCTATCCAAGCAGCACCTGCTCAGCAATAATCTGCTCGGTGACGCCCAGTTTGGGTTCCCCCAGGGCCACTCAACTGAATCTGCCTTCCCCACCTTTTCTCTCAGTGTGTTCCACATCATAACAAAACGCTGCATTAAAATAAAGTCCTCCTCACATTGCCTGGCGTTCTTTTGGCAATTATCTTAAATCTGCAGCCTCTGGTCCTTGGACATACTTTCTCTCTAACTACTTTATCTAAACCCTCAAATACCATACACTATCATTAAATTTCCCCTTGCCTTCACTGCTCTGATTATAATGTTTTCTTTTGTGCAACTGCAGTGGATGTTCTTAGATACCTACTATCTTTCGAGATACTGTGCCTTATTCTACAGCCTAGTAACAAAGCTTGTGTTTACTGATAGATACCAACTTACAAAAGATAGCACAAGTAAGAGCCTTTGTTTTGTTAAATTTTAATTCTACATACTGTGCAGCATAAAAACAAAAGCCTGTGAAGTCACCGAACTCTTGTCTAAACCTGGTGTTTTAAGGCTTCCTATTAAATACCAAAACCACTTTTGCTTCCTTCCTATGAAATTCTTCATTCAGCAGCACTATCTGACCTCTTTTTTAAACTTCTTTAAGATTGCATGTAAAATAATTTCATATGGATATAGAAGTCCGTTGCTAATATTGCAAAATGCATTTTAACCTGAAACTTTCTCACACTTGATTACATTATCTTTACATTGAGCACCTTCTCGAGGACAATTAAAAATAGACAACAATTATTGGTCTGGTCAATGGTGCCCACATCCCTGAATAAAAATTATCTTTCAGCACTAAGTTTTGATACTTCCTTGAATTTATTTCTGGAATAAATTGGTGTCCTGAGACATTCCACTGGCCTCACAGTTATCGCTCTCAAGCTGCAGCTTATTCCACAAATGGAAATTCCAGCTAAAAGCTTGAGTAATGAGTGATCTCTAAATTTTAAAATTAAAACAGGAAATGTTGGAGAAACTGAGTAGATCCAGCAGCTTCTGTGGAGAGGGAAATAGAATTGACACTTTGAGTCAGGTATGATTTCTATGAATTCCAAAGAAGACCCATGTTGGCCTTAAAATGTTAACCCTCTTACTGCCAGTCTGTTGTATCTTTCAAGCACTTCATCCCAGAATTAAGTTTAATTAAAATTCAATTAATTAAGTTGTTGCTCTTGTCATTTAAGATCTCCAGCATCTGTAGGGTATTCTGCTTTAATTTGATTTAAATTTTGAAGCATTAATTGCATTTATTTACAGAAAGTAATGTTATTTAGTGTAACACACTCTGGTGTTATTTCACTTCTAAGTTCCATTTTGCTATAACCCAGTCGAAATTGGGAAAAAGGCCTTGGGTAAGTCACCAATCAGCCTGTTTATTTTCAGCCAAGGTTGAAAGTTGCCTGCAGAATGATGGCTTCCACGGTTGAATAGGTTGTCTAACGTGGAAAAGGACAAGACAGATATGGCAGTTATCTGGAAGGATCGATCATGTTTTGTGTTCAGTTGGTTGTCGTGATTTACTGATTGGTCTGGTTGACCTGGGGATGGGGAATTCTGATATATGGCCTATATCATCCCTTGACCAGAGAGAGGAAGAAAACAGTCAGACTTTGCCTTTACTGCTATGTAGTGACCCCTTCCGGAAAATATCCTAATACAATGTGCACAAGTTGAGTTGCAAGAGGGTGACTGGCTCTTGTGGATCCCTACCCCGGCTTGATTCAACAGGAGAGAAAGAAATGGTGGGGGTCGGAAAACAATCCCAAAATCTCTGCTTATTCACAGGGTTTAATTGATGTTGAGACAACTAGAGCTGTGAGTAAAATTAAATAAATTCACGCAGTGAGGAAGATATAGGGTTACAGGAGAAGCACATGAGAGTAGAATTAATTTCAGCTTTCTCAGGGGAAAAACTGGTGCAAATGAAATAGACTAAACTTTTACTTCTAAATAACACCAGAGAGAATCAAAGGATATTTGGTGCTTCTTGTTTTGCTGTCGAGATTTTCCTTGAGCGGGTGTGAAGAAACTTATTCCCATGAGGAAGTTTTCCTACCTCTTCATATTAAAGTCATAGAGTTAGCACAGGATAACAGTGACCTGACCATCAGGTGAAAATGTCAGGGGCTCACCCCTGCTCTGTTGGGATTCACAGACGTTTAGCAGTTGTCTCTACATTGATTGGCTTAAGTCAGGACATGCCTCCCATTGGGGCAGGGGGGTTATGCGTCAGATAGTTGCTGGCCAATCAAAAGCAGCAACACCAGGAGCAATGGACACTAATGGAACTACAACAGTGCCCAACACGAAGGAGCTGGAGCCAGAGTTAGGATATTAGGGTCTTTCTGGAAGGCCACAGTGAGTGGATTGGTTGAGGGTGGAGTGGGAGTGTGCAGGGTAGATAGGCCAGGATATTGGGGAATTGGGTAGGTGGAAAGACCCTCTGATGGGCCTCGGGTGACCATTAAGGACTGCCCTGTAGCCTGTGAACAGCCAGCATGGTGAAAGCTATAGAGAGGATTCTTAGCTCTTCTGCCACTGATCGAATCCCAGATGTGGCATAACTTCTAAGGGCCTTAATTTGTCCGTGGAAGCTAGGCTGCCTTACACCTTCCCTGCTGCTGCTCCAATTGCAGTAAGGGCAGGGGTTAGAGGGTGGGGGAGGGTAGGCAGTGTGAGGCTGCTAATAACATTTTACAGCTCCCTGAGCCTGCAACCCTGCTGCCAGTGAGCTATAACATCTAACTAATTGAATCATTTACGGCACATAATGAGGTCATTTGGCCCATCAAATCTATGCCTGGTTTAAGTTTAGATACTGCCAGAATTATTTACATTCTGCTCCATTTTAGTCCAATTTCAATTTTAGTCCATTTTCCTGATGATGCCAATTCCTTCATCAACAACGTGTACACATCTTTGTTTTGTTTAATACCCCAAACTGTAAATGCCTAGCCAGCCTTGAGACAAATACATTATTTTGCTGCAGTGGACCATTTTTTACTCGGAAATTCAATTGAAATACACACAGCAGAGTACATTGAATTTTAACTTGGGGTCATTTTAAAATTTTACCGTAACAGTCCTTCCCAAAATAAACACCTCTGCAGCAACATGTAAACACCACAGGAACACAATGAATAGCACATTAGGGAATGACCTGGGTGCATTGGGTCCCTTAAAATCACTTCAACCTTGTGCAAACACATTGGATATTTCTTTTCCATCCTCTTGCATTATTAATAAATCTCACAGAGTTACTCAGCAGATCTTTGAGATTACCAGAAATATCACTGATGTTAACTTTGCTATTTACAGTCTCATGAGAGGCACCAACAAATCTCAAGAAAGTCAAACTGCTGGGTTGTTCCTCCTGTTCTTATGCTATCTCCCATGGAATTACTTTTGCACATGAAAAGTCACGGCCAGCACCTTGCTGACTGTTCCTGAGTTTCATTAAAAAATGAAGCTGATAATTTAGCTGGAAACATAAGCTGCTAAATTAACAGGTTAGAACATAGAACATAGAACAGTACAGCACAGTACAGGCGCTTCGGCCCACAACGTTGAGCCAAACCTATGCCTTAATCCTAAGGTTTTTCTAACCTCCAGCCCTACCTTATACTATCATCCATATACCTATACAATACCCGTTTAAATGTCCCTAATGAGTCCCACTCCACTACCCTCTCCGGCAATGCATTCCATGCCCCTACCACTCTCTGAGTAAAGAACCTACCTCTGACATCTCCCCGATATGTATCTCCACTCACTTTAAAACTGTGCCCCCTCGTAATAGTCTCTGGCTGTCCACTCTATCTATCTATCTATTCTAGTGAACTCAGATGAGTTCACATTTTTCACACTTCTGGAAAATTATGTTGGCTAGCAATCACTGTGCGATAACTTCTTTATGTCCATCTTACACTTTAGAATTGTTATCAATCTGTATTGTACTATTCAATTTAATAGACACAATTTGCGATCAGAGTCTATTGAAACGAATGCAGAAAATACCCATATAAGTGTTTCTTTGCATCACTTGCAGGTTGTGTTATGCTACATACCTCCTCCATGGCTCTGACAGAGATAGGGGAAACGCCACACATTTCCTAATCCCACACAAAATCCAACACATGTTAGCATGTACTGAGCTTTGTTGTCCCATTTGGGTCGGTCATCTGCTTCCTCTACTTCCTTCCTCTCCAGTTCTTCATAGGAGGGAATTCGATCTTCCAAGCCTGGATTTGGTAAAACGAGCCTTGGCATTGTGGATCAGAGACAGATACCGCTGCACAGTACAAGCGCACACTGTCTCTGACTGAGGACAGGCAGCCAGAAGAGGGTCCGAATAAAGTGGAAGGTGCTGTAGTTGACGAGATGCTTTTATACTGAACCTTTAGCACCATCACCTGAAAGTGTGTACACTGCAGATTGTTGTGTCAGCAGAATGCTTGATTAACTGAGGAAAATTTGATAATTATTAATGTCTTTTATCACCTGCTCTCAGCTTCAATTGTGGGTTTGGCATCGGGAGACTAATCTATTTTGATGGACCTGCTTCTCAGGAATGAAGAAGATCATAAAACATTCTTTGTCCTCATTGCTGCTTTAATTTTGGAACTTTGTGCTGCAAATTGTTCTTTCACTGTCTGAGAAACAATAAAACTGCCACTTTTATATTAGAACGTTAGTCATTTTAGAAATTGAACTTTTTAGGGAGCACAAAAATGAAAAGAATGCTAACATTATTACTGTGTGGCCATTTCATTAAACCTCTCCCTCCTTTTACAACTGGTAACGTCGTTCTCAAAGTGCGATCAACATAAACGATTCAACTTGATAAAAAGTTAAGGCATTAAAGAAAATACATTCTTATTGTATAGTTTTACTGAATTAAAAATACTGATCCATTTTAACTTCTCTGGTTTTCTACTGCTGCATTAAATCTGAGTGATAGGGTCAGGGGTGTGCTGCCAAACAGAGTTCTTAGGGTGCAGGTTCATAGTTCCTTGAAGGTGGAGTCGCAGGTAGACAGGGTAGTGAAGAAGGCATTTGGTACACTTGCCTTTATTAGTCAGGGCAGGGCATCGAGTATAGGAGTTGGGAGGTCATGTTGCGACTGTACAGGACACTGATTAGGCCACTTTTAGAATACTGCATTCAATTCTGGCCTCCCAGCTATAGGAAATATATTGTTAATCTTGAAAGGGTACAGAAAAAATTACAAGGATGTTGCTGGGATTGGAGGGTTTGAACCATGGTGAGGAGCTGAATAGGCTGGGGCTATTTTACTTGGAGTATTGGAGGTTGAGGGGTGACCTTATAGAGGTTTAGAAAATCACGAGGGTCATGCATAGGGTGAATAGGCAAGGTCTTTTCCCCAGGATAGGGGAATCCAAAACTAGACACTATAGGTTTAAGGTGAGAAGAGAAAGATATAAAAGGGACCTAAAGGGCAACTTTTTCACACATAGGGTGGTGCGTATATGGAATGAGCTGCCAGAGGAAGTAGTAGAGGCTGGTACAGTTACGGCATTTAAAAGACATCTGGATGGGTACATGAATAGGAAGGGTTTAGAGGAATATGAACCAAATGCTGGCAAATGGGACCGATCAATTTAGGATATCTGGTCAGCATGGATGTGTTGGACCGGATGGTCTTTTCCACATTGTTTGAACAGCTGACCAATGAGGTTGCACACTCTTATGTTGCTTCTTTTCTCTGTGGAGCCTTGTATTGTGCCTGCATTTTCCTTTTTCCACAGATCAACAAAGTAAGAGGGATAGCATGATGGCTCAGTGGCTAGCACTGCTGCCTCACAGCGCCAGGGACCCTGGTTCAATCCCACCCTCAGATGACCATCTGTGTGGGGTTTGCACATTCTCCCCGTGTCTGCGTGGGTTTCCTCCCACAGCCCAAAGATGTGCAGGTTAGGTGGATTGGCCATGCTACGTTGCCTGTAGTGTCCAGGGATATGCAGGTGAGATGGGTTAGCCATGGGAAATGCAGGATTGCAGGGATTGGGTAGGTAGTAGGTCTGGGTGGGATGCTCTTCAGATGGTTGGTGTGGAGTCGATGGGCCTGCTTCCACACTGTGGGGGTTCTATGACTCCAAAGGCTTTTCCATACGATTGATAGAGGAAGAGGCAGGGACAGATGAGAAGAGAATCTTCCAGTAAGTGATCTCATGTCACACAGGGACCATCCAGTCAAAGTAGCCTAGGTGCTGGAGCAAGTAATATAGCTAGTAAAAAGAGTAAACACTGTGATAAACAAAAAAGATGAGACTAAGGTGTGGCAGATTATTGTTGAAATTTGAAGGTTCAGCCATCACAGTCTGTGAATGTTTGCAAATTAAGGTGGCTTTGGTGACACGGTGATATCTGTATTCTGATGGCAACAGGTTAGAAATACAAGTCATTGTGAGGCTAAGCAGGGAAGGTAAAAGTGATTTACTTTGTATTACGATAAAAAAGAGGTGGTTCATACTGGGGATGGGAAATAGTAGTTGGAAATGTTTCCAGATCCCAAACTCACCCTGGGGGATGATCAGTCACTCTTTGGAATGTACGCTTTCTAATGGACACTGAGTTAGTTTCTCTGGCGCCTTTTGTTACCATGCTTTTAAAGGGCTGTTCATTTTCATTTTGTTTGACTTGGTTACTTTAACATAGTAGACTGCTGCACGACTTCATCAGAACTTTTCTGTCTCAGGTTCCAGCTACTTATGATCTGACATCACCCAATGATGCACATGAACAATGAGTTTAATCATTAATCCTTTATACTTCAACAAAATGTCTTCCAAAAATATACTTCATTCATAAGATTAGTAAAGGCACATTACACAACCACACAAAGCTGACATTATAGAAAATGCAAAACCAGAACAGTTTCTTCCTATGCTGTATGTTACTTATTGCATTTCCAGCAATTGACAATATTTACAATTTTCTTTACAGGTTAAATATGCACAGCCTGAAAGGATTTAGACAATGCTCTTTCCCCTCCGTACACCTCTTTGGTGTGTTTAACATGTCCCTCAGCAGGTAGGGAGAGGTGATGACCAAGTGGTATTATCATTGGATTATTAATCCAGAGACCCAGGTAACGTTCTGGGGGCCTGGGTTCAAATCAGCAGATGGTGGAAATTGAATCTAATAAAAGTCTGAAATTAAGAGTCTAATGATGACCATGAAACCATTGTCAATTGTCACGAAAAAAAACCCATCTAGTTCACTAATGTCCTTTAGGGAAGGAAACTGCCATCCTTACCTGGTCAGGTCTACATGTGACTCCAGACCTACATAAATGTGGTTGACTTTTAACTACCCACTAGGGCAATTAGGCACGGTCAATAAATGCTGGCCTGGCCAGTGATGCCCACATCCCATGAATGAACTATAAAAATAAATGGCCATTGGAACAGTTGTTCACGATCAAGTATTGCAGATTCCAAGCCTCATGATAATGATAAAAAAATTTCTAAACCTATACTTTATTGACAATATTTGTAAAAGTACATTACAAAACAGTTAGACATGTAAATTATGGAAGGCGTAATAAATTTCAATTTGTCTCCATGAAGCACGTTCCGCCCTTAGGTGTCGATAATTTCATTACTCTCGATGTTGATGGTGTACATTTCACATCAGGCATACAGTCTGTGGGCAAAACATTTCAAATTGGAAATTACAGGAAGTGCAGTGAAAATAAATTGTTCACTATCTGCCATGTTCCATTCTTAGATGCCTCAATACAAGTTCAATACTCTTAATATTCACAAATACGTCCCTTGTCAAGTACACAGAGGGAGAGGATCTGCAGTTTCCAGCCCCTCGGTGTACTATTGCTGAAAGGCAACTTTTTCTTTATACTGTGGCAGTTGCTCTAAGCTATAGTGCAGCCCTCAGCACATCGTCGTGGACATTAGAGTGTGCCAATCTGCAACACCCGCTAGAGGGCAACTCTTTGCATTCGAAGTCCTGAGAGTTTCGAGCAGAAGAAAGAGCACCTTTCAGCAAGTTTCAACAAGTCACAGCTGATGCTTGCCTCAGTGTGCACCAATGGGAATAGCCCGCAGAGCAGACAGTCCCGCATCACGGAGCAACTTGGGATAAAGCTCGACAAATTCACTGGATCTCTCTCCAAACGCTCGTTGCACAAGCACATTCCACAAAGATAGTTGTCTCTTCCCCACTAAAATAAACACAACATACTATGGATGGTGGAGATCTGAAATACAAACAGAAAATGCCAGCAAAGCTCAGCAGGTCAGGCAGCATCTGTCAAGAGAGAAACCGTGTCAATGTTTAATACAATCCTTCTTTGGAATTGGAGGTGGCAGGGAATGTGATGATTTTAATGCTGTAGAAAACAATGGGAAAAGAAGCAACTGGAAGAGATGGTGAAAATGGCTCACATCAAAAGGTAAAGGGAGTTCTCATGAAGGGAAAGAAGAGACGGTAGATAAACAGGAAATGTTAACGATTGGTGTTAATAGCAGAAATTATGTCCTCTTTATTGGGATGAATATCGTGCAAACAAGACACTAGATGGAGATAATAAAGAAGAGAACAGAGTTCATGGAGACAACTTGTTTAAAGAAATGTTTGAATGAGAACATGCTCAGTGAGGTAGAGGAGGATGGTGTTGGGTGGGGACTGTTCAGGCCTGTTTTGCAGTCATCTTGAGGGCAGTGTGTGGAAGGATTTTGACTCTGGGCCTGTGGAAAGGCTCTGACAGGAAGGATCTTTCCTAATGCTAGCCAAACTACAACTTGGATACTAGAAGGGTTTAGGCCCGAAACGTCAAGTTTTCCTGCTCCTATGATGCTGCTTGACCTGCTGTGTTCATCCAGCTCCACGCTTGTTATCTCAGATTCTCCAGCATCTGCAGTACCTTTTATCTCTGATACAACTTGGATACTTCTTATTCAGTTCTGGTAATGAGGCATTCTGCCAAATATCTCTGACTGTCTGCTCCAGGAACAAAGCAACTGCATCCACTTCCTCAGTTTCCTACAGGGACTACTGTTTACCTGTAACTACTCAAGCACTCACTCACTCACTCACTCACTCACGAATGCACTCACTCACTTCCTCATTTACTCACTTTATACATTCAATCACTCAATCATACAGTCACCCATTCACACTCACTCTCAGACACCTCCCTCCACTTTCTTGATCTCTCCGTTTCCATTTCTTGCAATAGCTTACGTACCGACATTTACTATAAAGCCACAGATTCCTATAGCTACCTAGACTACACCTCTTCCCACCTTGTGTCCTGCAAAGACTCCATCCCATTTTCCCAATTCCTTCATCTCCGTTGCATCTGCTCTGATGAGGAGACATTCCACTCCCAAGCACCCCAGCTATCTGCTTTTTTCAAACAATGCTCTTTTCCCCACTCTGTTATCCAGACAGCCCTCCGTCACACCTCCTCCATTCCCTGCTTCACAGCTCTTAACCACACCCCCCAAACATAATAAAGATACAGTCCTCCTTGTTTCAGAGATAGTACAATGTATCATCTCGAACTCTTCCGCCAACTCCAATTAGACCCCACTGCCCGGAACATCTTCCACCCAGCACCCCTCTGTGCCTTCCACAAGGACCATTCCCTTCGCCACTCCTTAGTTCACGCCACAATCCCCACCAACCTCTCCAACCCGCCCGGTACCTTCCCCTGTAACCGTAAAAAATGCAACACCTGCCCACACACCACTTCCCTCACCTCCAACCAGGTCCCTAAACAGTCCTTCCAGGTGAGACAGGGCTTCACCTGCATCTCTTCCAACCTAATCTGTTGCATCTGGTGCTCCCAATGTGGTCTTCTCTACTTCAGTGAGACTATACGTAGACTAGGTGACCGTTTTGCCGAGCATCTCTGCCTGGCCCATAACGGTCAGCCTAACCTCCCAGTTACCGCCCATTTCAACTCCCCATCCCCACTGCCCCTCCGACATCCCGTCTCAGCCTCCTCCAGTGTTGCAGTGACTCGCAACGCAAATTTGAAGAACAACAACTTATCTTCCGCCTGGGCTCCCTTCAGCTGGAGGACTCAACATTGAGTTCTCCAATTTCAAACCCACCCCCCAGCTTCCCTTCCAGTCCCACCTCCTCCCTTCCATTCCACCTTCTGATCCTCCTTTATAGCCACTAATTGGATTTATCCCTCCCATCGACCAACCAGGTCGTACCCACCACCAGTATCCATCTATCACCTCCACCCCTCCATTCCCCTCCACCCTTCTCTTTATCTGCAGCTCCCTCTACCCCCACATCCAGTCCTGAAGAAGGGTAATACCCGAAATGTTGACTGCTCCTTTCCTCCAGATGCTGCCTGGCCTGCTGTGGTCTTCCAGCTTTCTGTTTGTCATACCTGCACTCGCTCGTTTGCTCACTCACTCACTCACTTTCCACATTTTTTAAAATTGCAACCATTGTGTTTCCTTATCTCTTTAAGGCAAAGGTATTTTAAGCATAATTAAAAAGAAAGGAGCTCAATCTTTTGATTACTGTAAACAATTAACCAGGTCACATTGACTGAGTGGATGAAATCTTTTTCAGTGCCTCAGCAGTTCCTTGAGTCTATGTTTCTGAAGTTTGGCTTGTAAACTAATTTACATTCTCTTCAACCAGCTACATTCTTTGTAAACTGCCCTAATAATGTTGCCCTGTAAAACATTTACCAGAATGAATAATCAACTTTTTGAAAAAGTACTCCAGTATCCTTAAGCCCACCCAAAACAAGCTTCAGATATTTTATTGAAGGAATTTAAAAAAAAGTAAAAATTAAACTATCAAGACACCTGTTCATAAACACAGGCATTGTCTGCTTCTATTTAAACTTTACCGTGTAGATAATTGCACATTGGGAACACCTTGCAAACCCATGACCACTTCCATCTAGAAGGACACAGGCAGTACATACATGGGGACACCACCCCCTGCAAGTTCCCCACCACCCTGACTTGGAAATATATCACTGTTCCTTCAACGTCACTGGCTCAGAATCCTGGAACTCCCTCCCTAACTGTGGGTCTACCTACAGCACATGGGTTGCAATGGTTCAAGAAGGTAGCTTAACCCCACTTTCTCAAGGGCAACTAGGAATGGGCACTAAATACTGGCCCAACTAGCACTGTTCACATCTCATGAACGAATGAAAAAAGCACCATTTACCTCCGCCACAGTTCAAACTATTAAATCTAGTGCTACTAGGCAAACACTTAATTTTTTTAAAAAAAGTTACAGCGTGACTTTTTCCGAAAGAGTTTCCTCTCTGGTCACAGGTAAAGTGCCAGAGGACTGAAGGGCTGTTAACTTGGTTCCACTTTACAAGAATCATGGTGGAGATAAAGCAGGCAATTACAGACCAGGGAGTCTCACATCTGTCAATATGGCAGGTCAGGCAGCACCAGAGGAGCAGAAAAGTCGATGTTTCGGGTTTATACCTTTTCTGTTCCTCTGATGCTGCCTGACTTGCTGTGTTCCTCCAGCTCCACACTGTATTGACTCAGACTCCAGCATCTGCAGTTCTTGCTATCTCCTCGTCTTGCATCAGTGGTAAGGAAACTATTGGAGGAAATAATGGAGGAGAGAATTAATCAAGGTTTGATCGGGGTAGTCAGCATGGATTTGTTTTATGGAGGTCATCCCTAACAAATCCGTAAACAAATTTTTCAGGGAGGTGCCCAGGTGTGTAGATGAGGATAGTGCAGTTGATGTAGTTTGTATGGATTTCAGCAAGACCATTACAAGATCCTACATGGGAAACTGACAAAGAAGGTAAAAGGACAGGGGATCTGTGGTAACTTGGCAAGTTGGATCCAAAACTGGCCTCATGTCAGGAGACAGAGTGTGCTGGTTGAAGGCTGCCTGTGTGACTGGAGATTGGTGTACAGTGGTGTATCATC
The DNA here is from genome assembly GCA_024137785.1 of Ginglymostoma cirratum. Lineage (NCBI taxonomy): Eukaryota > Metazoa > Chordata > Chondrichthyes > Orectolobiformes > Ginglymostomatidae > Ginglymostoma > Ginglymostoma cirratum. The sequence continues at coordinate 22,665,411 of JAHRHZ010000029.1, forward strand.
TAGACCAGTGCTGGACTGCAAAAACAATACAGATGAGAATGTGGGGGAATGATAAGTAGGTTTGCAGATGACAGGAAGGTTGGCCAGGTGGTTGACAGTAAGGAAGGAGGTCTTAGGTTATGAGACGATATAAAAGAGTGGTCAGATGAGCAATTAAGTGACAGATAGAATTGAATGCTGATAAATGTGAGGTTATAAATGTTGGAAGAAGTAACAAAGTAAGGAAGTACAAGTAGGATATTGGGAAGCTAAGAGAATCAGATGGATATTGGGAGGCATTTGTTCACAAATCCCTGAAGGTACAGGTTGATAGGGCAGTTAAGAAGGCATACAGGATGCTTGTGTTTAACTGTCATGGCATTGATTATAAGAACAGGGAGGTTATGCTGGAGCTGTATCAATCTTTGGTTGGGCCACAGCTGAAGTACTGTGTGCAGATCTGTTCTCCGCACTAGAGGAAAGATATGATTGCACTTGAGGGGTGCAGAGGAGATTCACCAGGATATTACCTGAGATGGAGAGCTTTAGCTAAGAAGAAAGGTTGGATAGGCTCAGGTTGTTTTCTTTAGAGCAGAGGGGCATGGACAGGGTGAATAGAAAGAAGCTATTCCCCGCAATTGAAGAGTTAACAATAAGGGGGCACACTTTTAAGATGGAAGGAAGGTAGTTTAGAGGAGAGTTGAGGAAATTGTTTTCACCCAGAGGTTGGTGGGAGTCTCGAATGTATTGACTGGAAGTGTAGTTGAAGCATGTAACCTCACAACATTTAAAAATTACTTCATAAGCTCGTAAGATAGAGGGGTAGAATTATGCCATTCGGCCCTTTGGAGTCTGCTCTGCCATTCGATCATGGCTGATATGCTCCTCACCCCCATTTTCCTGCCTTCTCCCTATAAGTCTTCAACCCATTACCAATTAAAAATCTGTCTAACTCCTCCTTAAATTTACTCACTGTCCCAGCATTCACTGCACTTTGGGGTAGCAAATTCTACAGATTCAAACCACTTTGGGAAAAGTAGTTTCTCCTCAACTCTGTTTTACATTTGCTTTCCTTTATCATACGACTGTGATCTCTCATCCTAGAATGCCCCACAAGAGAAAGCATTTGCTCCACTTTGATTTTATCCATAACTTTTATCATCTTGAATACCTCAATTTGATCTCCCCTCATTCTTCTAAATTCCAGAGAGTATGGGCCTAAACTGTGGCATATGGAGTTTAACATGGATAAGTGTAAGGTCATGCATTTTGGTCAGAAAAAATTCTCTTCATATGACAAACCCATCATCTTTTTGATCAACTTAGTAAACCTCCTCTGAACTGCCTCCAATGCCACAACATCTTTCCTCAAATAAGGTGACCAAAACTGTGCATAATACTCCAAGTGCAGTCTCTCTAACGTCTTGTATAGTTGCAACAATACTTCCTTACCCTTTATATTCTATTCCTTTAGCTATAAAAGCCAACATTCCATTTGCTTTCTTTATTATCTGCGGTACCTGTATGCTAGTTTTCTCTCACTCATGAATGAGGACACCCAGATCCCTCTGCACCAGAGCACCCCGAAGTCTCTCCCCATTTAGACAGTAGGTCACCTTCCCATTTTTTCTGACCAAAATGCATGACCTTACACTTATCCATGTTAAACTCCATATGCCACATTTTGGCCCATTCTCCTAACATATTGACATCCATTTGCAAGGTTCTTATTTCCTCATGGCTATTTACTGTCCCACCTATTTTTGTGTCCTTCACAAATTTGGCTTTAGAACCTTCTATCCCTGTACCCAAGTCGTTAATATAGATTGTAAATAGCTGGAGACGGAGGAACAAACCCTGTAGCACACCCACTAGTTACATCTTGCCATCCAGAAAAATACCTGTTTATCCCAACTCTCTGTCTTCTCTCCATCAGCCAGTCACCTATCCAAGCTCATAAATTACTCCTAATCCCGTGTGATCCAACCTTGTGAATTAACCTTATGTGCAGCACCTTAGGATATATTACATCTACAGGATCCCCGCTATCCACTTTGTTTGTTACATCTTTGAAGAACTCTAGCAAATTAGTCAAACATGATTCGACCTGCATAAAACTATACTGATTCTGACAGATCATGTTTTAACTTTCCAATGTCCTGATACTGCTTCCTTGATAATTGATCCTAAAACTTTCCTGACCACACATGTTAAGCTAACTGATCTGTAATTTCTTACGTATTGCCTCCCACCCCTTTTGAATAAGGGCATTTCATTAGCAATTTTCCAATACACAGGAAGGAACCTTTCCTGTGTCCAGAGAATTTTGGAATATTGTAACCAATGGATCCACTATCTCCACCACCACTTCCTTTAATAGCCTAGGATTAAAGGGGAGGCAATGGCCTAGTGGTATTATCACTGGATTGTTAATCCAGAGACCCAGATAATGTTCTGGGGACCTGGGTTCAAATCTGCCCCAGCAGATGGTGGAATTTGAATTCAATAAATGTCTGGAATTAACAGTCTAATGATGACCGTGAATCCATTGTCAATTGTCAGGGGAAAAGCCCACCTGGTTCACTAATGTCCTTTACAGAGAAAACAGCCATCCTTACCACATCTGGCCTAGGTGGGACTCCAGACCCACAGCAATGTGGATGACTCTTAACTGCCCTATAGACAATTAGGGATGGACAATAAATGCTGCCTAGCCAGCAATGCCCTCATCCCATGAGCAAATAAAGGAAAAAAAATGTAGGCGATCAGGCCTGAGAGACAAATCTGCCCTCAATCCTAATAGTTCGCTGAGTTCCTTTTCCCTTTCAATGTTGATTGCTTTAAGTTCTACCCTTTCTATTGCCTCTGAATTGTACATTCCAATAGGAATGGGACTATGGTCATCTAACATGAAAACTGAGGCAAAGTATTGATTTAACATCTCTGCCATTTCAGTGTTCCCCACTATTAATGCTCCAGTTTCATCTTCTAAGGGACCAACATTCACCTTAGCGACTCTCTTCACTTTTATATACCTATAGAAGCTTTTGCTATTCTTTTTGACATTTCGTGCTAGCTTTCTTTCGCAATTTACCTCAGCACTTTTTATTAATCTTTTAGTTTCCCTTTGTTTGTGTTTGAAAGTTTCCCAACCTTCCAGCCTGCCACTGGTCTTTGCAATATGGTATACCTTCGTTTTTGACTTTATATCGTCCTTGACCTCCTTGTTTAGCCATGGATTTTTTTTTTTACCCACCCCCTTACCATCTTTCTTCCTCACTGGGATATATTTTAGTTGCGAGGAATTGAGTAGCTCCTTAAACAACTACCACTGTTCATTCGCTGTCTTACCTTTTAGCCTTCCTGCCCAATCCTGACCTCATGCCTCTGTAATTCTCTTTGTTTAATTCCAAGACAGTGCTGTGGGATTGCACTTTCTCAACCCCAAACTGAATTTTGAATAGTGACCATACTATGGTCACTACTCCCAACAGGATCCTTAACTATGATGTCATCAATTAATCTCTTTTCATTACACAATACCAAATCCAGAGGACCTTGCTCACTGGTTGGTTCCACAACATACCGCTCTCAGAAACAATCTCTAGTCCATGCAATGAACTCTGCCTCCAGGCTACCCTTGCCAATTTGATTCTTCCAATCTATGTGCATGTTAAAATCACCCATGATTATTGCCATACTTTTCTTGCAAGCCTTTAATATTCCCTGGTTTATACTGTGCCCCACTGCAGAACTACTGTTTGGGGACCTATAGATTACTCCTACCAAGTACTTCTTCCCTTTTCTGTTTCGTCTGTCTACCCAGACTGATTCCACATCTTGACCTCCTGTGCTTATGTCATTTCTCATTACAGCACTGATCCCTCCCTTCACCAGCAAAGCTATACCCCCTCCTTTTCCTTTCAGTCTATCCCTCCGAAATGCCGAGTATCCTTAGTTATTCAATACTTGGATGAGCTCTTGAAAAGTCATAACATTGAAAGCTATGAGCCAAGTTCTGGGAAGTGGCACCAGGGTAGATTAACATAGTTTTGGTAGCACAGCCTTAATGGGTCAAAGGGTCTTTTCTGTACTGTATGAATCTGTGATTATACTGGATAGAAGAGTAACATTGTTGACAAAGTCAAAGGGCAAAACTAATAAATGGGCTTCAATGTTGGCAAAAATGAGGCCATTCAGTTTGAATATATAAAGGATAGAATGTAAAAAGCTGAAGACAATGCAGATCCAAAGAAAGGTTCAGGGGTAGAGATTATTAAAATTCCATGACTAAGAACACAAACCCATTAAAAAGAAATGCAGCAGGTCTGGCAGCATCTAGATGGAGAAAGAGCTGATGTTTTGAGTCCAATCACTCATTTAAACTCAATAGAAAGGGACAAAAATGATATATTTTATGTTCGTGCAAAAGGTAGGAGCAAGTGGAACAGAAGATAAGGGGTAGGTTAGGGTCTGAGGGCAATTAGAACTCAGAGGTGATAAAACAGTAGTCGAAGGGAGTGATAATGGTTGTAGAGCAGAGAATAGAATGCTGGTCTTTGTGGTGGTCATCTTCCCACTGTCTGAGTAATGTCCAAATTATATGTGACTTCACTGTCTTCAGTGAGTCCTGACTGAAGAGTCTGATACACAGACATCCACAGGACTGGCAGTTCATGTTCTTGTTGCTGGATAAACGTCCCTGATGGTGTTACCCCTATCCTTCCTCTGGTCATATTGGATGTTTCGAGTTTGCTGCAGGTGGTCCTTAAAGCACACGGAACCAGGCTGCCATGCTCGCCTTTAGATAGGCAAGTCCTTTTGTCACCAGTACTGACCACCCTGGTGCTGTTTTACTCTGAGACAGTTACCGATTAAACATCTGCTAGAGGATCTGTGCCCACATAAGATGAATTTTCTGGAGAGTTGAAACCAACACGATGAAGAACCTTGTGGCTTGTGGTTTCCTCCTGCCATCACATTCTCATGATGGACTTCATGACTCTTCGTTGGAAGCATTCCAGAGCCTTGACATGGCATCTCCAGTAGGTTCAGGATCTTGCGCCACACAGCAGGCAAATAAGGATCGTTTCTTCCTTCTGATATCTTTCTCTTCACTCGGAGGCAGAGGTGCTCATAATGGAAAGGGGAGGAGAGGACTTGGAAATGAGAGGACGAATCCGGAAATTTTCGACCTGAAGTCAGCCTTGTTTTCATGAATGAGATATTCACTTGAACCCATCTAGTAAGCAATTGAGACTTACTCATAATCTTTCAACTAGTCTTTCTTTCTGGAGGAATAGAATACAAGAGAGTAGAAGTCCTGGTTAGACTAAACCTAGAGTACAGTGAGTAAATTCACATTAGGCCTATCAGAATGATACCTGGACTCCAAAATTATTTATGTTGAAAGATTTCCTAAACTAGATTTACATTCCCTCCTAAGCACTGATTTGAACATAGGTTTTAATGTAGAAGGGAAACCATCTTCAGCTGCTTGATCAATGATCTTCCCTCCATCATAAGGTCAGAAGTGGGGATGTTTACTGATGATTGCACAATGTTCAGCACGATTCGTGACTCCTCAGACACTGAAACAGTCCGTGTTCAAATACCCGGGCTGATATTGCCACTTAACAAGTAACATTCACACCACACACGTTCAATGCTATGGCCATCACCAACAAGAAATAATCTAACCACCGCCCCTTGACATTCAATGGTGCTACCATCACTGAATCCCCCACTATCAATATCCTGGCAGTTATCATTGGTAAGAAACTCAGCTGGACTCACCACACAAACACAGTGGCGACAAGAGCAGGTCAGAGGCTAGGAACACTGTTTCAAGTAACTCACCTCCTGACTGCCCAAAGCCTGTCTACCATTTACAACACCAAGTCACAAATGTGACTGAATACTCCCCACTTGCCTGAATGAGTGCAGCCACAACAACACTTAAGAAGCTTGACACATTCCGGGACAAAGCAGCTCTCTTGATTGGCATCACATCCACAAGCACCCACTCCCTTGACCACCAACGCTCAGTAGCAGCAGTGTGTATTATCTACAAGATGCACGGCAGAAATTCACCAAAGACTCTCAGGCAGCACCTTCCAAACCCATGACTACTTCCACCTAGAAGGACAAGGGCAGCAGATATGTGGGCACACCGACGCCTTCAATTTCCCCTCCAAGTCACTCACCATCATGACTTGGAAATATATGGCCATTCCTTCACTGTTGCTGGGTCAAAATCCTGGAATTCTCTCCCCTATAGCATTGTGGGTCAACCCACAGCAGGAGGAATGCAGCGGTACAAGAAGGCAGCTCACCGCTACCTTCTCAAGGGCAACTAGGGATGGGTAATAAACGTGGGCTCAGCACTGATGCCCACATCCCACAGAATGAACAAAAATAGGGTAGGATTGATACTCTTTCTGCTGGTTGGGAAGTTTAGGAACTAGGGGGTGCAGTCCAAAAATTGGAGCCAGGCCTTTTGGCACAGAAATGAGAAAGCATTTCTACACACAAAGAGTAGGAGAAGCTTGGAACTCTTTTCCATAAACAACAATTAATGCCAGATCAATTGTAAGTTTAATAACTGACATTGATAGATGTTTTATCAGTCGATGGTATTAAAGAGATGGGACAAAGAAGGATAAATGGAATGAATTTGCACAACAGACACAGTCATATAGTTAAATATTTCAAAGAGGCAGAAAAAGACTATTTGACCCATTGTGTCTGTGCTGACTCTCTTAATGAGCAATTCTTGTACTGTCAATCCCTTCCCTCAGCCACATCCCTGTACATTCCTCTTCTTCAGATGTTTAGAATTTTAGGAAACGTCCATCGTGCCCATCGTTTCTACTCCAGCTAATAAGCAAACGACTCAGACTAATCTCATTTTTTAGCAGTTGGTTCATATCCTGGGAGGCCATATGAATTCAGGTGCCTAGGTATGGTTTTAGAGTTTCTGACTCTGTCATTCTTTCACGCAGTGAACTTCAGATGTACGCACTAAGTTAAAGTAATTTTCCATATCTTCCCTCAAATCCTTCTACAATCACATTAAATCTATGATCCCTAATCACTGACCCCTTTGCTAAAGGAAATAGGTCCTTCCCATCCATTCTATCCAGACCCCTCACAACTTTGTACACTTCAATTCTACCTCCTTTATTCTGAGGAAAACAATTCCAACCAGTCCAATACTTCCTCATTGCTGCAATTTTCCAGTCCTAGGAACATTCTCATAAATCTCTTTTGCATTCTCACAATCAAATCTTTTCTATAATGGGGATAACCAGAATGGCACACAATAATCAGGTTGTGGTCTGGATCATGTTTTGCACCAACATAAACTTTCTACTCTTACATTCTACTTTTCAGCTAATAAAATATTTCATTCAGCTTTGTAACCGCCTTACTAACCTGTCCTGCTTGCTTCAGAGATCTATGGTCCACTTCCAAAATCCCTTGCATTATATTTCTCAGTATTCTCCCATCTATCATCTATTCCTTTGTCTTACTTGACGCCCCCACTAAATGCATCAATTCACATTTCTCTGTGTGGAATTCCATTTGCCACTCATTTACTCACCTGACCTGTCCACTGACATATTTTTTATTCATTCACAGGATGTGGACATCACAGACCAGGCCAGCAATTATTGCCCATTCATAATTTTTCCCAGAGGGCAGTTGAGAGTCAATCATTCCTGGAGTCACATGTAGGCTAGATCAGGTAAGAATGGCTGTTTTCTTCCACTTAAGGACATAAGTAAACCAGATGAGTTTTTCCAACAATTGGCAATGGTTTCATGGTCATCATTAGACTCTTAATCTCATTTATTAAAAATTGAATTCAAATTGCACCATCTTCCTTGGGGTGGGGGGGTGGGGGGAAGTTAAATCTGGGTCCCTAGAATATTAGCTGGGTCTCTAGATTAATAGCCCAGTGATAATACCACTAGGCCATCACCTCCCATCATCCTGCAGTCTATAGCTTCCATCCTCTCTATCAACTATACAGCCTCATCCTATGTTCTCTGCAAATTTCTTGATCATTCCTCCTATAATTAATTCCAAATGAGTAATGTATACCACAGAAATCAGGGACCTAGGCCTGTAAAAACCCACTGGAAACATCCTTATAGTCCAAAAAACACAATAACATTTTGTTTCCTGATACTGAGCCAACTTTGTGTCTAATTTGCTACATTCCAATGGATGCCATGGACTTATTTCTTAATCAGTCTGCCTTGTCAAATGTTTTGCTAAAACCATGTGGACCATATCAACTGCAGCACTCTCATTAATCCTTCTTGTTTCTTCCTCAAAACATTGAATCATGTTAAACAGACGTGCTTTTCCCTTCGCAAATCTACGCTGACTGTCCTTGAAAGTGATGGAGCACATGAACCAGTGTGACATCAAGGAACCCTAGCGAAACTGGAGTTAATGGCCATCAGGGAAAGCCTCACTACTTGTTGGAGTAATGCCTGGCACAAACAAACATGGTTGTGGTTGATAGAGGTCAATCATTTCAGCTCCAGAACATCCTTGCAGGAGTTCCTCAGAATAGTGTCCTTGGCCCAACCAACTTCAGCTTCATCCATGATCTATACTCATTCATAAAATGGACATGTTCACAGATGATTGCAGAACTTTCAGCACCATTCATCACTCATCAGATACTGAAGCAGTCCATATTCAAAGGCAATGAAACCATGACAATACCCAGGCTTGTGTTGATAAGTGAAAAGTAAGATCCATGCCACACAGGTGCCAGGCAATGAATATCCCAAACAAAAGAATCCAACCATTGCCCTTTGATATTCAACAGCACTGCTACCATAAATCCCCCACTATCAAATTCCTAGGGGTTACATTGACCAATAACTGAACTAACCTCATCATATGAATATTGGGGCTACAAGAGCAGGTCTCAGACTGGGACTTCAATGGCAGGTAACTCAGCTCCTGATTCTTCGAATCGTGCCCACAAGGCACAAAGCCCTGTAGATAATGGGGAGCCTGCAAATATACTATACTTGGATTTCCAGAAGGAATCTGATGAAGTGCACATTGAAGGTTATTGCTAAAGATAAAAGCATATGATATAAGGGTAATATTAGCATAGATAGAAGATTCGTTAGCTGGCAGAGCACAGAGAATGCATAAATGGATTTTTGTCTGATTGAGAGGACGTGATGAGTGGAGTCCTGCAAGCGTCTGTGCTGGAGCCTCAACTTTTTACAATTTGTATCAATGATTTCGATGAGGGGAGCAAAGGCACTGTAGCTAAATTCACAGACAACACCAAGATAGGTAGGAAGGCATAGCGTAAAGAAGCATAATGAGGTTGCAGACATATATAGATGAGAAAGTGAGCAAAAATCTCGCAGATGGAGTATAATGTGAGAAAATGTGAAGTCGTCGACTTAGGCAGGAAGAATGAAAATGCAGAGCATCATGTAAATGTAAAACAACTGAGGAATTCCAAAGTATTGAGTGTTCTGGCCCATGAGTCACAAAACATTAGTCTGCAGGTACAACTCATAATCAAGAAAGGTAACATGATGTTATCCTTTTTTACGAAAGGAACTGAACATAAAAATAAGGATGTTGTATTTTAGTTCTACTGGGCATTGGTGAGACCACATCTCAGGTATTGCGTGCAGTTTTGGTTTCGTTATTGAAGCATGGATGTAAACACCTTGAAGATGATTAAGAAGACATCTACTAGATTGATAACTGGACTGAGCAAGCGGTTTTATGAGGCAAGGTTGGACAGACTGGGCCTCTTTCCATTGGAGTTTAGAAAAGTGAAAGGTGACTTTATTGAAGCGTATACAATCCTGAATGATCTTGACAAGCTGAATGTGGTAAGGATGTTTCATGATGTAGGACAGACCAGGACCTGGGGACACTGTTTTAAAATTAGGGGTCACCCTTTTAGGACAGAGATGGGTGGAATTATTTTCTCTCAAAGGGTTGTGCAACTTTGGAAATCCTCGCCTCAGAAGGTGGTGGAGGCAGGGTCAATAAATATTTTTAAAGCCGAGGTACATAGATTCTTGTCAGGCAAGGGAATCAAAAGGGTAGATGTGAATGTGGACTTCAAAACACAAACGTACCAGCCTTGACCTTATTGAATTGCTGAGCAGTCCCGCAGGACCAAATTATTTATATCTGCTTCTAACTTGCATGTACATATAATGGATTACCTCACTTGCCTGGATGTGTGTAGCTCCTTCAACACTCAAGAAGCCTAAAACTGTCCAAAGCAGCTTGCTTAATAGGCACCTTCAATGTTCACTCCGTCATCACTGACTCATAGTGGCAGCAGCATTACCATCAACAAGATGCACTGCTACAGCTCATCAAAGCTCCTTAGACAGCATCTTCCAAACCTGTGACCTCTATTCCTAGAAGGACAAGGGCAACAAATACTTGGGAACACAAGTTCCTCTCCATGCTATATACCATGTTGAGTTGGAACTATATCACCATTCCTTCACTGTTTCTGAGTCAAAAACATGCAAATCACTTCTGCACAACAGTGTGAGTGCTGTATATTTACCCCAAATGGGCTGCAGCAGTTCAAGAAGGCAGCTCACCACTACCTTCTCAAAGGTAATTAGGCAAAGGCAACAAATGCTGGTCTAGGCAGAGACACCCATGCATCACAAATGATTAAAATAAAACTCTATGCTGTTATAACTGATATTAGACTGATTGTCCTGTAATTATTTGGCCTATTCTGCTCTCTAGGGCAATACCTGAAAGGTTTAAATGACATCATGAGATACGGTCTGCCCATCAGGATGTAAAGGAGTGCTCCTGGCAGGAGCTAACCAGTATCTGGTTCCAGTTGTTCCAGTGCTAAGTTCTATTGTTGCTAAATAACAATGTGTACTTGCTCTTAAATCCAGCCTGATATCTTACTAGAGACTATCACATATCTCAGTTGCAACGTATCTAGCTATTAACCACTACATAATAAACAGGGTTGGTTAGCTCACTTGGTTGGATAGCTGATTTGCGATGCAGAATGATGCCAACAACACGAGGAATGGTGACCTTCAGGTTAAATTCACCACCAGTTGCTTCTATCTAATGATAAAGTGCTGCTATGGCCCTCTGAGGTGATGGAGACTTTATCTTTACTATGTAGCACACCCAAACTGCTCAGCAAGGCCAAGCCTCTCTTCTGCTGAGGACTGACTAGTAATAGGCTAATAATCTAGAACCCTAAACTAATGCTCTGGGAGTATGGGTTCAAATCTCAGCATAGCACCTTTTAAATTTGAATTCTCCTTATTATAAGTCTGGATACATAAAACTAGTCTCAGTCATGGGACCCCGATAAGTACCAATTGTTGTAAAAAAGACATCTGATTCATTAATGTCATGCAGAAGGAAAGCATCCATTAATATCTGGTCTGGCTACATGCAGTTTCAGATTGATATGGTTGTCTATTAACTGCTCTCTGCAACGCTGTAGCAAGGCACTCAGTTCTGTACCAACAAGGAACAAGAATAGGCCACTCAGTCTGCCATTCAATAAGATCACATGGCTGATTTCGTTTTAACCTCAAGTCTACAATCCTGCGTATTGCCGATAATCTTTCATCCTCTTGATCATCAAGAATCTATCTACCTCTGTCTTAAAATTATTGACAAATTCCTCAAAGTTCATGGGGAATTAGTGACAGGCAACAAATGCTGGCCTCACCAGCATTGCCCACATTCCATGAAAATGTTTTTAAGAATAGTCTTTAATGTTATAACGTTTAAAACACAGACCGTATCTGTTTCTGTATGGATGCCAATCTGATAATTATGGAATTTCTGTACCTGGTGAGATTGTTACACTGCCATGTCAAAACTGTTACTTGGTGCCAGCTTCAGAACTTCTTCAGATAACTTTTTTGTTCTGTTCTGCTAAGCTGTCAAATTGCAGGCAAGAAGAGAGAGGTTCACTCTTAGTAAAAAGCACATTGAAGTAAATGATCCAATGACCAGACTATCTCAGAAACTAAGTAGATTATAGAATCACAGAATGGTTACAGCACGGGAGGAGGCCACTTGGCCCATTGAATGTGTGCAAGCTCCCTGCAAGTGCGACTTTGTTTATGTAAACATAGAAAATAAGAGCAGGAGTAGACCATTCAGCCCTTTGAGCCTGCTCCATCATTCAATATGATCATGGCTGAAAGTGCCCCACTTCTTCCCAGTAGCCCTCCTGTCTTTTTCTGTGATTGGTTATCCAAAGCCCTTTTGAAAGCCACAATTGAATCTGCATCCGCTAACTCTCAATCAGTGCATTTTGAATCCTAACCTGAGAAATATGCTTTTCCTCTTGGCAGTTCCTTAGGAGAATTAATGCATCATGAACTCACTGGGATAATCTTCCGCTGTCCCTGGTGACCTTGGCAAATTGCACAGCAACTGCTCAACAAATATGCAATTTTGTTTAACGCCCAAATTGTATCCATCAACTATTCAGTAACTGAGGTTAATTCAATAGTGTGAAGGCAATTTAATTTCTTGCACCATCACAAGGTTAGCAGTGCCACTGTAGGCTCTAACGAATCCAAAATAAAAACAGTCAGCAAATCAGATCCAATCTCTCTATAAAGTGTTGAAAGACTGCACTGATAACAAAGATGTAGATTGCAAACCACAATAAAGTTTATTGCTTTTAGAAGTATTCAGGCGCAATAGCTTCCTGGCAAACAATTTCTATACTGGCTAAATTGCCTATTCTTGAATTTTGACCCCATTTTCCTTCAGTTAATTCTATAAATTTCTTTATGCTTTCACCAATGCATTTCGCACAAAGGTCTTAGTGGGTGGTTTCAGATGCAAATAGCACCCACACCAATGTTTTCTATGACAAAGTGTTATAAGATAAATCCTGTTGTAGGCAAATCTGTGAGCATTATATGACATGAAAGTCAATCACTCCACCTTCGTGACGCAAGGGACTTTTAACATAGTTAAAGCAACAGTTATTCCTGATAAAACGACACACTGTAGGTTTCTGTTTTATAGTGAACTACAGATGTGTAAACTTAAAAGTGAAACAAAAGGTGTGTCAACTAAACAGTCAGAATATTTATACTTGACAGTGAAATTAATAGGAATGTGTACTTGCCAATGAGACAGAAAGAATACATATTTAACAAGTGAAGAGGGCATTCAGTAGAGTACATACCTGGGCCGTAGTCGGTTGTCTTAACCTTAATTGCACAGCTTTTATAATATGTCATTTATGCGGTTCTTCCGCGAGGTTTTTTTTCCTGTTTGGTCAATGCTTACAAAGCTAAAGAAATAATTTTTTTTATTAAAGTCTTGTAACTCTGATGTTTTGGGCTTTGAGTGGTATTCTGCCCTCAAAATGACATCCTCACTGTGCATGCAAGCATCTGGTAATGAGGAGTGCCAGACACCATTGTAGCAAAAGTCTTCAGCCAGTCCACATCCAACAATCTGCTTTCAAGGCTGTGCTCATAATTTGAAAGTTATGACAAATTCTACAGTACAGCTGAGAGAATCCACAATACTCTAAAACAATCAACTTTCTAAGTCACTCAACCCACACATTCTTCAATAAAAAGCCAATTCCCCGGCCACTCAAAATTAAAAGATCTTTTAAAAGAAATCAAGGCTCAAATCTGCATTGTTGCCAAAAACTAATCATTTCTTCCTTGTTTACCCTATCTGTAAATCAGGTTTCATTGAAATTCATTCATTACTTTTGAGACACATTTTTAACAGACAAATAGATGAGCCAACAGGAGTGAGAACACTACTTTGGCCCACCATTAGTGGTGGGGGCAACAATGAAATGCAGGTCATGTACTTCTAATGAAGAAATATACAGTTAACAATGAATGTGCAGGCTCCATATGTTTGTCAATGAGATATAGGAGATGCGACATTTGGTTCCTCAGCACCAGTGTTTTGGGTCTCTCGGTGGTATCCTACCTTTAAATGACATTCTTAGTGTTCATTTAGGCATCTGGTTATGAGGAGTGTCAGATGTCATTTTAGCAAAAGCATTAGCACACGCACACTGCTGTAAACATGCAGAGTAAGAAGATCATAATATTCCTCAGTGTCTGAAGCTGATTTGGTGCTAGGACTTCCATTTGAAGCTCAGTGTTCCAGCTATGATATGATATATCCAACTCAGAATCAGGCCATTCAGCCCAACCTATCCATGCCAATGCTGACACTCCTCTCAAGCTTCGGCCCATATTTCCTCATTCAAATCTACCATCATAGCCACCTACTCCCTTCTCTATTTAAATGTTTGCCCAGCTTCTTACTACAATCAGACTTTATTCACTTCACTTCAATCTACCCCTGTGTGGTCGCATGTTCCATAACAACTTACCAGTTGTTTTGAATTCTCAAACTGATTTCTTAACAATTAATTTAAATTGGTGGCCTTTATTTCTTCTCTTTTCCCTAAGAGGAAACACTATTTCTGTTAGGTCACTCCTCAGACCTGCTTTATTAAAGAAAAGAAAACAATGCAGCATATCAGTCTTTTCCTTATCAGTACGGCCATACATTCCCGGTATCATCCATGGGCATATTCTCTGCACCCTCCCCGGTACCTCCTTTTCCTTTACAAATAAATGAAATCTACAACCTTAGCATTGTTAGCCCCATGCCCTAGCTGTGCAAACCACTCATTCAAATGCTCTTACATAACCCCATGCGACTTATAGAGCAGGGCAAGCTGTGGAAAAGCGAGGAATGGTGCTGCTGGGCTGGTGATGGTGTTGAAATGAGGTAGGGGGATTGGGGTACAGGCTGGAAGAACACCCAGGAGGAAACAAAGTTTGCCCAGCGTGTTCCTAGAGCAGTCATCGCATCTCAATCTCAGCAAGGAACAATGTGTGAGGTGTCTCCACTTCCCTGTGAAGGTCCTCACTCGAACCTTCGACCTGCTGCAGTGAGATTTCCAGCTTCAGAGCAGAGCAAGGACTGCATGGCATCTTCCAGGGTACCTAGTGTCAGCTGGGTGTTTGAATCATTTTAATAAGAGCAGGCAGCATCAAGTTTGCATCTGAGGCCACTGGCATGGGGTAATCAGGCCTAAAAATCCCTGTACCTCTTTTTAGGCTCTGTCCAATACCAGGGCCTTGGTGAGTATATTTCACAATTCAACATGGTTTGAGTATGTTTAATAGTGGTGTATATAATTAACAGTGATATACAAGGTATGTCTCCGGTTCCCATATATACACATACATTAAATCCTCAGATTCAGTTTGTCAATGGTTCCTTGCTTCTATCTAACTCCATTGCAGGTAAAATGGGTAATAGGTGCAAAGGAATCCATTTGCTACACTCTAGTATTTGTATTTAACAAAGAAATGAGCTGACGGTAGAAGGAATAGGATGCAGTATATTTACACTGAGTAACTCAACATGGGGTACACTATTTCACAACAAAATACAGGAATATATTGACAACAAAGAAAATTTACATTGCAATGAGAAACCAGCTGATGATAATGCACAGTAAGGCACAGGAGGACTGATTGTCATCTGGTTAAATGGACATGATCGGGACAGTAAGTGTAGAAATAAGGTTTCATTAATATGGAGATGAGCCTCTGAGGTACGCTGTGATATGACTACAATCTCAGCATTATTTGTTAGGACTTTGCTAGAAGATTGGAACTAGAGCAGCTCAGAGCACACAGCTCTTCTGCCTTAGCATCACATACAAATTATGAATAAATATTGTTAAACACTTAGGGAAATAAAAATGGGTTATGTTAATTGTCCCATCAACATTAACACTTTACCACTCAAGCAAAATTGCTTCATGGCCCTTTCCTTAGAGACTCACTTGTTTCAGAAAGTACTGTCTTAGCATCCAAAATGGCCACCCATGATGAAGTTACTATCCCTCTTGCAACTTTCAGGCACATGAACAAAGTATCCTTCGTCATTGTGGCTCTGGGTATTGAGTGATCTAATCAGTGATTGTAAAACGGAGTGTAGTGGACCTTCAAAAATGATCTAAGTAAGTGGATTTTGAAGCTTTGGAAGTATAGAACATAGAACAGTACAGCACAGTACAGGCCCTTCAGCCCACGATGTTGCGCCGAACTTTTACTCTAAACCTAAGGTCTATCTATCCTCCACCCCTACCTTATACTATCATCAAAGTATATCAGCTCTTACTATTCTTGGCTTCCACAAAATATAGAAGGTTGGTGTCAGTGGAGATCTGATCGAGGTCTTCAAATTCACATATGGGCTAGATAGAGTAGATAGAGTAAGCTGTTTCCACTTGGAAAAGAAACAAGAATGAGAAGGCATAGATTTAAAGAGATATGCAAATGAAGCAAAGGTGATGTGAGAAGAAACCTTTTCCCTCAGCTAGTAGTTAGGGAATGGACTGCCTGGCAATGTGGTGGAGACAGGCTCAATCAAAAGGGTATTGGGTGTTTATTTGGATAGTAACGGCGTACAGGGCTATTGGGAAAAAGGAAGGAGATTGGCACTAGGCTATAAAACCAGTGCAGGCACAATGGCCAAAATGGATTCTTTCTGCATGGTAATAATTCTATGACAAAGCGCATCTCATTTCCTTATAATGTGTGAGGATCCCAATTACTACTTGCATTTGGAGTGTGCATCTTACACTCTTCAATCAGCTTTACTGTCAATACAGCTGAGGCGAACACGAAACATAAATTCTTACTGTGGGAGCAGGGTTTTCCCTAATTCTCAGCTATACAATAAATACCATACTCCCCATAGTGAAATGGAAACTGAGCTCCTAATATCCAGCTCTGCATCTACAATGTAATTGCTCATCATAAATAATGTTGTTTAATAACAGGCTTTCTGGAAGTAATGATCTAATAAATGACATACTGTACATTAAAATATGCAAATTAAATCTACAGTAAATGATATCTTTCATGAGCAGATATTTGTTGTGGTCTTGGATCAAAAGGGTTACTTTCTCCCTCACAGTTAATGAGCTCACTGGTACAGTGCATTTCCAATCATCCACAGTAACAAGTAAACAAAACAAATAACATTTAAACTCAACAGGTAATGTACCTTATTAGTGCAGATAAACTACCTTTTACCTAGAAGGCCTTGGACAAAGTGCCGCACAGGGCGCTGTCAAATAAGATAAGAGCCCATACTGTTAGGGGCGAGGCACTGGTATGGATGGAGAATTAGCTGATGGGCAGAAGGCAGACAGTGGGGATAAAAGGGTCTTTTTCAGGATGGCAGCCAGTTACCAGTGGAATTCGGCAAGGGTCAGTGTTGGGACCACAACTATTCAGTTCGATATTAATGATCTGGATGAAGGAACTGAGGACTCTTCTGCTAAGTTTGCAGATGACACCAAGATAGGTGGAGGGACATGTAAAGTTGAGGAAGCAGGAAGGCTGCAGAAGGACTTGGATAGGCTATGAGAGTGGGCAAAGAAGTGGCAGATGGAATACAATGTGGAAACGTGTGAGGTTGTGCAGTTTGGAAAGAGGAATAAAGGTGAAGATTATTCTTTCGATGGGGAAAGGAAATCCAAAGCACAAAGTGACATGTGAGTCCTAGTTCAGAACTTTCTTATGATTAACGTGCAGATTCAGTTGGCAGTTAGGAAGGTGAATGCAATGTTGGCGTTCATTTTGATAGGACTAAAATACAAGAGCAGGGATGTACTACTGAGGCTGTACAAAGTTCTGTTATGACTGCATTTGGAACATTGTGAGCAGTTTCGGGCCCCATATCTAAGGAAGGATATGCTGGCATTGGAGGAGATCAGAGGACATTTACAGGAGTGATCCTGGGGATGAAGGGCTTGTCATATCAGCATTGGTTGAGGACTCTGGGTTTGTACTCGATGGAGTTCAGAAGAATGCGGGAAGTTATGATTGAAAGTTACAGAAAACTAAGAAGCCTGTATAGAGTGGATGTGGAGATATTTCACTGTTAGGAGAGACTAAGACCTAAGGGCACAGACTCAAAGTGAAAGGACACCTTTTAGAAATTAGAACTGAGATGGGGAGGAATTTCTTCAACCAGAAGGTGGTGAACGTGTGGAACTCACTGCTGCAGAAGGCTGTGGAGGCCAAGTCATTGAGTGTATTTAAGAGAGGTAGAGATGTTCCTGATTAGTAGGATCAAGGGTTACAGGAAGAAGGCAGGAGAATGGATTTGAGAAGCATATCAGCTATGATCGAATGGCAGAGCAAACTTGATGGGCTGAATGGCCTAATTCATTTCCTATATCTTATGTCTTTATTGTCTCATAGAATCACGAGATGTGAATGTCTACGGCAAGGCCAATTTGTTGTTCATCGCCAATTGACCCTGAGAAGGTGGCAGTGAGTTGCCATTTTGAATTGTTGCAGTCCATTAGGGGTAGTTGCTTACACTGCAGCATCTACAATTCTGTTAGGAATGTTCCAGGATTTTGACTCAGCAACAATAAAGGAATGGCAATATATTTCCAAGTCAATTTCAAGGATTGGAGAGGAACTTTTGGGTGCTGGTTTTCCCATACACCTGCTTCCCTGTCCTTCTAGGTGGTAGAGATCAGAGGTCTAGACTTGCAAGTTGCTGCAATGTACTCTATATATGGTAGACACTACCTTCACAGTTCTCTGTGACTGTTCAAGTAAATTAGGACATTGAGTTCATGACTTCTTATGAGCAAAGTAAGGCGATAAAGCCATTGGATTGTTGGAGGCAATGGGACATTTCCCCTCTGTCTGCAGAGCCAGGGAGCCCTGTGTTACCTCTTTTGGAGCCACCAAATGCTCAGCCCTTAGCCGGACTGTGACAGGCCTTCCTTGGCACTCAGGACCCAAGTCTATGGAACCTGTTTCTCTATTGAACGTCAATGTCACCAGTTGGTGGAGGTGGACAGTGATGGGAAAACATTGGCAACTGTTGGCACCACAGCTGCCCAAGGCCAGGTACCATCGCTGAAGCCAAGGTTGCGGGTGAGTGACAGTGGGGGTGTGGGGGGTTTCACAGACTGTTAGGTCAGCAGCAAGGGCAGTACGATGCCTCTCAGTGGTCTGCTCTCCCCTCCCCCAAGACCCTGTCCTTCCTGATGAATGTGGGACACAGCATGCCTTTGAATGAGGGATGTGCCCGGAGTTGAAAAGCATCATCTCAGGGGTTTGTCTGTTGTGCTCCATACTTGTTAAGTGTCCTCCAACCACCCCCACGGTGATTGTCTATTTTCATGCCTCAGTTGGTGAGGCAAGAAGGTCAACCATAGGACTTCCCACCATGGTAATAATTGGGGTGGAGGTGAGAAGATGGTGTGATGCCAATGTACCTATCCCCCACCTGATTAAGATCCTCCCGTCTCTTCCAACTACCACCAAACCCGGGCACAAAGGAGAGTGTGTTCTGCCCACACTCTCCTGATCCTTCTGTAGCTTAATTACATCTTGAACCAATAATGAGAATAAAAGTCAGAAGGAAGAAATATCTGTGGAAATCTGTGTGGCTCAGCCTTGTTAAAGACATTTTTCAAATTTCTGTTTGGATTTTGAACATCACTGGCATGGTCAATGTATCTTGCCCATTTTTAATTGCTCTTGAGAAATGGGAATAAAGGATATCAATGATTATTATTCATTAATAATATTGAATATTATTATTCAATAATAGGTCTGTATAAAATATCGACTCAAATTGACACATTCCACAAATTCTACTCCCATTGTAGAGAGGGGAGTGAATTTTATTTTAACAAACAATAATCAACAAAGTCTTTGAATAATTGGAGTACTTTATTGAACTAAATGTAATAATTGGTGTTGGGACTTATGTTGAGATGGTCCTCAGTTGAATTTTTCAAGTAATGGAAATTATTTGGTCTTTTAAGGAATCTTTTTCTCATTCATTCATTCACTCACAGGATGTGGGTATCATGTGGCCAACATTTATTGCTCATTCAGAGGGCAGTTAAGAGTCAATCACATTGCTATGGGTCTGGAGTCACAAGTAAACCAGACTAGGTGAAGACAGAGATAACAACGTGTGGAGCTGGATGAACACAGCAGGCCAAGCAGTATCATAGGAGCAGGAAAGCTTGACGTTTCGGGCCTAGACCCTTCATCAGAAGACAGAAGCTTCCTTCCTTTAGGATATGATGTTAATGGACTAGGTGGGCTTTTTTCTACCAACAATGGCGACCATTGGGTTTCAGCAGGTTTTTTTTTGATTGAATTTAAATTCTACCCAGGATTTTAACCGAAGTCCCCAGAACATTACCTGAGTCTATGGATTAACAATCTAATGATTATACCACAAAGGCCATTGCCTCCCCATGCATCAAGCACATTAAACTCTGGAACCTAAAAATTGTCTGCTGTTGTCCTGACTATGGTTTACATTGGTACAACTAAATTATGCTTCTCTAGTTTGAATCTTGAGACTGAGTATTAATTCGAGAAGCTATACAAGATATTCTATTAATTTAGTTAATAAAGTCATAGAGACATACAGCATGGAAACTGAACCCTCGCTCCAACTAGTCCACACCGACCAAGTAGCCAAATTAAACTAGTCCCACCCACCTGCGCCAGTTAGTTAAGTCATTAGCTAAAAAAAAACTGCCTGACTGACTTTGGACCAATTAAACATTACAAAGCCAGTCATTTTTAGGTCTGGTAAATACCTATCGGAAGCAAAGATGCCTTACTGTGATTCTGAGTTTTGTAGTTAATCCAGCTAGACAGAGCGATAGGAGACAGGAGTGGGAAAGATGAGGAGATTTCTGGTCAGACATGACAAGGGTCACGAAATATTTCATTTTAAAACATATGGCATGGCAGGTGATGTGAACACTTTATCAATATATTGCCCTTCATTTGCATTCTAGTAATGCTAGGAAAGTTGCCGGAATTGAGTATTACTATGGTGCTGGAGGTGGGTTGCTGGCCGACTGAGAATCTTTTGAGACTTTATACTTTGATGTAGTTTGGGGAAATATGTTTAATAAAAGAGAACATGAACCTAATTACCATGCAAAAGATCACGGGTTGCAAGGTGCTTTATCAGGAATTCAAGATCTGTTATAGTGATTTTCCTTAAGTTGGATTCCTTTACTGAGGCAGGAACATCATTGACAAGTCAGATGGTGGATGCAGTTCAATGTACTGCAAGTGATACACTTTGGTTCAAAGAATATAGAGATACAGTGCAAAGCAAAGAGTGCTGTCTTAAAGGGTATGTAGGAGCAGAGAGACCTGAGTGTTTATGTACACAAGTCAATAAAGTTGGCAGGATAGGCAGACCAAGCATTTAACAAAGCATACAGTTTTCCTGGCTTTATTGTTATGGACCAGACCAGGCCCCCTCAAAATGCATTAGGAAGGTAGCCTAGACCATAACTATTTCTTATTTTAAAGGTAAATGCCAGGTGCTATGTTCCAGATGCAATTCAATTGGTCAAACTACTCAATGTCAAGCAACACACAACTTATTCAAACACTATAGTTAAAATAAAACAAAAGAAAGAAGAACTTGGAATACCTTAACTCTACTGGAAAACTTAACAGAATAAT
Organism: Ginglymostoma cirratum; assembly: GCA_024137785.1. Taxonomy (NCBI): domain Eukaryota; kingdom Metazoa; phylum Chordata; class Chondrichthyes; order Orectolobiformes; family Ginglymostomatidae; genus Ginglymostoma; species Ginglymostoma cirratum. The sequence continues at coordinate 22,686,989 of JAHRHZ010000029.1, forward strand.
AGATACAGTAACTATTACTAATTAACTGTTCCAATACAGTAACATTCCATAAACACACCCTTGGCATAAGGCAAATTCAGAAAACGGATTGGCTGACATGCAGTTCTCCAATCTAGGAGGAAAGAATATCAAAAGACAACTCTGAGAGAGACAGTGTAGCAGTCAGGAGAGATTCATTGTATTCTAACCCAGCTGAGACCCAAGCAACAACTGCTGAAAGCTAACTAAAAATCCTGGATCTGTGAGAGCTTGATCACACCCACTCAGGCTGCTTCTATTGTTCCAACTTTTAAAAAATAACGCCCAAAGCTTCAAAAGTTGTTTCACTTCTCATAGGCCGCTCCTCACCTGTCTGCCAATCTCTCTCTAAAAGAAACCAGGACAAAACACACCTCTTAAAGCCATAGTATTGTAACACTATTAATAGGAGTATCACGTACAGGAACAAGAAGGCGATGTTGAACTTGAATAAGATATTGTTTAGTCAACTGCAGTATTGTGTGCAGTTTAGACAGGATGTAGACACATTGCAGAGAGTACAGAAGAGGTTTATGTGAATGCTTCAAGAGATGAGAAACTTTGGTGATGAGGAAAAGATTGAAGAATTTGGGACTATGTTCCTTGGAAAGGAAAAGGCTTAAAGGAGATTTGATAGAAGTTTTCAAAGTCATGATGGATCTGGATAGAAATTGTTCCCTCTCATAAAAGGGTCAAGAATGAGGGGGTACAAATATAAGATATTTTTCCAAAACATATGAGAATTTTTTTTGACACAGTAAGCAGTCAGAATGCACTGCCTGAAAGTGTGGTAGAAGCAGTTTCAATGGAGGCATTCAAGAGGGCATTAGATGATCATTTAAACCAAAACAATATGCAAGGTTTGAGGGGAGAGGAAGGAGAATGGCACTGAGGCATAATGCTCACTCAGAGAGCTGGTACAGACACAATGGACTGAATGGCCTCTCCACCATAACAACAGTGATTCTGGCAGCATTGGTTTCATGGTACACTGGTGTATTTCTCTGTAGTAAATCTATACCCTGTACTGCTCCTATCACAGCCTATGGAAAGAATGCTTTAAGTAATTATGGGTTGGATTAAATGAAAGAAGTGGGAGCTCACTGGACAGCTGGGTGTTGAGGATACATACTCCATGCCTCCTCTCTTCTGGGCAGGGCCCACCAACTTAGAAGCCACTAATAGGCCAGTGGTGATCCTTCCCCTGGAACGAAAGGCCTGTGAGAGAGGCGGGGGATTCCACCCCTACTCCAAGGTCTGCAGGCCTTTCAGAGACAGGCAATATTTCTGTACTCAGCCGCACCACTGGGGTGACTTCTTCCAGTACTACACCCACTAAGACATTTGGTGTGAGGAAGGATCCAGGCATATGCGAATGAGAGAGTTCGACCAGTCTCTGGGTGAGGTTCCCCAAATTATTATGGTTTCAAATTTGAGAGGTCCATTCAGAAACCTAATAACAGCAGGGAAAAAGCTGCTCTTGAACCTGTCGGAGTGTGTGTTTAAGCTTTTGCATCTTCTGTCCGACGGAATAGGTTGGGAGAGATTATAACCAGAGTGGGAGGGGTCCCAGTGTGGATCAATGGCTTATACATTCCATGCAATGTCTGCAGATGTGCTGACCCATGAGGTCCGAATCCCAAATTGCTTGGACATGCAGGTTGCGGTAATATTTGAATTGATGCTTCATGGTATAACACTGCTGATATCATAATTCTGGGGACTTTCGCACTTACTAAGACCACAAGAGATCTCAGACTTGGTCAGAGTAAGGAAAGAGCTTGCAGGAGATAGATCTGAGGGTGGTGTGTTCCTATGCAATTACCATCCAAAAATATTAACCCCTTTGACAACACTAATTTGATTTGGAACTTAGCCTGCGAATCAGTTTCAGGATGTTGTTCACAGTTAGTTAGTTCTTTAAAAGATGCTTTTGAAACCATTTACAACTGGTTCAACTATGACCAGCCTGTACCTGCTAAAGCAATAGGACTGCATTATGTCAAAGTTGGAAAAGGAAAAGTAAAGATTTGTAGCTGTATAGGAATGTTAAATACAATGTTAAGTTAAAAACCAAAAGAACTGCGGATGCTGTAAATCAGGAACAAAAACAAAATTGCTGGAAAAGCTCAGCAGGTCTGGCAGCATCTGTGAAGGGAAAAACAGAGTTAACGTTTCGGGTCCAGTGACCCTTCCTCAGAAGTTCTTCTACTCTCTTTCTCTCCTGTGGACAGATAAGAAAAAGGCAGGTGCTGCTGCAGTTTACCTAAGGTCCAATATGAACTTCATACATGGCATTAGTATTTGATGAGAAATGAAATTCTTTGCAGAAATTCTTTAAGATAAAGCTTTTCAATTAAGTGAGGAAGCAGGTGTGAGGTATGAATGCTTACACAATGTTTTGCCTGTTGTTAGTTTAGCCCTCTTAATTCCTACTGTCCTTTTACCATACTTTCACCCTGGGGTTCCAGCAAGCCTGGGAAATCCATGCATTATAGAGGTGACTTTGAAAATCCAAGCTAAAACAGTTTTTAAATTGCTGTTTAACATATTCAGAGTTAACCCATCTCTTTTTTTAATGGGGATTACCTGCACTCAGCTGAATGCACTGAAATTAAATGTAGAAGTTGTTAAAGAGATGTGTGTCTTCTTGGTGTGTTGCCAGTTGTTGCTTTCACCCAGACAGCCACTTCAAAATACAACCACTTCACACCCCCCACCTCAACAGTTCAGGTCTGATTCAGTCCTAGGAAGCATGAATCCCTGCAGCATTGAAAGTGCAAATTTGTGGCATTGCCTTTATCATAACTTATCTTTTAAAAGGAATGTGCCGATTCAGTCTCTTATCATCCATGCAGGAGACACCCAAAAATAGCAGCTACCCATTGTAAATCATGGATTCTACTGGCCCCCTCCAGATTTATCGTGACAGGTTGGTGAAAGCCCTGATGAAAGTCAGTACCATTTTATTGAGTGAAAATCCAAAAGACAACAAATCACATGCATAAGAACTCTTTACACCATGCAATTATATTCTTTACTGCATTATCTGGATTTATGGCTTGCAATTTAAAATGACTTCACAATCATTATCAAGAAGGCGTTAGACAAATTGGAAAAGTTGGGATGTTTATTGCCATGTGAGTCAGCATTAGCAGGATAGAGAACATTCTCCTATGACAGTTGTATGACACAGAGGGTTCGATAATGGACAATGACCTATCAGCTGATTTGCTTAACTTTAAATGCAGGTTTTTATAGTCAGAAATCTTCTTTTAGTTTGGAGAGGTGAGTATACTGAGGTAACAAGGTGTGAAGCTGGATGAACACAGCAGGCCAAGCAGCATCATAGGAGCAGGAAAGCTTGATGTTTCGGGCCTAGACCCTTCCCCGAAACGTCAAGCTTTCCTGCTCCTGTGATGCTGCTTGGCCTGCT
>JAHRHZ010000029.1:22690842-22719123 GCA_024137785.1 Ginglymostoma cirratum
TGATGCTGCTTGGCCTGCTGTGTTCATCCAGCTCCACACCTTGTTATCTCGGATTCTCCAGCATCTGCAGTACCTGTTATCTCTGAGTATATTGAGGTGATGTCTTTCATGTAACCAAAATCTTTGATATAGCCAATTGGAGGATTATCTTAATTAACATGGTTTGCAGAGAGCTGTGAGAAAATAGCATAAATTACAATAACACAGGACCAAATTTTAACTCTTAACCTTTCTTGGCAGACATTAAGTTTAGCAACAGTAGAAATAAGGTAAATACATACTGTACCTAAATGTGATCTTGCTGCCTTCTGCCACCATGTTCCAGTATTAACCAGCTCCACGGGCCAACAACAATGTTATTCAATTGAATCACAATAGAGTAGTTGAGAAAATGAATAAGGAACACTAAAGGGGAAGTTACTCAACTGGAGGGGGTTACCTTCAATAATAGATTTAGATCCCATAGTCAGCAGGTAAAATAGTAAATAGAACAGCAAGGCTTTCAAAGAAGAGATGGTCTGAGTTCAGACATTCCTAGAGGAATAAAGGAAGGACATCCAAAACTACAGCTTCATGGATGACCAAAAATATAGAGAGTAAAATGAAATAAAGAAAGAAAAACTTCAAATGATCTCTCATTATTTTGAACACCTCCACATCTCACCTTCATCCCAGTTTCTGCGCATTATTTATGCCACTTACTACTGAAATCATTCTAGCAAATCTCCTCTATACCCTCTGTAAGGGCCATGCTTTCATTCCTCAAGTTTGATGCCCAGAAATTGGACACAGCCCTCCAGTTTAGCCTTAACCAGTCTCTAAAGGATTTTCACAACCTCTATCCTCTTGCACATACTCTTTATTTCCATTGCTTAATTATAAAGCTACCACTCCAGAATATATTTTTACCAACCTCAGCAACTTCATCTTCCAGTTTCAAAAATCTCTAAATGCCTGGGTCTGTCATTTTCTTTTACAAATTAGAAACATACCATTTAGTTTATTATACATCTCCTCACGATCCACTTCAAAATGCCTCACTTCTTATTTCTCTAATAGATCAGTAGCAAAACCAATACAAAACTCGCAAACATCTTCTTCCGTCATGTGTCTTTCACTTTAACAAGGTCATATCATTCATATAGATCGAAGACAGCAATGAACCTAGTATCATTCCCCGAGCTACTTCAATGTATATTTGCTTCCTTTCTGTAAAGGAACTGTTCACCGCTACTCTCCATTTTCTGTCCCACAGCCAGTCTTGCTGCAACTGCCTTCTGAATTGCCAGGAGCTTCAACTTTGTGAACCTTTTCCAAACACTTCTGCCATGTGATGATTTGAACTTGGATCCCTAGAGGGATAGACTAGTGATAATACCAATGGCCTATTGCCTCTCTCTAACATCATCCTTTCCAGCTAGCCTTTGGCTCCCCAGGTTTGTTACTGATGTGGCCTTAACCTGAGCCAGCCTGCTCACAATGAGAACACAAGACATATTGGGCAAGGCCAACCTTCCCCTTGTCTGCCATTTGATTGTCCACAGATTGCATCCAATTGGAGGCTATATTCCTGTAACTCGGCACAGTGGTTGCCAGGTTTTCCCAAGCTAGCTCTTCCTCACCCACGAGTAGGCAGGTGATCAAGGAATGTCAAGTTGCGGCTCTCCAAGTGGTCATTGTTTGACCCCTTAAAGGCTTTGATTGCTGGTGAATTGAGAAAGTTGTCCATAGATCTTCTCACACAACAATGAATTGTGGACATGGGGAGGAGGAGGTAGGCTTCTGCTCAGCACCAACTCTTCCAATTATTTCCCCTTCTCACCGCCTCCCTCCAGCTTCTCCAGGGAGGGAAAAATTCTGCCTATTCGGCCTGTTTATTTCTTCAATCAGAAGGATGTCAAAGTGATTGAAGACCAGCATTGTGTCGTATATCCATTTCCAGTATCTGTAACAGAAGCAAGGGATAGTTAATAAAAAAATCAACTACAGAGTGGGAAGTGTCAATAATATCCAGGAACACCCTTCCTGCTGCCTCTGTATAGACAGTCCCTCCTATCATCAGAACAAGTCCTTCATCCTTCCAATTTCTATGAATGCTTATAACCTAATCACAACATAGATATTTCTGCTATACCATTTGGTATGTCCACCCAATACTAATCCAAAGAAACGACTCATAATATGATTTGGTGACACTCCTAGCCTTAGTGGTGAATGAATAAAATCTCAATGTTAGTTTAGTACATTTATATAAAGATGCATTGGGAAAGGGAGCCTTGGATTACAATACTAGTCCACTTCATCAATAACACAGCCAATTATTTCTCTTACTATGAAATTAACTCATTTTCATTACAAGTTCTACATTATCTGACACAAGATTAACATGAGATTCTAAATTAGTCTCTTGGGTCCTTGAATTGATTGTTAAAGTACATTAGAGTCATAGAGTCACACAGCAAGGAAACAGGCCTTTTGGCCAACCAGTCCATGCCAAAAATAATCCCCAACTAAACCAGTCTCACCTGCCCGCACTTGGCCCATATCCCTCCAAACATTTCTTATTCATGTACTCATCTAAATACCTTTTAAATGTTGGAACTATACCCGCATCCATCAGTTTCTCTGGAATTCGTTCCACACATGAACCACTCTCTGTGCAAAATAAATGGCCTCTCATGTCTTTTTTAAAATCTTTCACCTTTCACCTTAAAAATATGCCCATATTGTCAAAGTACAGCATACAGTTTTTGTTGCAGCCATTTTATTCCTGAGTATTTGACAGAATGCTGGTTTAAAATGCACTTCAAAAGAGAAAACTCACTGATTCCCCACACATATTTCAATAATTTAGCATTCTGATCAAAGAACTACAGGAATTAGCCCTAATTTTAAAGGTCATTTTGCTATTAATTTTCAGATTCCATGGTTTATTCCTGACCCTTGTAAAAGTATTGTGTATTGGATTGGTCACTCTCTGGTGCACAATGCGGTCAACATTTGTGACTAGTTGCATTTTGATTAATAAATTAAGCAATGCGTGATAAGCACTGTTTCTGAACACATGACCATATTCACTTGGCAGGCATGTATATCTTTATCTTTATTATTGGGAAGACAGCATGCAGAGGGTGCAATTGTTTTGTGGATTGTTGTGCACACTTTACTTCCTTAATTATGTTTATGAGTTACCCACTAAAATGATATGTAACATGAATATAAACATTGGACTTCAGCTCCAGGGAAACCTGCATGCCTCCTTTGGCCAAAGTTTAAACTTGAGTAAAGACTTTTAAAACTGGCATAGCCCTACTAGCCCATAGCCTAGTTACTGGCAGGTCTGCCCTGATGAGGAAGCTTACACTCCAATAAAAGTTGAAGTTGAATCACAATGAAATCACCTTTATCTTCATATAGAAACATAGAAAATAAGAACTGGAGAAAGCCATTTGGCCCTTCAAGTCTCCTCCATCATTCAATGGCTGACCTACTCATTACCCTGTTCCTGCCTCTTCCCCATATTCTTTGATCCCTTTAGCCCTAAGAAATATGTCTATCTCCTTCTTGAGAACATTCAATATTTTGGCCTCAACTGCTTTCTGTGGCAGAGAATTGCATAGCCAAGGAAGACAACCTTTCGTCATGCATGTTAAGTGAAGGGCAGCCTCCAATACCAGTCCAGGGGTCTGGACACAGAGACAACCGCTTGGGCGATCGGGGTCAGGATCTTCACCTCACAAGGGGTAAGGAGTAAATGTCAGACAGCCCACCTCCCTTCCTAGCTCTATCTGCCTTATCACACATTAGTTTTCTCCTGTAACCAGGGGACATAATTAAGGGAGATGTAGGTCGGTGGCACTGTTGTTAGTGCTGGTGCAGGTGGGGGAAAGGTGACGAGGTGTCCTGAGCGAGTGGGCAGTGTAGAAAAGTCATGCGGGGTTTGTACTGTGCTCAGGGAGATTTGAGCAGGTGAAAAACCAATGGGGAAGATATTGCATGTGATAGCGAAAGTGGTAGAACATGAGCCTTGATGGGAGGATGCTGCAGTAGTTCAGATAGTGAGTGTGAGGTAGCCGAGGGTAGATGATGGCACTCACCCTGGAGAATGGCATAGGTTATTTACCTTTTTTCTACACTTCTGGGCATTCCTCCCTATGGCTGATATCACACTGACCCTGGTGGAAACCTCAGCCCAGTCTGGCATGGGTCGGTGTTGTAGCTTCTTTTGCTGATCCTGGGGAATGAGGAGGGTCCTCCTCTGCACCATTCCATCCAGCAGGATCTCCAGGTGCCTGTCTGCAATGCTGGGTGCACAACTTCCTTTAAAGATGGCACCTGTGCCCAGAGTACTGATCTACTCCGAGTTCTAGTAAAATTGGTGCTAGGCCTGAAAATTTCTAATGGATTCCAATGCATTTGATCACTTTATTATCAATTTACTGAAGTTTAGCATCTCCAAAGTAATTGAATTCTGAGTGCATAGACTTTAAAAGATATGTGGTAAAAATGTTATATCACTCTTCCCAAGTCAAAATCTTGAAACCCCCTTCCTATCTATGTCCCTACATGAGCTTCAGTGGGTCAAGAAAGCAGCTCATAATAACATTGTCAAGGGCAATAAGAGATAGACACTAAATGCTGACCATGTCAGCAATGCCTATACTCATTGAATGAATTAAAAAAACAAGAAACACATCAAGAAAATGATTCAAAATGTTTGACAAGAAAACGTTCCATTAAAACAAGAACAGTAAGAAACAAATCCATGGATAGTATTAAAAGAAACTGTTTACGATGTGGCAAAGTAATAGTAGCATGCCTGAGAAGTGGGTGAGTTTCAGAAACCAGCAAAGAATGACTGAAAGGTTGACAAAGGAGGATGAGAAGAAATAAAGTGGAGTGTTGGGGCTTTTAAAAATACATAAAAAAAGAGTAGCTCAAGAAAACACTGGCCCCTTAGAGGTAGAGAAAGGCAAAATCATCATGGCTAATGAAGAAATAGCAGTGATGATTAACAAATAAATGAGGGTAACTAAGAGGAAGGATCAGGGAAAAGTGTTAGAGAAATGTAAGGGACTAAAAACCAATAAACTCCCAGGATCAAACAGTCAATCTCCTAGGGTTGCAATCTATATCACAGGCTTAGACAAGGAGATGGAGGAAGATGTTTCCAGGTTTGCTGACGATACAAGGCTAAGTTGAAATCTAAGCTGTGAGGAGGGCACAAGGGACTGAAAGAGATGTGGATAGGTTGAGTGATGGGCATTAAGGTGGCAAATGTGGTATAAATTGTGGAAAACGCTGAGGTTATTCACTTTAGTAATCAGGATTATAAAAAAGGATAATTTTAAAAACGCATGAATCTGTTAATTGTTGGTGCTCAGAGAGGCTTGGTTTATACTCATACAAGGAAAAGAAAGTTAGCATGAAGAAAGGTGAATGGCCAGTTGTTTTTTATTTGCAAGACATCAGATTGTACACACATAGGAAGTCCTGCTTTAATTGTTCAGGGCTCTGGTGAGACCACATCTGGGGTATTGTACATAGTTTTGGTTTTTATATGTAAGGAAGCACAGGCTTGACTTAGAGGTGGTACAGTGAAGGTTCACCAGTTTGGTCTTTGGGATGACAGTATTGTCCTATAATGAGAGGCTGAGCTCAGTTGGGTTGATATTCTGTGGGAGAAGGATGAGAGGTGATCTCATTGAAACGTGAGATTCTGATAGTCTACTGAACCGACTACACAGCAATATCAACAAGTTTCATCCTACCATCAGACCTAGCATGGACTACTCTTCAGAATCAGTCTCAATCAGATCCTATACAATTTGCCTACTGACATAACAGGTCCATTGCGGATGCCATTTCCCCAGCCCTGCACTCATCCCTGGAACATCTGGACAACAAGGACACCTACCTCAGACTCTTGCTCATTGACCACAGCTCCGTCTTCAACACCATTATCCCCTCCAGACTGATCTCTCAATTTTGACACCTTGGTCTCGGCTCTGCCCTCTGCAGCTGGATCCTCAGCTTTCTGACCCAGACTGCAATCAGTGAGGATAGGTAACTGTACCTCCTCCACAATAACACTCAACTCTGGAGACCTCCAAGGGTGCATCCTCAGCCCCCTACTGTGCTCCCTTTACACCTACGACTGTGTTGCCAAGTTCTGAACGAACGCCATCTACAAGTTTGCTGATGACACCACCATAGAGGGACGGATATCTAACAACGATAAGTGAGACTACAGAAATGAGAGAGGTGCTTGGTGATGTGCTGCAATGAGAACAACCTCTCTCTCAACATCGGCAAAACTAAAGAACTGATCATTGACTTCAGCAAAAAGGAGAACATGCCCCATCTACATCAACGGAGCTGAGATTGAGAGGGTGGAGACCATCAAGTTCCTAGCAATGACAATGGCCGACAACCTGTTCTGGACTTCCCACGTAGCTGTGATGGTCAAGAAAACACAAGGAGGCACAACACTGCGTCTTCTTCCTCAGGTGGCTCAGGAAATTTGGTGTGTCCATAAGGACCCTCAAAAACTTTTACAGATTGCACACTGAAAGCATACTGTCTAGGTGCATAATGGTCTGGTATGGCAACAGCTCTCCCCAAGACTGTAAGAAGCTACAGAAGTTTGTGTGCAAAACCCAGACCATCACAGAAGCCAACCTCCAATCCATGCACTCTATTTACGTGGCTCGCTGCTGCAGAAAGGCTGGTAACATCATCAAAGCTCCATTGCACCCCAGTATTGCTCTACTACAACCTCTTCCACCAAGCAGAAGATACAGAAGCCTGAACACATGCACTGGCAGGTTCAGGAACAGCTTCCCAGCTGCTATTAGACTGATGAATGGACTGTCTAACTTCAGATAATGCTGATTTTGGTATTATTAATCTTGTCTAGTACACACCCTGTGCAACATAACCTGTATGCCTCTGTCTCAGTATTCTTTTCACCCTACGATCAGTATGTCCTTGCTTACTATAATCTGCCTGTACTGCTCATAACAAAGCTTTACACTGTACTTAGGTACACGTGACAATAAATAATCATTCTTGAAGACATGCATCTCCATCAAGGATAGCCACCTCTGTTCCTCAATCTACCGCAAGCCCACAGATAACCTCACAATGCTCCACTTCTCAAGCTTCCACACTGAGCATGTTAGAGAAGTCATCCCTTATGGACAAGCCCTGCATAGACACAGTGTGTGCTCAGATGAGGAGGAACGTGACGGTCACCTGAAGGTTTTGTAGGTCGCCCTCATAAGAATGGAATATGACGCTCAACTCATCGATCGCCAGTTCCAACATGCCACAGCGAAAAACTGCAACCATGTCCTCAGAAGACAGACACAGGACAAAACTGATAGGGTACCCTTCATTGTCCAGTACTTCCCCAGAGCAGAGAAACTATGCCATGTTCTTCACAGCCTTCAGCTTGTCATTGATGATGATGAGCATCTCACCAAGGTCTTCCCCATGCCTCCCCTTGTCACCTTAAACAACCGCCAAACCTTAAACAGACAATCATTCGCAGCAAACTACCCAGCCTGCAGGATGTCAACCACAACACCATGCAACCCAGCCACAGTAACCTCTGCAAGACATGTCAGATCATTGACATGGATACTACCATCACATATGACCACCACCCACCACGTACATGGCAGATACTTATGTGATTCGGCCAATGTTGCCTACTTCATACGTTGCAGGCAAGATGCCCCGAGGCATGGTATATTGGCGAAACCATGCAGATGCTATGACAATGGATGAATTGACACCGCGCAACAATCGCCAGACAGGAATGTTCCCTCTCAGTCTGGGAACACTTCAGCAGTCAAGGACACTCAGCCTCTGATCATCAGGTAAGCCTCCTCCAAGTCAGCCTTCGAGATACACAACGCAGAATTGCCGAGCAGAAACTGATAACCAAGTTCCATAGCAACGAAGACAGACACAACCGTGATCTTGGGTTCATGTCACTCTACATGTAACCCACCCCACTGTTCTGTATCTGTAAAAGCTTTCTTCCTGTCCTGTTTTGACACCATCACCTTGATAGCTTGTTATGACCTCTCTACCTTAATTAGTTTGTACATTTTTGGATTACTTGTTATTTTGGTTAGACCTTTGGCATGCGACTCTTATACCTATCATTTTATTTCAACTGTTTGGATTGTCTTCAACACCACCTTATTTTTAATTTTTTGTAATCATCTCTCTGCCTCAATTAATCAGATTACAGGTCATCCCTTCACTTGTTATTCAGCTGTTGACACTTTTCTCACACCGTCAGACACTTTTGATCACCTGCAGAGGCTTATTATTCAACCTATCAACAGTCCACTCACACCATTTGTATGATATTCTAATCTCTCTGCCTATAACTTCTGTGCCTGTGTGCTTCCCTTTCACTTCATCTGATGAAGGGGCCGCGCTCCGAAAGCTTGTGCTTCCAAATAAACCTGTGGGACTATAACCTGGTGTCGCGTGACTTCAGACCATGTTCACTCCAGTCCAACACTGACTCATCCACATCCAGACAGACTAGACCCTGATAGGATATTTCCCCAGTTAGCAAATTCAGGACAAGGGAGCCCTAGACCCAAGACAAGTGGCTGATAAACCTGGACCAAAATAATTCATTTTTTTCATGCTGAGGGTTGTGAATCTTTGAATTTCTCCATCCCAGAGGTTTGTGAATGCTCCATCCTCCAAAATATGGTGTGACTATATCAAACTCCAAAATGGAGCACCCTAGTGGTGGCCTGTGACACGAGTAGGCTGTGATACGCCATGTGTGTCACTGATGGCACACCATTCCTGCATAAGGTATCAGCACAAACACCCGCGTAGGTGTGCCCGGGAATGGCCAGGGCATTTGCCCTCTCCAGCCAACACCTGTCCTTGCGAGGGTGAGGGGACTTCCTGGAGCCAGGTGGGGGTGTCACTGGGCTGAGACTGCTGCTGAACCTGTTGTTCACACACTGCATTCTGATCCCTGACACTCACCCTCAATGTGGTTTTGGAGTGTTCTAGGTTGCTGGGTCCCTTCACACTTCCAGCAGTGCCATCTCCTATCATCAGTTCTGTGATGTCCAGTCATGACAGAACAAATGTGTTCACTCTGCCACACAGAGGTAACGTTGCTACAGACACAGCCTTCATTACATCCAAGCCTCGGGTAGATGGATCTTTGGATATCTCAGAAATTAATGTGAATTAAGCCAATTCTGGTTCTTAAAGGCCAACACTTCAGCCGTGCCGCACCAGAAGAAATTAAACCAAATATTCCACTTAAAAACATACAAGTACCTTTAAGGTCTTCCACTGTCATATTTAAAAAGGATCAAAAGGGCACGGCCGGGCCCCCAATCCCATTCTGTCTCAGACACAAGAAGTTGCCACTAATTTACTAAATATCAGTGTAAATGTTTTCACATTAAGCACTTTAAGTTTTGATATAAACCGAAAACGAAATTTTCCAAATATATTTGTTTTCATATGCCAGAGCACCTGTATATATTTCTTTTAAATGTTTGCTCTTCAATAAAGAAAGGTATTCCAGAACATCACTTAGGTATTTTGGAAGTTTACCTTGTAAGATACTCTTTTATTTTAAAAGTTTATTCATAGAATACTATAAATAAAATCATTTGTAGTTCTACCATTCTATAAATATTATACATCGCAGAACAGTTTGAAATGTACGGAAATGCACTAGTAGAGAAACCTTAATGAATTGTAAGAGACAAAATACTGGAACCAAATGGCTAGCCCATCCAACAGGCACATCTAACTGTTTCTCCTTCTTCGCCAGGGCAAGATATTTGAACTGTAGCAACCTGGTTTCTGGCAGCTGGTCTTGTTAGCATTCTTTTATGCATTTTTGTCTCCTTTTCTGCTAGAGATTTCTTCACGTGCACATTTCTTGATTGAAAAGGTAAACACATACACACTTTGTTTATGCTTCCATCAGACATAAATCAGATTAGAAAAGTCTGAAGAATTACACTTCACAACATACCTATATATTTGAGCTATGCAAAAAAATTCAGCTTACAGAAGGTTTAAGCACAATTTTTACAGGACCTGTAACAGATGTTTATAACACAAAGTAGCTGAATTTGGAAAGACTATAATTATCTAATGTGCATATATACAAATATCTTACAGATTGAAAGGTAATTGTGTGTGATAGTTTAGACGGTAATGAATGACAGTACTATTTGGGATTATAGTGAACATTACAATGAATTTCCTCTCATCACAATCCAGCTGGACACTTTACACCTTCAATAATAGCAACAGGAAATTTCAAAATGTTATGCATTCATTTATTATCCCACAGTGCAATTTCAAGACCCAACTACATGTGGGGAGATGCTTTCAATTTAAAGTCCTTGCCTCAGATAGATCGCTCTTTCAGTTCTGAAGTACTTTTTAAATCTGAAACTTCATCATCAATGTTCCTAATTTCAGGCTCCAGACTCACCCCATTTAACAGAAGCTGTATATGTAATGTGAGCAAGTACATTCCAACTGGGAGCCCAACAAAAGGTTGCTACCTGACCAGTAAAACAGAAATCTTTCCTCTCAGGTGGGAAGATATTTTGCAAACAATCTTTCTGGGCTGAGTAATTTATACTGAAAGTCATTTATATTCCCGGCCAGTGTCATTATCCTTTAAGTAAACAAAAAAGAAAAACAAACTGCCAATGTCATACACATTCATTACAATACTACTTAGGGCTCATAATATCACATTTAAACGTCACTAGTCGTGTTTCTTCTGAATTTTCTTCTCTCGTCTAGTGATCACATTCAAAAAAAAAGAAAATAAAAGCAACTTTTAAGAATGCAACTTCATTATATTTGTGTAAATCGCCTATTGGAAAGGAGCAAATTAAGGCTTCATACAACACACTGGCTTTGTTAGCTGAAATTCTGTTTCATGAAATTGAATAAAAGTCAGATGTGGTGTTGATGTTCCACTGTCCACTAGCGATCGACTATTTATAAATTTGATACATAGCAGCAAAGCTCACCTGTTCCAACTAAATTCAGAAAGCAGCATGCAGTGCAGAGACTTTGTTACACTTAGTGGTATTGTGTTCAGGATGGTGCATACCTTTTACTGATGTCTACACTGTTGCTCTGCATTTGCTTAGCACAGCTCCTGTACTTGGTTCAGGTCTCAACTAGTGGAATCCAGACTTAATTTCTGTACTTTTTAAAAAATTTGATAATATGGTGGCCAACCGCTGCGAGGTGAATGTCACATTTGAAAAAACACATTCATTAACAAAGTCTCACAGCTGCTTAATGTCTATTTCTGTTCATACTTGGCTGCTGTTTCTATGAAATAAGCTACAAATGTCAATGGTGACTGTTAACTACTATCAACTTTCTAGCTAGCCATGCTTTCAGGGTATCTACATGCTAACCAGCCTACCCTCTGTATTAACAATATGGTCCCACTGATCCTAATCAAACACAAGTCTTTCAAATGACTTAAATACTGCAATTGTTTTCAAAGACAATTCTCTGATGTCCAATAACTCATCAGTTAAATGGCTGCAAACTGGGAAAAACAGTATACAGGTAAATGGGCTGTCTCCTGTATGCAAAAAGTAGATATCTTTCTTTTTAAGTGCCTTAGTTTAGTTCACATCTGCTAGCACTGAAACCCTGTATCACTACAGCAAAGTAAGCTTCTGACCTTTTAAAACAATGTAGGGGGCAGGGAGGGGCTCTGTAAATTGTGCACTCCTTCCTTCCTGTCCTTTTAACAAGTCTCTTTTCAGCAGAACAGTCCACCAGATCAATCAGTGGAGAAGAGATCCCCTGCAGAGGGCAATGGGGCCAAGCCACCAGTCACATTTGGAAGCTGAGAAAGATCTGGTAAGCTCTGGATGTGGGACTTGAGCTCTTTTCGCACTTGTGTGACCTTGGCCAGTTTGTGCTTGTACTCCTGTAAAACAGAGAAAGATACATGCTGTCATTGTATGGAAACATTTCCATTTGGCTAAAAACAGACAAAATTTTCTGATCATCCAAACAGGTAATAGTGTTGCAGAATGAATGACTTATACAGCAAGTGCTTGCATCTTATTAAATTGGTGTGAAATTTTAACTAGATTCGACAGGTATTACTCAGGTACTGCTGAACAAGAACGTGAATTTAGTGCCACTTCCATGGGGTCCCAGGCAATTTTACAGTAAGAGACTGTGCCAAAATTCATTTGACTTCAGGTAGAACTCACGTTTATATAGATGCTTTAACTTTGCCAGGACATCCCAAGGCATTTCTCAGCCAATGCTTACTTCTGAACTGTAGTCACTGTTGCTTTGAGGCTTAAACGGAGCGGCTAATTTGTGCACAGAAGAGTCCACAAACAGCAATTAGAGGAATGACCAGTTAATCTGTGCTGGGGACCCTTGTTGAAGAAGATACTGTTAAATTAGAACACTGAACGAAAGAACTTTGTGTTCTTCCCAAAACAGCATCATGGCATCTTTTACGTATAGCTGAAGTGACAGACAATACACTGGTTTAACATGTAATGAAAGATGGCACCTTCAAAAATAGGGCATTCCTTCCGTACTGCACTGAAGCGTGACTTGAAATTACACTTTCAAGTTCTGCAATGGGGCGTAAACACAGAACATCATATCTCATTAGATAAAACAGTGTGGAGCTGGAGGAACACAGCAGGCCAGGTAGCATCAGAGGAGCAGGAAAGCTGACGTTTCGGGTCGAGAAGGGTCTATATTATCTCTGACTCCAGCATCGGCAGTTCTTACTATCTCATCATATTTCATTGACAAGATTTCTACTGTGGGGTAAAGCTGACATTTGATCTTATGAGCCATGACAGGTAAAGTCCCACTCCAGGACTTGACCACAACAATCCATGCTGACATCCCAGTGCTTTGCAAAAAGAGCTCCGCACCTGTCAGAGGTGCCCAGCTTATGGATGAGATATTAAACTCAGGGCCTATCTGTTCAGACCAGATGGTGGACATGAAAGATCCTTTAGGCATCATTGTGAAGATGGACAGAATAGAACAGAATAGAAATTTGTTGTCACTTGTGAAAAGTCACCTCCCATGGCACCTTTATCAATGACAGAAGTCGTATATAATAATAAACAAAGTAAAATTAAGACAAAGTTCATCACAGTTCAGTTAATGGCTGTTGGGCTTCAGGAAAGGTGATTTAGGAATGATGGAATACTCTGAAGATGCAGCCGAGACGAGACTATCAGGCAATGACGAGAATGCCACACTGGGCCGCTGGAATACTGGGCCAGAAGCCTCCACTGAAGAAAACTGCCCTGCTGTGCAGAGACCGCCATTCCTGGACAAGACTGATTGCCAGGCCGCTGGAATATCTGGACGCCGAAGACAAAGAAAGTTTCCAAGCCGGCAGACCGTCACACAGGGAGACCACCACGCCGGGCCGAGACCGCATTTTTACTCCTTCAAGCGCCTGGACCTAGATGCAGGTCTGGAGCCTTGGCCAAGACTGGGAGTCCAGGCCAGGGAAGCCAGCCTGGGGATCTGTTCCTGGCTCGCCAGGAGACCCTGGGCAAGGGTGGAGCTGTGAACGGCACCTCCTGGCATTGCTACTGCCTCCCCACCTCCTCCTGGTGACTTAATAGTGCCATTGGACAGCTGCTGGACTGCATGATTGGAACCTCATGAATGGTGAACTGCTTTTGAAATGTTCACTTCATGAAGCCCAGTTTAGCCCATGAATCTTGAGGGACTTAATTCCACTCTGAGCAGCCAGAACAACCACCCAAGAAAAAAAAATCCATGTTAAAGGCTCCAAAACATCAAAAAAAAAGAGTACAGATGTTGGAAACCAGTATCAATAAATGTGGAGCTGGAAAAGCACAGCAGGTCAGACAGCTTCCAAGATGCTGTCTGACATGCTGCGCTTCTCCTGCTCCACATTTATTGATATTAAAAAAAAGGCTTTGTCTACAGAGGGTTAAAATATGCTTATTAAAATGCTTTTCTTGCCCAAGTTGAATAATTTGAAAGACTTTTAAATTTAACATGTTTTATAGACTGATTGATGCAATGACAGATGTGATCCATATTACAACCAATAGAATCTGATAACTCATTCAACAAGTCAAAAAATATCGAAAGGTACCTAGTGTTTAATTCAGACCAAAGAATTCTCAATAGAGTAAGTTTAAGAGAAAACATTCACAGTTAATCTAGATCTCATACATGTTACAACCTTAACCATGCACCATTTAACTAGCACTGAGGAGAGGTGGTGCCAAGTGGTAATGTTACTGGGCTACTAATTTAGAACCCCAAATTAATATTCAAATACCACTATAGGAGACGGTGAAATGTGAATTCTTTAACTAGCCCTAAAGGGTGCAGTGATAGGGTGCCGACCTCTGAGCCAAGAGATCCAGCTTCAATTCCCACTCCTTCTGCAGGAGTGTAAAAACATCTCGGAATAAGTTCATTAGTAAATACCTTTAACTAGCACTGAAAAAAGGAATTCTATATTTTGACAAACTTACTGATTGATGTGCCTTGCAGACATCTGAGCACCAGACTTTATCTTGTAATTTGGATTGGAAAAAAAAGCTCCAATTTTCAAAACAACATCATAAATAAAACAGGGAAATTGATTCATCAGGAATCCCCAGTGTGGTCACAAAAAGAAAGAATAAAAGCACCAAGTATAGTTAGTATGTTAAACAGTAGAGAAAGGAATTTGATATTAAAACCCTATAAACCATTAACTCAGAGTATTTCAGATATCTTACCATCTCAACAGAAACATTAACTCAGGTTCTTTAAATTGCTGGATTTATCAACTCTCTGAACCTATCATTAAAATGTGCTATGCAGAAATGTTCATTTTCAAAAATAATAAATCAGACAAAATAATTTTGTCCAAAATACATTTTTAAACAGAGCATAAATGGTAAGATTCCCACTTTTAACATTCCTCCTTGTAATTTAACATTAATAATTAATCCTAACTATTATACCTAATTTATGTATATTTCTAAATAAACCATGTAATTAGTATTAAAAATGCAAGTTTAATGTATAACTAGACATGCAGAAGTGGCAGATGCATGGAATTAGGGAGGATGAAATGGGACCTCATTGCACTCATTACCCGGGTGAGATGTGAAGGCACAAACAACAAATTTAGAAATTTGACATTCCATTAACTGCATCAAAAACACATCAGATCCTCATTTGTTCCGTCCCATAAGATCTATAATCAGCTTGTAATAGCAAATAACATAATCAAAGAGTTTAATAATTCCCCTTTCCCAATTCGGTCAGCATGAGGTTGCACTGCGAAGTTTCAAGCAGTTCCAATAAGAGCCAGCACTCCTCAACTGAGCCAAAGGAAGCTGAAGAACAGGTACAACCTAAATGTATTGCCTTGTGAGGGCTTGGAATGTTGCTCCTGCAGCAATGCCGTGAGTCGCTGCCACCCTCCCGAGTGCCTCCACTTCCAGGACCTAAAGGCTGCCGATGGGCCCACAGAAATCTTCTGAATAAGAGTTCTCCCAACAGGCACGTTACAATCCTTTTAGGGTTCGCCATCTGCTACAAATGGGCTTAGCATGGATTTCTGCAGGTTTGATCATGTGATGATTGATCATGTGACATTTGTTAAGGATATTCAGTTTACTGTACAAATGTTGGTGTAAATATAGATGATTATCATTGCTCATGCCAGGTGCTGTTTTGTGAGAAGTTTCAAGATATTTTTCCTGTTTAGCTATGAAACAAGGAAAGCAAAGGTGGGGAACAGGGCAACCAATGATGGGAGGGGGACATTTGCACTGGCTCAGGAGTGAGAAATATACTGCTAACACTCAGGATCCCCTCACAGTCAACAATCATACAATAACTATCCATTAATCTACATGTAGCTGGTAATACCCCAATGTCTGAAATGTAACTAGTAGTAACCCTACAAATGAAAGGATGGAAAGGCAGTGGTGTGGTGGTAATGTAACTGGATTAATCGTATAGATATCCAGGTTAATCATCTGGGGACACTGGTTCAAATCAATTGAAAGCTAGTCTTGACAATACTGACATCATTGATTGTCCTTAAAAAAAGTTGGGTTTTTTTGGGTCTGTGCTACATGTGATTTCACACTCAAAGCAATGTGGTTGATTCTTAATTTCTCTCTGAAAACAAGTCAGTCTCATTATCTGTTCTCCTAGATTCCCGATAAAAATTGAAATAACTGCAGAGGCTGTGAATTAGAAACTAAAACCCAAATTGCTGGAAAAGCTCAACAGGTCTGGCAGTGGAGAGTAATCAGAGGTAACATTTCGGGTCTGCTTCTGCAGGAGGGTCACCAGACTCGAGCCTTTCCATTAACTCTGATTTCGCTCCACTGCCAGACCTGCTGAGCTTTCCCAGCAATTTCTATTTTTGATCCCAGGCAGGTTGTTTGCTAGTGGACTGGCCAGTTTACAATCACCCTTAAGTTCAAGTAGCTCTCCTGTACTGACATTGTGGTGGTGTGGCTAAGATAGAGCGATAAAAAGCCAGTGATACAATGGATCACACAGCCACTATGGTCATGAGAAGTGCAAAGGATAAGGATCCCCTGGCTTTTACAGCTATAGTGGCTGGGAAATTTCTCCCATTCCAGGAACAAATCAGATAACCAGGAAAATTGGCAATGCCAGCCCAGTGTGTACACAATGTCGACTACAACATGCATATCTGTGCATGAAAATAGCAATTGAGAACTTAAAATAAGCAATTAACTCAAGTTACAAACTGAAATAGCCTTCTGCTGGTATTAGATGAGTGAAAACACTGGGCACCATTTAAAGACCTCTCTGACAGCAGGCTTTGGACAGCAAAGAAGTATAGAAATATGCCCACCTCCAATATTCCTCTGACAGTGAGTTTCTCAAATGAGAAGGCAGCTGGAGCAGAAAAACATCTTCAGAATATCAGTTGCGTCCTTAAAAAAATGAGCTGGACAGACTAAATTATGGAGCCCCCAGTACGGGACACAGGGAACTATAATAATGATTAACGCACACTTATTCAAAGGCTATGTATCTAAGTAAGCAGCCCATCTTAAGTGGCACTGGTTGTGCACTAAAGCTCCTGAAGGAGAATCATACTGAACTCAAAACGTTTACTCTGTTTCTTTCTCCACAGATATTCACCAGAGCAGCCTTGTTTTCATTGTGAATGATGACATTGTCCTGCATAATGCAACTTCTCATATCACAATCTGTTATGATTTATAACTTGCAGGCAGTGTAACCAAGCACGTTCTATTTTGTTCCCTTCCATTAACCCAACACTGGCCTTAAATGTGTAAAAGCATTAGGGTGCAAGAACTGCCAACCAGGCCAGGTAGTGGCAAGAGAGGTCGAAGGCCTGAAAGACGACCTGATAGTGAACAAACATTGTCACCCAATCTGACACTTGCAGCCACCAACTCCAACAAGGAACACAGAGGTGGGATTTGTGAGCGGTGAGTCAGTGGACATCTGGGGTGCAGCCAAGTGAGGGGGAGGAAAAATCATGAGAATGCCAGCTACCTGGAGGGTGAGATCAGACACATGCTCCGCTGGAGAAGACTCAAGATTAGGACTTTGAAGGAGTGGAATACAGAAAAAAAAAATTACTGATAAGCAATGACTGAGTCACGCTTACTACATTGGCTGATCAGCTACAAACTATCCAGGACCATGGAGGGATCTGGCTCGAACCTGGTACAGGGCTATGTGCTAAACTTGCCATTCAACATTGGAAGTGGCAGCTAACTCCATGAAAGCACTGGTGGACCTGATCATCATTCACGGTCAGATGCCTCAGCTTCCAGGTAGAAGCCACCCATTGTTTGAGCACAGCAATGTAAGGTCGGGCTGAGGTCTTGACAATGCAACTTGTGGCCACACCAGCCATGATTGATGCCATTCAGGCTCGGATTACTGCCTTTGTAACAGTGAATAACAAATGCTCGAAGCAGTTTGCAGGGGCTCACAGCAGTCTGGCAATCTGCTCCAGCAGATCACAGCAATTGGTGATGGGGTCCCCCTGTGAGACTGACATTAATCCCAAAGTTGTCCTTTCTCAGGATGACAGCATTGATCACACTCCCAGCCTGCCAACTTTGTCAGGGCCATTGCTGCCCGTGAAGCCTGCCATCCATGAGGCTTTGGTGCAGTCCAAAGCTAGGTCCAGGCTGACGGTCGGTTAAGGGTATTCTGCAAGGCCAGCTGTAGTTTCATCCACTGAACATCAACAATGCTGTAGTCACGAAGGGTAGTACAGTGTCGGAGCAATGGGGCAAACAAAAACACCTATAAGACAGTCGATAAGGAATTCTCAAAACCTAACTTCCATTTCAAATGGGTTATTGAATGTTTTCTTACATAGCATTGGTATGAAATGGTTGTATTGCTTCAGGAATGCTACTGATGGTCTACATTGGAAGGATGCTGTTGTATAGGACTGCTTGACAATGTGGCTCTGGGGTTGCATTCAAGATAATCAGAATTGAACTCAATGCTCATGGCCAGCCTGGCTAAAGTGAAGAAGTGCTGGCAATTCAACCCTTCCTCCTCTCTCGGAAGCTGCTCATGTTTGTCTCAGTGTAGAAGATGAAGCAGACCACCATGAACTGGGACACTCTCCCCTCCACAGTGAGTACTGGAGGGCTCCTTCAGAGTTGTGGAATCTTTACTTCAATACCCCAATTGCCTGCTGAATGACGTTCCTCATGGCAGCATGCCTCTCAAGCTATCTACGCTGATGCCATTTGCCTGTTATATGAATACGTGGTAAATAGTTACTTGAAGAACAAATACTCTGAAAACACAGGGTAATGATTGTAGAGCTCAGAGCTGAGTTCAATAGACTTATAGGAATGAATACTACAATGTTTGTTTGATAAAATAATTTAACTACACAGGGAAGGTAAACTGAAAAGGCCAGCTTAGCAATCCCTATTTCAGCATTTACTTTAGAGATTCTGTTTGGGGTGAGGGTGGCAACAGAAAATGCTGACTATTGAAAAGTCTTCATGACACAGGGAGCCATTTCAAGCCCCAAGTTTATCTGAAGATGATCTTTCATGTCAAGAAAATACACCGCTGAAGTCAGACTTTGAATTGTACTGGCCGGTGGATTATCTACTTAGCATTTTCATCAGACTGGAAGAGTTTCATGGAATTAATTTTAGGCAGCATCAATCCTAACTTCCTATGCAGACTTTGAGCTCTCAAACACCTTGCACACTTTTTATCGTATCAATCTTAGTTTAAGCACTCGATCTTAGGCTAGTTCTAGTTATTAATTGGATCAAAGAAATATAAAAAGTTATACTGCAAAACATCAGAGATATGAAAATACAGGAAATAAATTTTAAATAAAAGCGTTCTTGCTGCGGTTACTAAATCTGAGCAGGGAAGGGTCATTTGAAACATTAGTTTACTGGTAATTTTGTTTCATTGGCAATGGTCTGTCTGGACTGAGTAGATAGGAGGAAATTGTTCCCGCTCATAAGAGGATCATGGATCAGAGGGCACAATTTTAAAGCATGTTGCAAAAGAAGCAAATATAAGATGAGAGAAAAAAAAACCTTTCACACAGCAAGTGGCCTGGCTGATGGATTGCACTGCCTGGAAGTGTTGTGGAGGCTGGTTCAATTCAGGCATTCGAGTGGGTACTGAATGAATATTTAAATAGAAACAGTGTGCAAGGTTATTTGGAAAAGGCAGGAATTTCACACTAAGACAGATTGCTCTGAGAGTTAATTCAAACGGGATGGGCCAAACTGCCGTCTTCTGCATCCTGCCGATTTTGTGGTTCCAGGATTCTTTGATTGTGGTATTGGTGCCTGTCGATAGCCTCAAGTCAAACATTAGGACAATAAGGTTCCTCAGTGGCTAAACTACAACTGGATTGTAGTAAATAAATGTTTTTCATTGCTAGAATAATAGATTGCAGAACCATACGACAGAAGCATCTAGATTTATAGAAGAACAAAACAGGATAGACAAAGGCATTTGAGGAGTCTGGAACAAGGGGTCAGGGATCCAGGAAATTTAGAACAAAGAGTAAAACACATCTTTTTGTAAACAGCATTGTGAAGCTGTGGAATTCACTCCCTAGTGGCTGAAGTTGAAACTATGTCAATATCTGAGATTGAACAGGCAGAGAATGGGATAAGAAATGAGGCAAAGGGATTTGGAAAATTAGATTGTAACAAATTGCTCAGGTCGATAATGAAGACATCATCAAATGGTTGAGCAACAGAGCTTGTTTGTGACCCCATGATACTTTATTTTTAATTCCAGATGTATAGTATTTCTTTTACTCCATTATTATACTCAGGACTGGAATATAAGCAGTAGGCTGCCAAAAGGTAAGGCACAAGTATGTCTCATTTGTTATTAGTAGTGAACCTTGTTGAGGATGTTTTAAAAAAAATCTTCTAAGTGTCACTTAGTCACAACATCAAATTAAATTTCTCCACAATAAACCCAAATCGATTGAGAAGTTAAGAAATGTACAAGTCACAAACACCTCACAAGTGGAGGTCTTCCAGAAATCAGGGTTTGTGCATATCTTCATGGAAATTTGGAGCAGAGTCACAGTCTTTGCACATCGGATATGACAAATTTCTCTGCTAATGCAAGTATTTAATTTTAAAATAGTATAATGAATTTAAGCTAAGAAACCCTTGACACTTGAATTATTTCTCCTTTGGAATGTCAATACAGTCTTCCTGGATCCTACTACTGGAAATTTAATTCCAGGTGAGATAAATTAGTGATCAGATAAATGATGACTTGCTTTTGCAGGTAAAGCTTACATCCTTCGGCTGTCTCTCTCTAATCAGACACTTTTTGGAACTGAAGAACTTGCAGTACTTCTAGATTTCAAATACATGAAACAAGAGAAACTCATCAAAGAAAGACTGAAATACGTCAGACAAAACAATCTACAAGATTGGCTCAAGTAGACAGTCGAGGGGAGTGGTCACCAGCCCCTTACAAATGTTTGCACAAGTGTGATAACACAATGGTTGAACAGCCCATTGAAGGTCACCTTCAGAAGTTCACACAAGTTAGCACCTTCAGGATAGTAAGAGGCGGGATGGGGTGGGGGGGTGGGTATAAAACTCCAGTATTTACCCGCCATATCACTTCTGGCAAAGGACCCAACCCAAGGCTGCTGGATTAGGGAGGTTTGATCTGAAACTTGTTTCTTTCAAGTGGCTACAAATAACAATCTTCTATAAGTAACAGTTTTAGGCTTCGTTACTCCCATTATCCCTTTCTTTTGGCCTGCTCCATCATAGAAACATAAGAAATAGAAGCAGTAATAGGCCTCTTAGCTTTTCCAGCCTGCTCCACCATTCAGTATGAGTGTTGCTGATCATTCTATTCAGTATCGTGTTTCTGCTTTTGTCCTGTACCTTTTGATCCATTTAGCCCTAAGAACTATATCTATCTACCTCCTTCTTGAAAAATTCAGTGTTTTGGCCTTAACTTTTGGCTTTCTGTGGCAGAGAATTCCAGAGGCTCACCAATCTCTAGGTGAAGAAATTTCTCATCCCAGTCCTAAGTGACCTACTCTGTATGCTTAGATTGTGATGCCTGGTTCTGGTCTCCCCTACCATCAGGAATATTCCTCCTGTGTTTACCCAATCTATTCCTGCTACAAGTTTGTAGGCTTCTATGAGATCCCCAACCATTCTTCTAAACCCTAGAGGAACTGATCATTCCTTCTGTCATTTAATCTTTCTGCCTTCCACCATATCGACACTCTTTCTTTCACACCCTTTCCAGTCTGGCTTTTTTGAATTTTCTTTCTCCCCGACTTCTCTCTGGTCATTGAAACACTCCAATATTAGAATAATTGGTAAAAAGCCCTAGCAGAGTGTTGTCCACAATTTTTTAATTAACTTGTTCAGAGGTGTTATTACACACCTCTGGAACAAGTGGGACTTGAATCCAGACCTTCTGGCCCAGAGATAGGGACACTGCTACCGTGCCACAGGACCCGTCTTATATGTTGACCACTCACTACATCTGGCTAACTGGAAAGGCAGACTATCCCAATACTCAGATACACAATACATATTTATGTGTCTCAAGTGCATTGTTGGTTAAATAGTGAAGATAGAAAAGCAGACGGGCGGAATGTTTTTTCATTGCTGAGTTTTTTTTAAACTTTCTTTGCAGCTGCATGGTGGTAAATAACCATTAAGTGTTAGCACTTGTGTATTAAATTTCAATAGAAAACATCTTGCAATGTTAAAAGGATGTCACTGACACCACATTTTTGACTGGTCAGCATTTTATATTTAACAATGCTACTCTAGAAAGAAGCTGCTGTAATTTATGCTGCATCTAGAAAGTCATTAATCCACCTGCCAGGAAGGTTTGAGAGAGATGCAATCACTGCCAGGGAAGCTGCCAACACCTACAAGAGAAAGTCAAGCTTTTATGAGCATGGAGCAAGAGTATGCCACTTGGCCCTTCAAGCCTGCTCTGCCATTCAATAACATCAAGGCCAGTCTGATCTTAATCTCAACACTACATTCCTGCATATCTCAAATAACCTTTCATTACCTTGGTAATTAAGAATCTACCTATCTCTGCCTTAAAGATATTTTTAAAGACTCTACATCCAATGCCTTTTAAGGAAGGGAATTCCCTCAGAGAAAATAATGTTCCCTCATCTGTCTTACAGGGGTTACCCCTCATTTTAAAGCTACGACCTCTAATTCTAGATTCTCCCACAAGAGGAAATATCCGTTCCACATCCACTCAGCGAAGTCACCTCATAATCTTAGGTGTTTTAATTAAGCCATCTTGGACTCTTCTAAACTTGAGGACACAGGCTTAGCTTGTCCAGCCTTTCCTCATTAGACAATCCGCTCGTTCCAGTCTAGTAAACCTTTTCTGAATTACTGTTAACATCTTTCTGTAAGTTTAATGACCAGTTCTGTACAACGTACTCCAGTTGCAGTCTGGATGATGCATTCAGATGAATAAGGAGCTAAATATTTAAGAAAACCCATCAACAGTGCAATGCACCCATTGAAAGTAATGGGACAGAATACAAACGTTGTGCTATCTGTTCATTTTCATAAAAGCCCAATCATAAACTCGTGGAGAGGGTAGATTCTGAGTACAGGCTTAGATTATGCGAAATTATGACCAATTAAAGGCAGTTTTCGACTCCTATAAGTGAGGGGCAGTGTGACCACAATTCAATCAGCTGGCTGGAAAATATATCAGGTGCAGAAAGAAACATGAATGTTGAGACAAAGACCACAATGAGGGCTCCTTGATTCTCAAGTACAGCTTCGGAAGCCTTTTGGAGGAAACTGAAAGGAGTAGAGAGATAACTTATTCACAGAAACCAGGAAGTCTTCCAGACCACTAAAAAAGCAGCAGAGGTCAATGCAGGAGTCTGACTCCCAAGCCTTGGATACTTTGCTTGAAGACATTCAATGAGCCCATGACTGGCAAAGTCAATGAATGCTTCTTCAAATGCCATATCCTAGTCACAAGCAATCACACATTGTTCAGAGCAGCAAATACCCACCAGTCAACCACTACACAATCTAGATTCATGTTGAATGTTCATATGCTTCACACATCTAACAGTGCTGCAAGTCTCACAACCATTTTCCATCTCTCTCGCAGAACAAAGTGATCCATAATAGGAGGCAGCAGCGATGAGTTGGTGGGAGACAGAGCTTGCTTTTAATCAGGAGGGCCACTAGTGACGTTATGACAAGTTACATCATTGAAAACAACTAAGGATGATAGTTAATTCTTGCTTAATCTACCTCAAATTCCACTCAACAGGCACAACATTAGTGCTTCAGATGAACCAACTACATGCATCTTGCTAACTCCCCCACCCCACTTCTCTCTTTCTAACCTTTTCCTTGTTTACTTATGCTTTCAGACACCCAAGAACTAGTGGCTGGCAGCAAATAGAGCTTCAGGACAAAGGCGCAGGTGAATGGGAGACCAATGAGGAAAAAAAGTGCTATCATTGATCTGAAAATGGGAACTACCAGTTCAGAAACGGGCATTATGCCTGCCTGGGTGGTGGTAGAGAGGTGAGATCAACATTTGATGAGTCACTGGGAGTGAGTGGGCTTCGGCCAGACCAGGAAGAAAAGACAACTTGTGCGCCAGCTCACCAGAGGGCAAGGTCGCTACGGCTTCCATTTGCAGTGGACTCAAGTGACCATTTTGATAAGACAGTGCACAGAGAAATGACTGACAAACCTGCCACAGGCCTTCATAAAGAGAATACAGAACTGGACTGGCACAATGGGCTGAACAGCCTCCTTCTGTGCCATAACAATTTTGTGATTCGGTGCCTGGAGCTCATCCTTTCTAGCATGGAAGTAGTGATTAACTTGTGGAGAATACTTGCAGACACAGGCCAAAATCACACAACATCCAAGTGCTACAGTGGAAACAGACTGAAGCCACAAAAGCTTTTCATCATGCAAGCCCAGCTTGGTGCCATCATGGTTGTGGATACCAGTGCTAAAAAGCTGCATGCAAGGATGCTCCACAGTGAAGCCATCTGTGCTCCAACAGATTACTAACACTGCTCAGGCAGCTGTCCAGAGGAGTGCCAATATCGTACAAACCTGCTGTCCTCTCTCAAGTTCACAGTGTTCTTGTCCCCATCACTGTCAATCCACCAGTACCCAGCTGTTCTGTTTTTTTAAGCAGTCAACTCAGTTTGTGCCATGCCAAAGCGTTACAGCCCACAGTCAGTCTAAAGCACCCTACAAGGCCAAAAGACATTTCCTCCACTGAAGGTGAGTCTTCCAACAGCCATGCAACCACTGGAACAGATAAAGGTGCCTAAAAGACATGTACCAGAGAAAGTATCAGGGTGAGTAGCTGAGTAACATATGGATTACTGTCACTCTTGTTGGATCAAGTTGGTATAGAATGGTTTCTCTCTACTATCTTTATTGTGGTCAAGAGAATGGTATGTCTGCAACTGAAGGGAGGTAAGATGGGGAAGCACCAAGCATCTGGGGGATGTACTGAGGTAAACCATAGACTTCTGAGACATTCATACAATCTGCCCAGTGTCAGCTGCCTCTCTCTCTCCCTTGGGGAGTTACTGAAGTCCTATACCCAGGATGACAGTCTCATTATGTCCAGGTCAAGTATCAAACTTCCAAGAATCATGAAAAACGATCTCCCCACCCTGGGTGCTGGAGGAGTCTTCCTCGACAGTTCAGACTGTCTGTTCCTTGATATTCCTAGTTACAGCATGGGTCTCACTGTAGTTACATTGGCCATGTGTGGTCAGGCTACATGGGGAAGAGGCGTTCCCTCAGTCACGCACAGAGTAGTTAGCAACCCATCACTGAGCAGCCACCTTTCAAAACAATGTGACAGCTCAAAGGTTGTTCTAACTGTGAAACGGAACTGGATGAAAGCATTGACAGGTGCCAAGACAGTGGGGATTCACCAACATGATGTTCTGGGTGTGATCACACATCAGTTCCAGGTTGAGAGACTGGTATCTCTTGTGATGTTGGCACATCTCCCAAATGAGATGCTATGTCTGAAATACGCTATGTGTGCAGTCAGTGGATCCCTGCATCATACTGGAGGCCATCATCTTGCCAAAACCATCTGTCCACTCCTCCTGCTTCTCTCTGCTTAAGAAGATAGCGAAGTCCCAGTTCCTCGTGTACAGGATTGGTGAGCTGCTGGCCATAACGATAGATGACAACTTCCAAAATATTGCTGATATCACTTGGTTTAGCCTAGAAGTGTTCATTTACATAGAAATCAAGGGCCATGATCACTAATAGGTACAGACAGCAATGTTCTCATCTTGCTCTGAGGCTGCAGAACTGGTTTGAGGAGGTAACAGGTTCCACGTTCTATCTTCTTGCTGAAGAACAGTCACCAAACACATTGCAGCTGGCTGAGATGCCCTCTAAGACTATAGTTGGGTAAGGTTTCTTGCTCTCCCCTGCTTCTGCTTCATAATCCAGATGCTGTAGTCCATTGGGAGCTGCAACAATAGCTCCTATAGCTGATGCAAACAGCATTTTCAGAGGCTTTCCCAAAGCACACACCTCCAGCTAATAATCCAGCACCATCCCATCTGACTCCTGCTCAACAACAACAGTACCTCCACAAACTCTGCAGCAGCAAGTAAACAGTCAAAGACACTGTAGCTGCACAAGTTGAAAGTAATGCTTTTAAATATGATGGGGGGAATCCCCCATGCAGCTGTGCATGTTTAACAGATGGCACTAACATGTATAGGGAGGAGGGCTCTTGTAACACACTAATAATGCCCCTACCTCAGGGCCAGAAGATCCAGGTTCAAGTCCCACCTGCCCCAGAAGCATGTGGTTAACAACCTGAATAGGCTGATTTAAATTAAAAGAAACAGTGAGGCTGAAAATCTCAGCTCAGAATTACAGACTAACTTGTTGTAACAATCAGTCAGCTCTGCAGAATTCCAATACATACAAAGGATATCCCTGTTACTGCCTTCCACCACATGGAGATCAAGACAAGCCAATTTATATTTCACAAATACAAAAGCATGAGTGTTGCTTCAAAACATGTCTAAAATTTATCGCTTCTGGAAAAGGACCGCTCCAACCACAAAACATGACATTATCCTGACTCTGACAATACAGCAAACATAGTCAGTTTAGAAGTTTCACTGTTTGCCAATGCTGTTCACGGTAGCAACTTGGAAAGTAAGACGCAAGCTAAAATTTTGGTGGTAACTAATTTAATCTGAATAGCCTGCACAGTGGTTGGGTCTGGAAGTTGAGTGAGAAGCTGAGAGCACAGAAATGAGTTCCCAAAGGTGCTGAGACAACTCTTTGCCCAAGCTTCATGGCAGCAGTTCAACAAAACGCCTCAAATAGAACTTTCTTGCACAAGTTGAGGAAAATGTGTTCACTTGTCTAAAAATAACCTTTGACTCTGGGCTTTGAAGTCAGGAAGTGACTCACAGCATACAAACGACCAGCTGGCCTGAAAGCCACTGCTTCAGAAGCTTGATAAGGCTGTGCAGGTGATAATCAAGAAATTGCAAAACTGTCAACTGGCAACATGCAGTTCAAATGAAAAGAATCTTTCTAGGCAGATCTGTTCAACATGCTGTGATCCGCATCAAGACTGAAAGATGCCAAATGCTATGTTGTTGGATCTACAACTGGCATGGAACAGCAGCCGCTTTGGAAAAAGATCCAGTCTATTTCTGATTCCTTACTACCCTTGGAACGGGAAACATATTTGTGCCTAGCTGAAGCCTCAAATTTGCCTTTATTGAAGTTAACTTTCAGCCTGCAGGTCACTCTTAAGTTGTTTGCAGGCAAGTCTCTAAGAGACTTCCTTTTCAGAAAACAAAAATCCAAATTGCTACTGGACATGGTCTCAGTAAAACAAATAGCAGGAGTAATTTTATAGCAAACAAAAAAGTCAGTGTCTACTTGATGGCATTGGCACTGAGTTATGTGTACAAGGATCCTTGGTCAAACTTAGGCAGAGATTTCCAAAAGACAGCAGTATCAGTCTCATAACTACCCCCTGGTCCTCGGTTTTTGCAAGTGGCAAACAAAAGAACTTGCTTCAAGGCAACAAGCCAAGGTGATTCTGGGGCTGAGATAAAAGGTACTGCAGATGCTGAAGAATCCGAGATAACAAGGTGTGGGGCTGGACGAACACAGCAGGCCAAGCAGCATCATAAGAGCAGGAAAGCTTGACGTTTCGGGCCTAGACCCTTCATCAGAAATGCCTCAGCAATCACACCTCTTCTTGGGCAAAACAACCTTACAAAACTTAAACATGAAGAATGGCTGCTCTGGTTCAGCACAATGAAGAGCTAGAGGCATTGTCCTTCTCAGCAGAGAAAGAGCAAAGTTGATGTGGGCAGAGTGGTTTACGCTGTTTATTTGGTCATTAGTGAGCCTTTGACAAGGTTCAGTGTGGTAGACTAATTAGTAAAGTTAGATCACGTGGGATTCAGAGTGAGCTTGCCAATTGGATACAAAATTTGCCAAACGGTAGGAAGACACAGGTGATGGTGGAGAGAGATAATAAGTACTGCAGATGCTGGAGAATCCGAGATAACAAGGTGTGGAGCTGGATGAACACAGCAGGCCAAGCAGCGTCATAGGAGCAGGAAAGCTTGACATTTCGGGCCTAGACCCTTCTTCA
>JAHRHZ010000029.1:22719523-22748443 GCA_024137785.1 Ginglymostoma cirratum
TGAACACAGCAGGCCAAGCAGCGTCAGAGGAGCAGGAAAGCTTGACAATTCGGGCCTAGACCCCTCTGAAGAAGGGTCTAGGCCCGAAACGTCAAGCTTTCCTGCTCCTATGACGCTGCTTGGCCTGCTGGGATCGTGGAGATGTGTTTTTCAGAGTGGAGGCCTGTGACCAGTGGTGTTCCACAGGGATGAGTACTGTGTCCACTTTTGTTTGTTATTTACGTAAATTATTTGAATCAGAATATTGCAGGTATGGTTAGTAAGTTCGTAGATGACACCAAAATTGCTGGCATAGTGGACAGTGAAGAAGGCTATCTGAGACTACAAAGAGATCTTGATCAAATGGGTCAATAGGCCAAGGAGAGACAAGTGAAATTTAATTTGGATAAATGTGAGGTATTACATTCTGCTAAAACAAACAAGAGCAGGACTTCATTGGTTGTGTGATGGGGCACAACTTAATGGTAGGACCCTGGGTAGTGTTGTAGAAGAGACAGACCGAGGGGTTCAAGTATGTTATTCTTTGAAATATACGTCACAGATAGACAGGATGGTTAAGGTGTCTTAGCACACTTGCCTTCATTGCTCAGACCTTTGAGTAAAGGAGTTGGGACATCGTGTTCAGGTTGTACAGGACATTAGTGAGGCCTCTTCTGAAGTGCCGTGTGCAGTTCTGGTCACCCTGTTATAGGAATGATATTATTAAACTGAAGAGGTTTCAGAAAAGATTTACCAGGATGTTGCTGGGAATGGAGGGTTTGAGTTATGAAAATAGGCGGCATATGCTAGGACATTTTTCAATGGAAGTTAGAAAGGTCGATGGGGGTGGTCTTAGAGAAGTTTATAAAATCATGAGCAGCATAAATAAGGTGAATAGCAAAGGTCTTTTCCCTAAGGTGGGTGAGTACAAAATTAGACAGCACATTTTTAAGGTGAAGAGAAAAATGCAAAGAGGACATGAGGAGCAATTTTTTCCACACAGTGGTTAGTGTGTGAAATGAACTGTCAGCAGTGGTGGATGCAGGTACAGTTACAACATTTAAAAGACATTTGGATAAGTACATGAATAGGAAAAGCTTGGAGGGATATGGCCAAACTAAGGCAGGTGGAACTAGTTTAGTTTGGGAACCTGGTCAGCCTGGACTATTTGGAATGAAGGGTCTGTTTCCATGATGAATAACTATGACAAGTAAAGATGTGGTGCAGAAATTCAAAATTATGGAGTTTCCTAGAGAATATATGTAGAAGCCATTTTCACTGACAGAAGGGCCAATAACCAAATGTCAAGGGAATTAAGATACTTAGTAAATGAACTAATGACACTCAACTATAAAAAGATGAGCTTTCATGATCTAGGCTGCTCTGCAAGCAGGTTCAACAGCGTAACCTTCAAAAGAAAACTGGATTTGCGTACTTGAAAGAAGAAACAGTGCAGGCTTATCAGGGAAGAGTACGGGAATAAGACAGAGAGTCTTTCTGTTCTTGAACAGTCTGCAATGAATGTTTACAAGAATGGAAAAAAAAACTGCAAATCTTACGACTGCAGGAAAAGTAAAAATTATTTCTAACTAGAATAACTAAAAACAAACTGCCACAGTTCACATTAAAAAAAATCTGAATTTTCGTGAGGTGCTTCCAAAATGACATTTGAAAAGGATGTTAGTGAAAAATAAACAAGTTATCACACTTGTGTGGGATGGATTGAATGGACCAGAGTGTTTCTCCAACCACCAATTTATATGGAATGTTTTTTATCTAACATCTGCCTAGACAAAACTGGTTTAAATAATCCCATACAAACTGAGATTGGGTGGCTGGAGGGCGGAGCGGAATACATAATAAAGGACTTCTGGAGCAATCACAAGATTTTTTTTTGTTACACGATTTGTTGTATCTGTGACAATTTGAAGTTCTCCCCAGTCTTTCTGGTCTAGTCTCTCCATAACCTTGCATTGCTGAGAAACACATTCTTGTAGGGCACCATTTTCAAACTGGATTTTGCAGCTGAAGATTTAAAAAAAGAATAGCTTTTATTTAGCATTCAATAAGGCTCATTAAAGATCTCTTGAATTACTAAAAGATTTTGTTCAGCATTCCCAGCAAGAATCTAGATGCATTGCTGAACCATGAAATCTTCGGAAATATTCAAATCGGAGTTGCCTTAAAACTCAAGACTTATCACACATAAATAGTGGCCATCAACATTTTCTCAGCATAACTTCATAGGTAGGAAAACCTACATTACACAGATAAAGGCTAATTAGACAGTGAGATGCAATTTCACAGAGAAAAGTTGCACACCTGCCCAGAAAACCAAATGGATGTGTTTAACAGGCTTTAACAGACTGGAGTGTACACTGGTATCAGAATTTATCAAAAAGGCTAATGGAGGTTTTGGTCTTTACCTCAAGAAGATTAGAGCTTTCTGAAGGACAAGTAGGATTTGGCAACAAGTGCTGTGCACATCACAAGAAAGGATAAAAAAAAAAGTGACATTTCATTTATAGAGCTTTGCTCGGATTCTATCTGTTGTACCATATTCAATTTTGGTCTCCAAACCTCAGGAAGGAGATACAGGCTGCAGAGGGGATAGAGTATTGATTCACCAGAACGAGATTTTAAGGAGCCAAATAGTGGGGATAGATTGCATAAATCTCATTATTCCATGAGTTTACAGAGTTGAGGCATGATTGAAGTATTTAAAAGTGAAGGAATTTAATAGCATTGACAAAGAGAGCTGGTGAGAGAATCCTACAGGAGGGCATAATCTTAAAACCACACACCATTAAGGATTAAAATTAGGACATTTTTCACACAGAGAAGAAGCTTGAAGCTCCTTCCCCAAATGACTGTGAATATCAGTTGAAATTGTCATAAATTAAATCAATTGAAGTGTTGTTTGGTACTGGCAAGGGATATTGAACATAAGTGAGTAAATAAAATTCTGATACTGATCAACTATTTGCGCAAAGGCAGAATAAACTCAGGGGCTGAACAGCCAACTAGTTTCTATGTTGGCAGAAGTTAGTTAATTATATTCTACAAAGTAGCTCTAATCATATTTTGAACACTAACTCCACTTGCCTGCCTGTTGAGCATTCAAATGTGAACGACCTCTAAGAAAAAACATTGCCATTTAAACTGTACTTCTCACTAAATAAACTTGTGCTTTTTCCTGTTTTCAGACCTTGGTGATTGGAAAGAGTCTGGAGGCAGAGGTCTGATAGGTACAGGGGCCCTCAGGAAGAAGGCAGCCCACGCTTCACAGCCATTGTGGAAGTGCCATTTATCTTGAATTAACCTACCCGTTAACAGTGAAATGATCGACAATAGCCTGGCATGCCAATAGCTAAAGCAAGAGGAGATTGCCATACACACACACACACACACACAAATGATTCTTGTAAATGAAACACGTTATTTAATATAACTGACAAAACCACATCAGAAACACACAATTCCGCAGCTTCTTCAATTATATATGAAGTATGGAATCAGTTGAAACCTCGCTATCAATATGGTGGACAGGCACTCCACTGGTTGTGTAATGAGTCACAACTGCAATCAAAGCAGCTGAGTGTGTGAAACCACTGACTTTTTTTTATTGCTTCACAGGAAAGTGTAGCTCCCTGCCCATCCCAAGGTCACAATTATTGGGCAGAAAACTCGTTTGCAGGAGCAACAGTGGTGTTCTCAAAGTGAGGCACCGCCTGCAACACATCTCTCCCTCCTCTCATCCACCCCAACAAAAAAAGGACACAAAATAGGCCATGAAACCAAATTTACCCCTCAACAGACATTAAAAACAGATGATCTGATCAACACACAGATGTAGGTGAGAACTGTCTATGCGCAATATTGGCTGTCATGCTTCCTACAAGAATACTTCATGAGATGTCGAGGTAATGAGAAGTAATGTTTAAATATAAAGCTGTATCATTGCTCTTATAGACTTTTTCAATTTTAAATAATAAATATTATTGATGCCTCTAGATGGAGTTCTTCTGGGCTTTTGCAATGTTACTAGTCATTTTACATAACATTACAACGACAGCCATCACCGATTTGAATGTAATTAGCATCACAGAGTCAGCACACAGCTGCAAACAGCTCTGTCGCCAAGAAGCCTGTTCAACAACATCATTTCACTGCATCCAGATCCACTTAGAGAACCAGCAAAATCAGTGATGAATTTCAATAAAATGTAATTGTAAAATTCAAAACCATAATTCTTCAGATTTTCCAAAGTTTACGTCTGGTACAATGACTCTTCCTTCAAGCCTATCGGCTCCTCTTTACAACTGATGCTCACCTTTCACTTCAATTATGATTGCCTGCAATTTAAAAAAAATCTCCCTGGCATCTGTAAACACAATTTACCAGGAGGCACTGGTACATTATTGTGTCTGCAGATACAGTATAATGGGACTGGTGCCTCACACTGAACAGCTCAGAATGCAACCAAAACCAGGATGTGCTGTCCAAACAGAGATTTGTATACAAATTTCCTCAAGACTTAATTGGCCTATCCATGGGAGTTTTTCACACCACCAAAAAGCTAAATAGGTCACGAAGTCGCCACAGAGAGGTAATGTTAGCTCTACGTTTAGATTTAATCCCATTCCCACTTGCCACTCGTAGGCTAACCTTGTGCATCAGAGTCCTCTCTTTTCCTTCCACAGCTGTCGGTTCAACAAAGGTGGTTTCCTACACGATTCCGCCCAAGTCTCTCCACTTTTGGAGCTACTCCGCCGACCACACCTCCCTTCTGCTTCAACTTCACTCCTCTTTCCCCATCCCAAAAGCTTTCTTTTCTACACTTATCTCCCATACGGCCTGCCAACTTCACAGTCTTTACTAAGTGTGCAGTGTAACAGCAGTGTTATAGATTGGTACGTTGAACAGGTATCACAAACTAACAAACAAAAACTGAAACAGCAAGCGGTGATCGTTATTTCCAATTCAAAAATAGCAAATTTTGAGGGCTTGGTTGGCCCGATGCACGCTCACCAGGGTCTGGTACCTAATCCCACAATGATGAGATAAATTTACCTCTTTGACTGTATAGACAATGACAAGATTAAGTTTTGTTAGCACTAACCTAAATGCTATTTCTTTTTAAAAGTCATAGTGTCCAGTCATTAATAGTCAGATCCTCTGTGGTATCTGCCTTCCCATTTGAATCACAGCACTGGCCATTCAGCACATCATATCTGCTCCAGTTCTCTGAAAGAATTAATAAACTCATTCTATTTCACTGCCATTTCCCATAGCTGTGCAATTTCCTTTCTTAAAGTTAACAATCAGCTACTACCACTCCATTATGTATCTCCCAGACTATAACCAGCTGCTTAAAAATTTCTTACCCAACCCCTAGTCTTTTTACCACATGTATGTTATTTGGTTATCAATTTGTCCTGCCAGTGCAAACAGGTGCCTCCTAGTTATAAATGAATTGCCATCTGCTGGCCATGTGTTGTGAAGCATTGTTAAGATTTGGTTACCGAATTAGATACGCTCTCAAGACTGCATTTACAGGTACAAGTTCTTTAGAAACTGAATGTAGACAACCAAAAAGCTAAACAGTACCTAGTAAGATCAGAATAGAGTCTCCTTTTATTCATTCATTGGACGTGGGCATGCGTGCCTGGGCCAGCATTTACCGCCCAATCCCAACTGCAGAAGGTGGTGGCGAGCTGCTTTCTTGAATCACTTCAGGCCCTTCGGTGTAAGTAATCCCACAATACTATTATGCCTGTTTAGCCTTGGAGTGTAACGACTGCCTCTGGAGATCCAAGTGTTTCTATTTCACAAGTTGTTTCATGTTATCTCAACCTTGTAATTTATTTTAAGCACATGAAAAATTTGGAAGAAGGTCTTGTATTCACAAAAACTTCCTTTGTGAATTTATTTGGGGTGAATTAATGAACCAGCTTTTGGTAATTCAGTGCAACAAAAATGACATCTTAAAAAGTTCCTCATGCAAGGAACAGCAGGGAAATCACATACCAGTTGTGCGTACTGCAGCTACCGATGCAGAAAATAGGTTTTTAAAATTACAAATGGAACATAGCACATAAATGGCATGTCATCGGATATCTGAGGAAAGTACAGTGAATTACCTTAGACTTACTGAGACATACAAGAGTCTGAGAGGTAAATGTTGAGACATTTCCACAACTGGTGGGAACGTCAAACTTGGAGACGTAGCTGCAGAATAAGGGTACACATTTAAATCTGAGATGTGAAGGAATTTCTTCTCCCCGAGGGTAGTGAATATCTGGAATTCTGTTCTCCAAGAGAGTTGTGGACAGTAGATCATCAAAGTATTTCAAAAGGAGGCAGATAGCCCTCAACTTCCTATTACTTGAAGAATCTGTGACTAAGGTCTGAGTAAAATCAGATCTAATTGAAGGGCAGGACAGGCTTGAGGAGGTAATTGGCCTGTTCCTGTTCCCATTTCCTTTAGTCATACATTCTTTGAGGGCATTTGGTTGCTTGAAAGTTGCCACAAGTTCAGACTTTTGAATAAAAAGGACAATGCTTCTGGGAAGGGGTAGGGGGAGTGGAAGAAGGCTGTGAGAGCATGATAAGGGATACAAGAGAAGGTCAGTCACCTGCAATAGTGATTGGGATGGGGCCAGTGGATGGGGCTTAGAATGGGTTGTTTAACTCTGAGTTAAGTGCTGGGATTTTTTGTGATAGGATTCAGGGCTATAAAAACATGCCAATGCCCAATTTAGTACGCATCTCACTTGTTAGCACTTAATCAAAACTCCACAAGAGCCATTTCAAGGCCCTCTTGTGGTGCAGCGATAGTGTCCCTACCCCTGGACTGAGCCGCCCTTGTTCAAGTCCCACCTGCTCTAGAGGCACACAACAAAATCTCTGAACGGGTTGTTTACAAAAATAGGTTTTAAAAAAAGAACCATTTCAAGAAGGGCTCTTACGGCACAGACATAAGAGGTAGTGTCCCTACCTCTGAGCCAGGAGGCCCCAGTTCATGTTCTACCTGCTCCAAGAAAGGTGTAATAACACGTCTGAACAGGCTGATTAGAAAATATCCAGGTGCCATTTCTGCATCACAGCACACGACACCAAAATTATGGCTGTTCAGCCAGGGGGATCGCAACCCGCAGTTTGGGAAGATCTGGAATAGAACATGATTTTTTACATCCAGTTGATAATATCTTTGCTAAATAGCATACTGGGCGAAAAAACAAAATTTGCCTGAATTATAATAAAAACAGAAAATGCTGGAGGACTCAGTTGGTCTGGGCAGCATCTGTAGAGAAAAACAAAGAACAGAGCATATCAGTCCTGGGCCTGCTATTGTTCCATTGATGCTGAAAGCAAGACAGAGTAACAAAATCTCATTTCCCGTTAGGTGCTTTACAGTCTCCAAGACTCGACAGAATTCCACAACTTCAGAATATGACTTCTGGGCTCCATTTCCTAATATCCCCCACCCTCTTGTTGGCTTTGCTCTCAGCACAGCAGACCCATTTTGTCCTTTTCAAATTGAACATTTATACTCATTTTACATCTCTATCTTTCCTTTACTGCTTTTATCACTGACTTTGTCATTTGTTCTGAGCACCTTCACAATCTGTTCCACTTGCTCCTTCTCCCCTCAATACTTGCCAGCTCCTTGCAGTTCCAAACAGGAGCCATATTGGATTCAAGACATAAACCTCGTTTCCCTCTCCACAGATGCTGCCAGTCCTGAATTTCTCCAACACTTTGCTTTTATTCCAGATTACTAACATCCACTGTATTTTGTTTTCACTTGCTTGGAAGATAAACAATTACAATCAACTTTCTCAACTATTTTCTTGTTGTCCCAACAATTCTGTTGCAGGAAAGAATATGCTTCCGGCAAAGGTTATATATATATTTCAGACGTTGAATGATTTAGCAATTGCATTGAACAGCTGAAGCAGGGATCCTACCACGTTACCAGTTCAGAATGTAACCATATTTGATCATTTGAAAAACAAGCAGCATTTCTATTCCAATCAAAACTTACACGGATTGCTCAAAAAAAAAATCAACTTGAATTAAAAATCTCTGCTTTGCCACAACTGAAACCATATTCAGTCATGTAAAGCAATTTGTTTTCTGCAAAATGTACAATACTTGTCACTAAATTAATCTATATTTATTGTCAAGGTAGAGAACAAAGAAATTAGGCTTTTCTTGCTGCACTTACAGCCTTGTCGTATCAGTTAGATGCAGTTAAATGTTATTTAAAAGAACCGCTCAAAGAATTTATCTTCACTTCACAAATGAAGTGCTCCTTGATATTTTTATCAGAAGACACAGCAAGAGAACTAGAAATCCCTCAGATGTGCAGACAAGAGAAATTAAGTGGGGGAATAAGCAAATGGCAAAAATGTTTAAAAAAATTGTGTAATATTTAGTAAATGAGAAACTCAGAAAAAAATCAAGGGGCTGACTAGAGTGAAGAGTTGAACATAACATCAGTAAGGAAAAAGCATTGGAGAAATGAATGGAATGGAAACGTGGCAAGTGTTCTAGACTTGATATCCTTAACCCTGGCCTGCTAAAGAGGTGGCTATAGAGATAATAGATTAAACAATAGTGACAGTTCAAAATTCCCTAGATTCTGGGATTGTCCCAGCGGTTCAGAAGATAGTAAGCGTGTACAATATTCAAGGAAAAATGGAAACAAAAAAACAAATTTAAAAATGAAGAGTTGAGTTAACATCAGACATTGGAAACATGCTGGAATTCATTCATGTTAAGTGTTACAGCATGCAAGGAGTCCATTTAGTCCATGATGACTGCACCAGCTCTCCAAGTGAGCATCACAACTTTTTCTGACATTGATACCCTTGCATTTTGTTTCTTTTTATCAAAGGAGTGGTTACAGAACACTTAGAAAAGCATATTAGACAGAATCAACATTATCTTATGAAAGGAAAATGGTATTTGACAAACCTATTAACTTGTGTGAGGACACAATTAGCACAATGGATAAAAGGGCATGAGTGGATGCAGCATATTTAGATTTTCAAGAGGCATTCGATAAGCTACCAAGTGGTAAATGCAACAAGGATGCTCCCAGTGACTGGGAGTCCAGAAGCAGGGGTCAAAGATTAAAGATATAGGCAGGCCATTTAGAACCAAGACGAGTAGATTTTTTTTCCATCCAGAGAGTGATGAGCCTGCGAAATTCTCTGCCACAGAAAGCAGTTGAGACCAAACACATGTTCCAGAAGGAGTTGGAGTAGTTTTTATGGCTACAAGGGTTAAAGGATATGGGGGAAAACAGGACAGGGTATTGAGTTAGATGATCAGCCACCATCATCTATATGATGGCAGAGAAAGCTTTCAAAGGTTGAATGGCCTACTCCTATTTTGTATGTTCTTGCACAAAGTACCAGTTCACGGAGTTTGTTGTGGGGAGGTGGCATGTTAGAATGGATAGAAGATTGGCTAAAGAACAAAAACAGTAGCAATGAAAAAAAGGACACTTAAGTTGGTAGGTTGTCACTAATCAGATATCACAAGTTCAGTGCTGAGGTCTCTACCAGCTAGAATCTTTATTAATGACTTACATTAGGGCCTGAGTGTAATGTACCCAAGCTTAATGATGATATAAAGCTAGATGAGAAAAGTAAACTTTAAAAGCAGAGTTTGCAAAGGTACGTAGAAAAGCTAAATAAACAGTGAATGTGGTAGATGGAGCATAAAGTGGGAAAATGCAAAGTATATTTTGGTAGGAAGAATCGCAAAAACTGAACTTTTCTTTAAACTTATGAGAAACTTTCAAGTATTCAGAAGGTTTCAGGTGTCCTTACACTAAAAGGAAGTTAGAAGGCAGGTACATAAGTAATTAAAAGAATAGAAGACCTTTAATACAAGTGCAAATATTGGAAATTTTACAGGGCTTCTGTAGGACGACATGAGAAGTATGCATGTAATTTGTATTTCTGGATAGGGGATATACTTCCCTTAGATAGGTTAGAACAAAGGCTCTATAGACTGACTGCTATGAGAAGGTCGTCCTGTGAGAAGAGATGGAGTGGAATGGACCTATATACCTGAATGAGATGATCCACTGAAACACAGAGCAGGATTTAAATTAAGACAGCAGGGGGCCACACCCCCAATGTCCACCTCCAAAATCTGCAGCAGACCTGACCTCCGATGGTCCTGGGGAAATTAATTAGTTGTTAATTAGCAACAGGAATTCCTGACTCTGGGGCTTCAGTGGGGACATTTAGTTGCTCCACCTCCCCTACTAGGCAGAAATTCTGTTCCTAGATATGCAGGCCAGAGGCTGGTGACACTCCAGTACCAGCAGCATCATGACTTCGGCAAGGGTTAGCCAGGGTTTTAGGTTCAATATTAGACAGCTGGAGAAAGCTAAGAAAGGGAGGGTTAGAGGATCATGGATGTAGTGTCACTGGCCTAAAGGGCACAGGGATGACTCTCCGCACGCACGCATACACACCCCTCACCATTCTCTCCTCCCCATAATGGAAATATCAGCAATGGTGGTATGAGGCACTTAGGTAGGCAAGGGCATCCATTGGCAAATGCGCAGGATGACTATTTCCCTAATAAGTCTAGATCATGGGGCCACGGTCTCCAAATATGGAGTCAACCATCTCATACATTGACTTTGTAGGTTGATGAATTTTGGAATTCTTTACGCAAGTAAATTATAGATGTTCAGTCAGTCACTCAATACATTCAAGGCTGAGTGTCAACATTTGAATAGCAAAAGGATACTGGGATTAGATGGCAAATAGAGTTGAATGTGAAGATCAACCATGAACATTATATAAACCAAGTCTGGGACTAAATTATTTTCTCCAGTTACTATTTCATGTCTATTTGTACACAAAGCATTTAGAACTTCTCTGGATGCCAAATTATGGAAAATAAAAGTGAACTCCCTCCCTCTAGAGACTGGGTTGAAACTTGTCTGACTTAAATTACAAAGCTAAAAAGTGGACTAAAATCTATCGTCACACTACTTGAGTGCTCAGAACAGTAGCAGCTATTTTAATGTAGTTGGGTTTTTTTAAACCAATTAACTCTGAAAATGGATCCCCAAGAATAACAGGAAGGAACCCTATTCATTGCAACAGATAAACATGCTCCGAAACTCAGAACTGGAAGTATATATCGTCAAACTTCAGCTAGATAAGACTAACCACATGAAGATGACATCTGGGCAATAAATCAGACTTGTTCTGAGCAAAGAGAAACTAATGTCCTGAACACACAGTGGGAGCATAACAACACTGTTCAATGAAAAATACGAGCAAGGTTTATGATCTTCTGTCCAATTATTTTTCTTCTGCTAGGTATTAATCGACTTATTGGAGTATCCACCATTAGTAGTCATCCATTGATATTTCACCCAAGTGATCACCATTCACCTGACCCAGGACGGCAAGTGGTGACAAGCTTGCTGACAACAGAGAATATCTCAGCTGATCTCAAACTTGTCCTCACCTTGTGGGCACAGAACGTCTAGATTGCAAATCAAGAGCAGGCATTTTAACTGATTCTAGCGTGCTTGACCCAGATGCTTTGAGCCTGATTGTACTTCCTCACCAATCAAGCAGAACTGAATGGAGACAAAACTTGGAACCTGCCTGGTCTTTATGGTACAGGCAAGATACCACTGCAGCTTTAGCCACAGGCTGAGCCCTGAAAAGACAGGTTCAATACCATCCTGTCTTTGCCAGGTGTCCTCAAACCAAGTAAGACAGTCATCCGATCTAAGCTGGATTCAGAAGTTTAGACTCAGTCACCAAGAAAACAAACTACAACATAACTCACTAAGACTTCCAACACGTAAGAGAAAATCTGCTAATTTAAGAAGTGCATTAAAAGATGAACCATGGGGGGAAAAAAATACTGTTTACAACATATAACAGATTCAGTCAGATTATGACTGCTCTGTCTCAACTCTATTCACCAGGCTTGGCTGCATACCTCATTAGATCCTTAGCATAAAAAAACCTATTAAGCAGTTTTAAAATTTTCAACTGATTGAAACAGTCTTACTGGTGAAAGAATATTCATTAAACTTAAAGAAAAACAAGGCTAAGTTATATTTGATTTTTTTTATTGTTTATTGGACAGGGAATATGCCCACTGCCTATTATCGAATGCACAGTTCTGAAAAGGGACCTTGCAACTGCATAGTTAACTTTTTTTGGCTCCAAAGTTGCTGACTAATAACGGGATCTGTATCTGAGCTATCCTGCTCAAAATGAGAACACAACACATATTGTTTCTTTGTGGTTTGTTTATTTCTTTAACTGGAAGGCTGTCAAGTGATTGAAGACCAGCATTGTGTGGCAATTCCACGCCCACCATCTGTAACAGAAGCTATTGATAGTTAATAAAATCAACTATGGAGTAGGGGAAGAACAAAAAGAAAATCAGTGATAATTAGGTACTTACCCCAGCATCCTAAAAAACATGGAGTGCTTTAAAAGAAAAAAAAAAGTAACAAGTGAAAAGAAATTACGCACTTCCAGTTTACGTTCCTTCTCTGCTAGGATTTCGTTTTGACTACGGATGTAATCAGCCAGCATACGTGCCAACTGCTTGCGATCTTCCAGTTCTGCAGCCAGTCTGCCATTGTAGTCTGCCAAGAGCATGCAGGCCTCATCCACAGTTTTGGAAAGTCTGTCTGCGGACTCTTTGTCTAAATTGGAACCATAAACCACACATTACATTCAGAAGAAATTTTTACAACCATTTCTTCATTTGAAAATTTCAAAGCAAGCAATTTTATATCTATGGAAATTTGCTACTTGCCTGTTATTTTATCTAACAGAGAAACATCTTGAACTTCTGGTGGCAATGATGCAATCTTCTGTCGAACAGCTGCATCACCAGAAGCTGCATTTTCTAGCTCTTGCAATGACTTAATTAGATCCTCAGTCTGACACACAAACAAACAAAAAAAAATCAGGTAAACGACAGTCTTGCTTGGATCTCATACTGCCATTCTTTGACAATTGTATAACTTTGTTAATAATATCTGATATGGCTGTTTATACAAGTCCAAAATAGTATTTGTGAAGTGGA
This sequence comes from Ginglymostoma cirratum, assembly GCA_024137785.1. Taxonomy (NCBI): domain Eukaryota; kingdom Metazoa; phylum Chordata; class Chondrichthyes; order Orectolobiformes; family Ginglymostomatidae; genus Ginglymostoma; species Ginglymostoma cirratum. The sequence goes on from JAHRHZ010000029.1 coordinate 22,732,613, forward strand.
GCACTTGTACTTGTAGAAAACTGAAAAGCTCATTGAATTGGCCTTCTATAATCAGTGCACGGTTAAAAGACAGTGGTAGAAAATACAATATACAGCTCAACTGTGAGCCTTGCAATTCTATGTAACTTGACATATCAGATTAGAACTGCTTTAAAGGAGGACAGACCAGAAAAAGGTAATAGCAATAAGACAGATGTACAAATATTCTAACGCAATGCAAAAACATCACAGCAAATTAATTTCCATGTTGCATTTAGAAACATTGCTAATTAAAGACATAAGACAGGATATCAATAACAGAGTCTGTTGGTTTAAATAGTAATGGTTTTCAATACGTAGCAAATTGCAATGCCGTTAAAATACAAACACGTCATCTCTACAACAGCTTGAGGTACTGCTTTGCAAATATTATCAAATGCCCACAAGTCACTTTACAGCATTATGATTAGTTTAAAAAGAGAATTAAAACAATATATTAATTATTACATACTCATGGGGAGACGGTGGCATAGTCATAATGTCACTGGACCAGTAGTCCAGGGGCCCAGACTATTGCTTTGAAGATACAAGTTCAAATTCTATCATGGTAGCCGGTAGAATTTAAGTTCACTAAGTAAATACGAAATATACAGCTACTCAGTAATGGCAGTGACCAGAAAAGCATCATCAATTGTTGCAGAAACCTATCTAGTTCATTAGTACCCTTCAGGATAGGAAGTTGGCCATTGTTTCAAGGAATTACGTTGGACTCAAAAAGTTAACACTTTCTCTCTCCAGATGCTGCCAGACCTGCAGAGTTTCTCTAGCACTCTTTTTATTTCCAATCTCCAGCATCCACAGCACTTTTCTTTTATATTAGTCTAAAATTCTTATCTGATGTACTCTACATCTGACTATAAACTAAGAACAATGCCTTCTGAAATAGTCAAGCAAGTCACTCAGTTTAAGGTCAATTAGGAAGAATAAATTTTTAAAAAAATCTCACAACAAATTATTTATTTTCTGCACGGCAGGGTAGAGGAGGAGGAAATTAACACACCAAAACAGTTTACTTTGTGGGAAGCAAAGAGAGAAAGCATTTTACAGTTCTCAAAGATGCAATATAGCTAAAGAGAAGACTCGTTGTGAACTGAGTGATGGACATTTGATAATATTTGCAAAGCAATACCTCAAGCTATTGTACAGGCAATATTTGTGTTTTTACTTTGACAGCATTGCATTTATCATCATCATCTGACCATCAGATTTGATTTGGTTTTTGATTTATTTCAAAATTTATCCAGTGTTTTTACTCAGTTTTAAGTATATTACACAGGCAACAAACAGAATAGGACTGCCCAAATACTCCGTTACATGATGAATAACAGCACAACACAGGTCAGTATCAGTAACAGTATCTGTGGAAAAAAAATAACTTGCAACGCATGACTGTGAAATTCTGTGGCCAGTATATAGATTCATACAGTAGTCTTTAAAGTGAACTGGGAAATATCAAAACTTGGTTAGTGAGAAGACCATTGAAAGAATTTTGCCAAATACATTAATCTTCAAAATAAACAAATGTTGATGAATAGGGCCCAAGACAAATAAAAGTGATTAAAACAATTCAAAGCCCTTCCCCGCACATACTTCCTGGTACGGAATTAGGAAACCTCTAACAATATGCCAAAACTAATACTAACATCTTTTTTTAAAGTTGGTAACAGACAATTTACCTGTCCATGTAGTTAAGTCAATGTTGCATGCCCTTTAACTTAATTTGTATCCAAGGTAGATAAATGTAAAGGAAGTTCTGGTTGAATACAATAGAGAACAAGTTTCAGAAATATTCAGCCCAAATAAAAAAAGTCTTTTGATATTTGATCAAATAGTTCATTGAGACGTATCACAAATAAATAGCTATAAAACAAAGATCATTGCAGACTCCTCAGTCATGTGTAGCACACAGCATGAAATTAACTTGGTGGAAGGTAAACTGTAGAAATGTTTATACCTGCAATAGGTCAATTTGTGGTCATTCATGAGGGCAAACAGACCTGTAAAAATATTCCTGCTATGAATTATATGGATCTGTGCGCAGCAGAGAATGTCACATAATAGCTATTCTATGATAATGTACATAACACATGCCTTCACAGTGCTTACAAAATCTTTTATGAATTTTATTCAAGTTTCATCAAATAAAATTCGATTACCCAAATCAGCTTTTCTTCCCCTTTCCTGATGTGCTTCCATTGACACCAAACTGAACTTGAATGCAGATAATCAGCAAAGATAACAGGCAAGGTCACTACCAACAAGTCTGATCCTGTTCCTCTACTTTATGTGAAATCATGGATATGTGCCTGATAGATATGTTACTGGGCAGCAGTGAAGGGCAGGAAACTTGGAGGAGAATATTGATCCTCTCTACTCCACTGTCACAAGACCAAATACAACATTCAAACCGCTGATCTGGAGATTAACAAACTCAGCACTAAAATTTATCCCGGAACATTCTGTGCCCTCTATTTCTAGAAGCATTACAAACTGATCAATCAACTACTCAAAGGTGATAGTTAGAACTTATTCTTAAACAAAAGAAAAGGCTAGTTGTATTTCGTCTTCCTGGCAACGAAACAGCCACAATGAGTGATTAAATCCATCTTCAGCTAAGATATCTTTCATTTTCACTGCACTGAAATACACTAGAAGTTTAAGATTCTAGTACACAGAGGAGAAATAACTGACTCTGTTTTGGAGAAATGCAGCTGCCAATGTAAACCTCAAAGCTTTATATGATCAATAATTACTGATTGGTCCAGTATCTAATGAGATTTGATGTACTATTACAAATTGGACACAGAATTTCCTAGTGATGACCTGCAAATTATTGCGTGACAAACTTTCAGTCATGATATCACAAAGTGTAATCTTCTTCTGGGAGTCAGTTAACCTGCAACAATGCAAAACAAAAACTACCCAAAAGAATGGCATCACAAACAGCCCACAGACTACTGGGTACCAATACACTGGACTTTTGTTCTGGTTTGGGTTTGTTATCGATATGTTACTTTAATTTGAAGCAACAGTAACCAAATTCCAGGGATTGATTACAATCTTGAATTCTGACCAGTGGAGCTCATCTGACAAAAATCCACAGGTTTTCAGAAATGCACAACTATATGCATTAGTCATTTTATGTTAAATAACCTGGCAATACCTCTGGTGGTTCTTTAGGCGTACTGTTGGAGAGATAATCATCATCATCTTCCTCCTGTATTTGTTCAAAGGTACGTTTCTTGGCCTTTTTCTCTGTTACTTAACAAGCAGTAAAAGATAAATGTAACATTTATTTTGAAAAGTCAAGAATTAAAACAGAAGTCCTTGTACCTTCTGCTGCCAAGGTCTACATATTTACACTTACAAAGAATTTGTTTAAGCTGATCGATGAAGTTGTTTTCATAAACCATCCTCTCTTGCCAAATAGCTAACACTCTTTCCAAGTGCTTCTTACAATTTTCATCAGATTCACTGTCAAATAAGAAAGCAACATGCAGTTAGAGTCAATTTCACTTCCAAATCTGTGCAACATGTACTGTTACACAGGAATTAAACTTGTCTACAACATCTATTTCAGTGGATATGAGCAAAGAAGGAAACCAACACATTAGTACAAAGGTAACAGGTAAAACAAAAAAAGCTATTCAATCTGTCTGACCTCATCTTTTAGGATACTAATCCTCTCTCATTACAACATCTGCGAGTTCCTTAATTCAGTCCTACGTCTAGTCTCAATTATCATCCCCTGAACACATTCCAGCTGCTGACTGCTATTAAGGAAATACTAGATGATATTCTCTCCACAGTTTTGCTCATTACTTCTAAAAATTTTAAACCATTGTTACTTTCCTCTCTGTCCTTCTAAACGTCTGTTTTATCTTGAATGGTCTCCCTTGAATCAATGCTTTCAAAGGCTGAAGGGCTCCATTGCATCCAAATGCATAAAACAGCCCCTTTACCTAAAAATTCTTCGTCATTCTCCTGTGCATTACCTTGTGCTATCAACTATGTCTCAAGGTCCCACACAATATTAGAACATGGACAGGAGGGCTCAGAGTTCTGGCCAATACTTAGACCTCGTTACCATTAAGAATTGGTTAGGTGATTATTTCTCTCACTGACCTACTTGTGCAACTTGACTGTTATGCTTCCCTCCATTATACTACATCACTTTTAGAACTAATATTACAGACCATAAATATTATAGACCCTAAAATAAACAGAAGAATTAGGCCACTTGGCCCACTGAGTTTCTCTGTCATTTGATCATGGCTAATATATTTTGTTACAATGAATGCAATTTGCTTAAAATCCCAGTGTTTTTCCACTGGTTACACATATCAAGGAAATGTACCAAGCAAAAAAAAAAAAAAAAAAAAAATGCACAGCAGTCAAACAGTAACTCCAGACCAAACTCCCACAGGATAAACAAACTAATTTATTTCAGCATTATGTTTAATTTGAGAACCCATTATTAGAAGCAAGTGACATTTCAAAGAGCTCTCAAATATAGCACATAGATACAAAATATAGCAGAATTGAAAGGTACATTAATGAAGAATTTATCATTAATGTACAATCACAATCTACTCCGGTACATTTTTCCATACACAAGTTACAGACTTCTGCACGCCTCGACTACACAATGCCTTTCAAAACAATGCAGGTCAAGTGGCCAAGGTAGGCGGACAGTTTGGTTCTGCTGTTAAGACAATAGTATAAAGGAAGCCTGTTTGTTGGGAATAATACCACTTATTGCCAGTAGGTGGGCTCTTGCATTGAGAATACTGTGTCAATGAGGTTCCAAGAACAGCTCCCAAGAATCTTGGTTACTCTCCAGGCGTCGACAAAACAAAAATGACTCCATCATAACAGACAGCTTCAAACCCAGACTTTATTTAAGGGAAATTAAAATCAAATGATGGGCTATCAACAGAAATTGCTGGAAAACCTCAGCAGGTCTGGCAGCATCTGCAGGGAGAAATCAGAGTTAACATTTCAGGGTCAGTGACCCTTCCTCAGAACAGGTGAAATACATCCTTAGATCACTCGAGCTGAAACGTTAACTCTGATGTCTCTCCACAGCTGTTGCACTTTTCCCAGCAAATTCTGTTTTTGTTTCTGACTTCCAGCATCCACAGTTCGTTCTGGTTTGATTTGGTGGGATATCAACTTTTGCTCCTTATATATTTGCCCAGGAATCTGATAGAAAGCCCAACGTAACTTCTCAGCTTGTTAAATGTGGCTTCCGATTGAGTTGTTGCTCAGGACCAGTAGTGCTATCCATTTTAGCACTGTCAAATTCTCCAAAAAGACAGAATTACTTGATTCTTCAAAAAACATTTGGATGTTAGGTGATTACATTGGTTATAACGTAGTACATAAATCAACAGGGATAATTTTGCATTCAATCTTTCTTTCCTAGTCTCACCCAAATGAAGCTCCATGACTAGTGCATACAAGGAAGAAAATGAAAATCATTGTTTGGTACACTCGTGCAGTTAAAAAGAGGTGCTGGAGTCATTAATGTATGCTGTGGATGTGTCATTCATAGGAGGGCAAATTTTTTTCTTAAAAATACATTAACAGTACATGGAGGTTTTGGAACAGGACCAGCAGTTATTGCACACTCCCAACTTCTTTTTGGGGGTATGGGGTGGGGGGGCTTATGTACAGCTTGTTGGTTATTAGCTCTGTACACATCCAGCCAAGTGGAGAATATCCCCTCATATTCCTGACAGACACCTTCTTTATAACATAAAGAGCAGAAAGGTGTTTAGGAGATGAGTTCAGTACTGCAGGATTCTTGATCTTTAACCTGTTTAGTAGACACTATATTTATATTGTTAATTTTGTAAAGTTGCAGATCTATGACAACCCACAGATGTGAAGGTAGAGATTTCAGCAATGACAATTCTGAATTCCAGGGGAAGCAGTCAGATTTCCTTCTATTAGAGATGGACAATGTCTGCCACGGATATTGGTAATACAAATGGCAAACATTTCTTGCCACCTAACCCCCAACTCTGAATGTTATCCTAGTTTTGCGAAATGAACTGTCTCAACATTAGACAAGATGACAATAGAGCTGAACAGAATGCAGTCATCACTGAACATTCGATTTCTGATATTTATAAAATATGCGGGCGCATCTTTAAAGCAGCAGTTGAATTAGCCTTGGCCTATAACCCTGTCCACAGAAACTTTCTGGTGATGTGCTGGATCGTGCACAGGCGACTGTTTTATATTTTAGCCCAATCACAACCATTTCCTTCCTCTTAGGTGTGACTCCAACAGGTGGACAAAACCCGCCACCCCTCCCATCGTCATGCCAGAGTCTCATCAACCTCAATTTTACAAGATCTCCATGTTGCGATTGTTATAACCAGACCCTTGGCTGTTCTAGGCAAGATACCCCAAAGTGTTAAGCATCTGGTGAGGACAGATTAACTGGGTCCTCTTTATTCACCTACCTCCTCAGTTAGTTGCAAAGTTATTTTTAAAAAAAGCATCACTTTTATTGTAGATGTCTTTCTCTCAAACACAAGTGAACTGGTGATAAAAGGGGCCAATTTGATCAGGCTTTCTTGAATTAACAGTAAAAGTTTATTATTTAAACAAAATTAAAATCACACAGATTAGAAACAAGAGGCAAGTACAAAAGAAAATTTTTGAAAAATACATATACAGATCAGTGTCAGTTATTCAAAGAGCAGTTATATGAATGCTGCAGAGTAGATTACCAGTCTCATTGACGTTGGTAGGTGAACAGTTGGCTTCATAGTCCTTGGTTTGATTGGTTGAGACTCAGTCTTTATGCCTTTCGATAGTGATTGAATTCCGGAATTCAGGGCAAGCGAGTCTCCCTTCTAGTTGGTTTGCAGGACCCAGGTGACTATAAAGATAGTTTTTAAATGTGACTGTCACAGCATGCAAACGCTGAAATTCCGGCTGGTACACTCGTCTACTCCTCTTGTGTTGAAGCTAGCTTTTTAAAAAACAGTGTTGTGTGAACTCCAGGGCAGTATATCAGACATGCCTGCAAGAAGTGGTTTTCATATGAAGCGGAGATCATTAGCCCTTGTTGTCTCTTCTTCTAAAGTCTCTCCTTGCTTCAAGTTTCCTCAACAATTTCCCTGTATAACTTTTCAATGGCTTCACGCAGGGACTTTGCCAGACACTGGAGTTTATACCTGCAGGTAACAAGGTGTGGAGCTGGACGAACACAGCATGCCAAGCAGCATCATAGGAGCAGGAAAGCTTGACGTTTCGGGCCTAGACCCTTCATCAGAAATGAAACGTCAAGCTTTCCTGCTCCTATGATGCTGCTTGGCCTGCTGTGTTCATCCAGCTCCGCACCTTGTTATCTTGGATTCTCCAGCATCTGCAGTACCTATTATCTCTTATACCTGCAGGTGTTCTTTTCCATCCCCCCCACAGCCATTCTCTTTGTTTAAAAGAAGATTTTAGTATTAATAGTAAACATGGTCTACAAATACTTTGGGGCTCTGATGTATCATCATAATGTCACTTAGTCAAATGCTGGCTTGATATCAAGAGCAGTCACTCTCACTTTATCTCTGCAAACCCACTCTTTTTTCCATGTTTGGAAGAAGGCTATCCTGAGATCTGGAGACAATTGGTCCAAAGTCAGCACAGGTGAGCAGATGGAGGAATAAGGGCTACTTGACAGCAAAGATGTCAGTAACAGTTTTAATTGGATTTGTCCTGCTTTTTGAGAACAGGCCATACTTAGATCATTTTTTATATTATCAGGGAGATGCCAGTATTATACTTTACTGAGCAGCTAGCTACTGCAGCATGCCTTTGGCCCAAAAGCCAGTATGCCTTAATCAGTGCACTCAGTAATTTCCTGATATGTAGACTGAGTTGGTTGAAAGCTGACTTGTGTGCACAAAGCAAGCTCAGAAAGAGACTGAAATTAATTACTCACTCTGCATTTCTGGCCGAAAACGATAACATACAACTCAGCTCTGTCTCTTGTACTCACTCTGCTTCCGCTTTCTCACACAAGATGAAACATGCACTCAACACCAATGGAAGCCATTTTTGCATCAGACTGGACCAAGTCAGTGGTTAAGACTACTGCAGTAGTACATCAGATTGAACAGTACTTATTGTTCCTCAGCTATAAAAAGGTAGCAGTGCTGTTTAGCAGTCTCCCAAACAGTTAGCACAAAAGCAGCCCTGAGCAGTGTAATATCAGTGACAGAAGGCTGTGGAAGAGGTTTTTAAAGGAACACAAATAAATAAGTGAGCTTTGTTAGCAGTTTGAGTGTCTCAGGGAGAAATATGAACTAAAGAAATAGCATTGAGTGAATACAGACATTTACTGAAAAGAAACCAAGAACAGGTTGGCCAACTGAAGGAGGGACTAAACTGGATACCCGGTGGAGATTCAAGTACCTGTAAGATGGTTTTGAGTGTAAAGGATTGAATCCTTATCATATGTATAAAGACTATTTCAACTAGTTCTTGAAAATATAAAAGAGCGTAACAAACTCTGATGCTCTTTTATCAAAAGTACATTGTCAACTTCTTAAAAATATATTCAGTGACTGATCACCACAGTAAGTAAACTACAAAAGTAAAAAAAAAACTTATGGGTCATCCAACCAGGTTTCACCCTGGGATTATTCAGTGTAAAACGAAATAGCAGAAATAGAAGGTGCCATTTGAAAAAGCATGGGTCAGAGCTTATTATTGGAAAGTGTAGAATGTAATGTTGAGTCTAGAAGGCTGTAGAATGACTAATCAAAAAATGAAGTACTGTTTTTTAGGAATACATTGAGCGTCATGGTAATAGGCTAGGAGGCAGAGAACAGAGGAGCCCCGAGAAAAAGGGACATCTGGGAAATAAAACAACAAACCTGGGAAAGCTCAGGCCTTTTCCTGCCAACTGAATTGCAGTGTTCTGCAAATCAGATATCCAATCTGCACATGGAGAGCCTCAGTGCAGATTATTGTTGCAGATTATAATTACACTAGGTCAAAAGAGATTAAATTGACGGTTCACCTGGAAGTAGTGTTTGGGGCTCTGGATGTCAGGAGGTTTTATACCCGCTGTGAGTGAATGAAAAGGAAAAGGAAATGGTGCAAGCAGCACATTCAGACTTGAGATGATGCTTTGGAAACACCAATCATGTTGGATGCATCAGAAGTGGCAAAAAAAAACAAAACTGTTGCACATGGAGGATGGTGGTATGAAAGCTCGGGGCAGGGAACATCATATTGGTTTGGGACAGAGGGAAATGCAGGAATGTAGTGAACACAGCGAGGGGCCCAGTGAATCATATTGGAGTGGAATCCTCAAATGGAGGAGAAGAGACAGATTCAAAGCACTTGTATGAAAGATAATCTATTAATCCTAGTCTTTAAAGGCCATTAAATGGCTACTTGTCTTGGACTCCATGTCTTTTGGAATTTTTCCATAATGATTTGGTAGACAGAGTCATAGAGATGTACAGCACAGAAACAGCCCCTTTGATCTGACTTGTCCATGCCGACCAGATATTCTAAATTAATCTAGTCCCATTTGCCAGCATTGGTCCATAGCCCCTAAATCGTTCCTATTCTCTGGACGAGTCCATGGCCTTTTAAATGTTATTGTACCAGCCTCCACCACTTCCTCTGGCAGTTCATTCCATACACACACCACCCTCAGCATGAAAAAGTTGCCCCTCAGGTCCCTTTTAATCCTTTGTCCTCCTTGCCATGTGGAACAAATGTTATATCAAAATGTGATGCGAGGGTGGATGCATGTGAACAGTTCCCACTCAAGATATAAAAGGTTTGTGATTCTTTCCCTTTTCATAATAGCACCTCCTCCTGCACAGATACAGTTGCATCTTCACAGACTACAGTAGTGGGTCAGTCAGAATTGATTCTGGTTGCTGCTTAGGAAGGGTAAAGACGAATGTTAGACTCACCTGGTTACTTGTCGTTACAGTACTAGTCAAGATCAGTATCTTACTTCTCGTTAGGTGAATTTTATACAGCACAGTATTAGCTGGTTTCCTTAAAATTCAGTTTCACAAGCAAATTTTTGCTTCAAGTACTTTCCTTTTTCTTTCCTCCATCAGCTCTCAGTGCTGTGGTGCAAGTCCATGACTTTGTAATATTCTTACCACTCCCAGTGCAGTAGCAGCAAGACAATCAGAGGTTGCAAGGGTATTAAACCTTCAGTGGGAGTCGGAGAGATTAAATTTAACAGGAGTAAATTTATAAAAGAAGCTTTTTAAAAAAGTTTGGGAAGGCAGTTTGCATGCTGATAACAAATTTTGTGCAAAACCCAAATAAAATTGAGAACTCTTTAGAAAAAAAGTAGGGAACATTTTCAAGGATGGTAATGTTGCCAGAACTGACATCACAACAATCAGTTTAGACCAGAAAAAGTTTTACAATATTTGGCACACCTTTACTGAAGTACAATTCTAATTAATTTATTCCCATTTAGTTTCTTTTTATAAGAAAAAAGGCATACCTTAACTTCAAGACACTCAAGATAGAAGAAAAAAATAGCTCCCCATTAGGTTTCACCCTTGTTGGTTAGACTGTTAAGTGCATATTCTACTGTTTAGAAAAAGAATATTGATTCTCTAAAACCTGATCGTTCAGAGACATCCTTTAGAAGTGACTGCGCAGACATTTTTCAAGGAAAGAGCAAAACAACAGAATACCTTTCAGACAAAAAGCTGGAACACAACCTTAATATTTCAAAATAATTCCTAATCAGATAACTTGATTATTACAGGCATTTAATATCTGAAGTGGACAGGTTACTAATAGAACTCTGGATTGGTAGATTTGCAGTGAATAGATATAGTACCTTGAAACATGTGAAAACGCATCCACCAAAACTGGAGCAAAATCCTTGGTAAATTCTGGTCCCTTTTTCTTACTGTTCTGGATCACATCATTTGCCAGATAAAGAAAGGTCAGTTTTCTACTTGGTTTAGCTGTGGACAAAAGTTGGAAAAAAAAAGGAAAAAAAGTCAAGAGATCTAGTGTTACTTAATAATTTGTTAATGGGTTATAGGCTTTTATTCTTTCTGGTGAAAAACTGTCATATTTTCTTCAGTTTGTGTATTCATTTCAAAGATACACTCATGGATTGAGCATTTTAATTTTCTGATACTCCAGCTAAGCTGCATACAGAGCAATGGGAAACAATTTTTCATTTATATAGTACCTTCACGGCCTCGCAATGTCCTAAAGCATTTCACTTCAATTAGTACTTTTGCTCACCAGTCTTTCAATGTAGAGGAGCAGCCAACTTACACGGAAGGTCCACAAATATAGAACATAGAACTGTACAGCACAGGAACGGGCCCTTTGGCCCACGATGTTGTGACAAACACGTACTGACCTAAAAGTCTCTTAAACACCCCCATCGTACCTGCCTCCACCACCGTCCCTGGCAGTGCGTTCCAGACTCCTATCACTTGCTGTGCAAAAAACTTTCCCCCTTTCACCTTAAAAGCATGCCCCCTAGTTCTAGGCATTTTAAAATCTGAGGAAAAAAAAAGATTCTGACCATCAACCCTATCAATGCACCTCATAACTTTGAGATAACAAGGTGTAGAGCTGGATGAACACAGCAGGCCAAGCAGCATCAGAGGAGCAGAAAGGCTGACGTTTTGGGCCCAGACCCTTCTTCAGAAATGGGGAAGAGAAGGGGGCTCTGAAATAAATAGGGAGAGAGGGGGAGGCGGATATAAGATGGACAGAGGAGACAGACAGGTCAAAGACGCAGGGATGGAACCAGTAAAAAAGTGAGTGTAGGTGGGGAGTTAGGGAGGAGATAGGTCAGTCCAGGGAGGACCGACAGGTCAAGGGGGCGGGATGAGGTTAGTAGATAGGAGATGGGGTTGGGGCTTGAGGTGGGAGGAGTGGACAGGTGGAAGGACAGGTTAGGGAGGCGGGGACGAGCTGGGCTGGTTTTGGGATGTGGTAGGGGGAAGGGGAGATTTTGAAGCTTGTGAAGTCCACATTGATACCATTGGGCTGCAGGGTTCCCAAGCAGGATATGAGTTGCTGTTCTTGCAACCTTCGGGTGGTATCGTTGTGGCCCTGCAGGAGGCCCAGGATGGACATGTTGTCTGAGGAATGGGAGGGGGCGTTGAAATGGTTCGCGACTGGGAAGTGCAGTCATTTAGTGTTATAACTTTGTAGACTTCTATCAAGTCTCCCCTCAGCCTTGCATGATCCGGCAAGGTCTTTTTGTTTTTCTAGTCTCTCCTTAAAGCTCATATCCTCTAAGTTCATGCTAAACAGTACCTTTTCTCTGTACAACAATGTAGTGCTGCCCACTGTAAGTGTTTGTGTGCTGGAACATGGCTTGAAACCACAACCTAAGTTCAGAGGGAAGAGTGCTACATTAACAGGATTTCAATGGTGTTTGTATTAAGGTTGGGTGGGGGGGGTGTTATTTCCTAAACATAGTCAAAGTAACCAAAACCTGGGAGGCACAGTGGATAAAGGTATTGTCATTCAGATTCTGGTAAAAATAGGAAAGGTCTGAAGCATACCTTCATTATATCAAAAAGCTGCAAACATTCAGAAAACAAACAATATTTAAACATTACTATTTTCAAGCTCCCAGTTAAGCAACACTGATTTTTAAATTTCAATGGTCTGACTCCTCACACAGTCTAATCTTCCCCAGCCTGACAACACTCTTATCAAAAATCAGAACTGGAAGAGCTCTAAGTATCCCAGTTTTAAAATAAAAATCATTCCACTGTGCTTTCAGTTGCCAAGGATGTAAACTCTAGAGTTTATTTCCTAAGCCTCTTGTTCCATCTTTAAGACATTCCGTCTGGCCACGCTTTTGCTCATATCTCCTAATATTCCTTTAGGAAGGCTCCACATAATATTCTGTTCAATGACACTCCCGTGAAGGCAGGACACAGAAGGTGCAATATAAATGCAAATTATTGTTATAATGTAGATGTTTTTATATTGAAATTATTGACTGACCACCCACAATGCTGTGACACATTTTATAGACCCCTTCCAAACAATACAAGTAAATATACATCGAGTATATATGCACGTTGCATCCACCACCATTCAGCATGGAGTATGATAGTCTACATTTTTGTATCAAATTTTGGAGTTCAGGTGTGAATATAATCAAGGCATTCCAGTGCAAATTCTAGTTTTTTTTCTAGAATTTGTAAGCAATATTTTGACTTGCTCAAAGAGATTAGGCCCTGTTGTCCATTTACATGGCTGGATGTTATTTGGTCTTGATATACCCCATTGCATGATCTGGCAAGGTCTTTGTGTTTTTCCCACTGGCTTAAGTGATTATTACAACATGGTTGCACTGCCCCTTATGATAGTTCCTCTCTCCAGACAAAGCAGTCAGTGATTGCATGTTACACTGTTTTCATGGACTACCAAGACAAAATAACTAAAGGCATAAAGCACAATCAAGGAACATATTGTGTACCGTTAAAAAAAGGTTCAAAAATAAAGTAAAAGCCCATTCTTTCTGCAAGCAAATACGAGTACTAAAATTATCCAAGTGTCTGTTACTTGGTTACTTACTAATTAAAAATGCTATTAGTCATATCTGCATTCTCGATGAATGAAGAATGATTTATTGCCACTTGCATTTTACGGTGAATACAGTAAAATAGTGAAAAGCTTCAATAGTTGCTATAATCTGGCATATTTTTAATAGTTTAATAAGTATGATAGAAGACAATACTGATGGAGAATAGTTTGAGAATAAAAAAACTGAAGAGCTCCAAGCCAGCTCACCAACAACACATGCGTCGCTACGCCTCCTCCATCACCTTGCTGCTGCGTGCACTGGACCCACAACCCTTTAGGCACCATCTCTTCACTGCTGGGCCCACCTCGCCGCCACCAATGCTGGGCCACATGCTGACCCCACATTTGCCATGTAACCAGGAATCCCCAGCTCCGCTGCCACCTCAATGATGCCTGAAGGCTAAAGTAATAAACAACACTGCAACTCTCAGACCTATTATCGCATCACATGGTTTTGCTTTCAGCACAGACTACCCATTCTTTGCTACTCTCAGCTCTCATTATCACTTTTTTCAGCTTCTATCCTGTTCTAGCCTGCCATCCATAGTCCACTAATTTACCTACTGCTTTCATATTTCTCTCTTTCTCTTCCACCCCTCCACCGTGGGTGTCTGCTCAAAACCTACCCCCAAGTCTTCAGTATAAATGAGATAACAAGGCGTGGGGCTGGATGAGCACAGCAGGCCAAGCAGCATCATAGGAGCAGGAAAACTTGACGTTTCGGGCCTAGACCCTTCCTGCTCGGCCTGCTGTGCTCATCCAGCCCCGCACGTTGTTATCTCAGATTCTCCAGCATCTGCAGTACCTTTTATCTCTTCAGTATAAATGCCAGCTTTTCCAAGGTGCCATCAATTTTGAACAGTCACCTGACTCAAAACATTAACTCTACTTTCTTCCAGACCTACTGAGTTTCACCAATTTCCGTTTTTCCTTTCAAACTCATTACCTCCACGACCTAGAACAGCAAGGACAGCAAATACACGGGCACACCGTTGCCTGCAAGTTCACCCCCGAACCACACCTTAAACCGACTTAGAATCATAATCGTTATTCCTTAACTGTCACAGAGTGAGCATCCTTCCGAACAGCACTGTGCTCAAGAGGTGATGGTGGCAGCTGCCTTCAGGGATGGGCAATACAAACACCTGCCTTGCAGTAATGCCTACATCCCAATGAACAGAAGTTATAAGAAAACTCAACAGAGCATTTGATAAATTGCATATAAACCAGCTTGCTCAAAATTGAAATGGAAAAAAAGATGAAGGCTGGCAGAGGTGCACCACAAGGTAGGGACTGGCAGAGAAATGGAGCAGTGATGACCTATTGAGTGGTAGGGCAAACTAGTGGGGTTGAATGGGCTGGTCTTGTTCTTATTTCTTATTGTCCTTCTGTACCTTTGGGAGTCTTAATCCATAGATTTGTTTATGTTTTGTGTAATATTTTCTACGTACAATAGTTCTGCAAAATTATTAGCCTTACCCATCCCATTTGTGAATAAATGTGTGCATGTTCGTATTTACAAGGAGGTGCAGTTTGAGTTTGTTAATATTTATTAATTATTGATTAATAATCCATTGTTAGAGGATCCTTAAAAGGAAATGTTTGTTGTAGAGATAACAAGGTGTGGGGCTGGATGAACACAGCAGGCCAAGCAGCATCATAGGAGCAGGAAAACTTGACGTTTCGGGCCTAGACCCTTCATCAGAAATGGAGGAGGGGAAGAGGGTTCTGAAATAAATAGGGAGAGAGGGGGAGGCAGATAGAGGATGGATAGAGGAGAGAATAGGTGGAGAGGAGGCAGACAAGTCGAAGAGGCGGGGATGGAGCCAGTAAAGGTGAGTGTAGGTGGGGGGTGTAGGGAGGAGATAGGTCAGTCCAGGGAGGACAGACAGGTCAAGGGGGCGGGATGATGTTAGTAGATAGGAGATGGGGGTAGGGCTTGGGCTTGAGGTGGGAGGGGGGGATAGGAGAGAGGAAAAACAGGTTAGGGAGGTGGAGATGAGCTGGGCTGGTTTTGGGATGCGGTTGGGGGAGGGGAGATTTTGAAGCTTGTGAAATCCACATTGATACCATTGGGCTGCAGGGTTCCCAGGCTGAATATGATTTGCTGTTCCTACAGCCTTCGGGTGGCATCACTGTGGCATTGCAGGAGGCGCAGGATGGACATGTCGTCTGAAGAATGGGGGGGGGGGGGGGGGGGGG
>JAHRHZ010000029.1:22748843-22763127 GCA_024137785.1 Ginglymostoma cirratum
GCTTGGTTTCCCCGATGTAGAGGAAGCCACAACGGGTACAGCGGATGCAGTATACCACATTGGCAGATGTGCAGGTGAACATCTGCCTGATGTGGAAAGTCTTCTTGGGGCCTGGGATTGGGGTGAGGGAGGAGGTGCGGGGGCAGGTGTAGCACTTCCTGCGGTTGCAGGGAAAAAAGTGCCGGGTGTGGTGGGGCTGGAGGGGAGTGTGGAGCGGACAAGGGAGTCGCGGAGGGAGTGGTCTCTCCGGAAGGCAGATAAGGGTGGGGTGGGAAAAATGTCTTTGGTGGTGGGGTCTGATTGCAGATGGCAGAAGTGTCGGAGGATGATGCGTTGGATCCGGAGGTTGGTGGGGTGGTACGTGAGGACGAGGGGGATTCTTTTTTGGTTATTATTGCGGGGACGGGGCGTGACGGATGAGTTACGGGAAATGCGGGAGACACGGGCGAGGGCGTTCCCAACCACTCTGTGTGTGTGTGTGTGTGTGTGTGTGTGGGGGGGGGGGGTTGGGGTCCTTGAAGAATGAGGACATCCGAAACGTACGGGAGTGGAATGTCTCATCCTGGGAGCAGATGCGGCGGAGGCGAAGCAATTGGGAATAGGGGATGGCATTTTTGCAGGAAGGTGGGTGGGAGGAGTATTCCAGGTAGCTGTGGGAGTCAGTGGGCTTGAAATGGACATCGGTTTCTAGGTGGTTACCCGAGATGTTTGTTGTAATTAGTTTTTAAATTTTTTTATTGATGAAAGCTAGTGGTCAAAGTTAGACAAATTGACTATCTGAGTGATTAGACTGGTCATTTAAACATTTGAGTCAACTTTTGGAATAGTAGGGCTCAGTTTCCAATGCACTCTTCCCATCAGGGAAATTAGTGTTTTTGGGGTGATTGTACATTCATTCCTGCAAAAATGCCAAGTTATTTTGTAAAAAAAGTTGTGTTAAATTACATCTTTTGGTTTATGCCAGTTTAAAAACTGTGGTATCTGGGAAATTAATGCTTTCCTTGTGTGTTGTGGATTTAAGTTTATTAAGTTAAGTTTCATAATGGAGGATTCTGAAATCTTTCAATGCTGCTTTGGACTCCAAAAATTCCGTATGTCCACACATATACAGGAATATTGCATTAACTAAAAAAAAGTCACGGAGACAAAGACTTAGAAAAAGTAGCCTTCAAGGATAGCCCTCGAAAAACTGTCCTCACCATAGTGGGTACAAAGACCATTCCAGTAACAGCTCTAAATCAGGAGATAAACGGAAGAGGAAAACCTTATGAAATTATGATATGGGAAATAAGACCTAGCATCTGGATGGAGCCTTGGGCTGACAAGTCTTTGGGTCTAGATGGACATCATCCTAGAGTTTTAAAGGAGGGTGGTTAGGGAGGTGAATGTTTTCACACTAATTTTTTGAATCCCAGAGAGTCAGAAAAGGTTCCAGTTAACTGCAAAGTAGCAAATGGAACCCTTACTGAAAAGGGGAAAGGAGGCAGAAAGGCCAGCATATTTGACACCTGCCATGGCAAAGGAGATAGATCATTAAGAAAAAGTTATAAGCTTATTAAAGGAAAATAGAAATCCATGGCGTAGAAGGGCAATTTATTAGCATGGACAGGTCATTTTTTGTCTGCCAGCCAGTCAAACAGCATACATAAATGAGAATCTGATTGGAATATGTGACAAGTGGAGCCCCATGATATCTGTGCCAGGGCCTCAACATTTTACAATTTACATCAATGATTTGGATAAAGGGAGTAGAGGTATCATAGCTAAATTCACAAATAAAACAAGGCTAGGTACAGAAGCATGGCATGAAGACACACAGGGCTTGCAGACAGATTGGCTGAATGAGTAGGCATAATTTGACAGATGGGAGTATAATATGGGAAGTTGTGAAGTTGTTCACTTTGGCAAAAAAAAAGCAGAGTATTTTTTAAACAGAATGTTTGCAAACACTGAGGTGCAGAGGAATTTAGGCGCTCCAGTGCATGAGTCACAGTTAGTACACAGCATTCCATCAGCATTAGTTATAGGTTATACCTATCTATGACAAGAGAAACTAAACATAGAAGGATGTTATGCTTTAGTTATGCATGACGTCGGTGAGATCACATCTTGAATACAGTGTGCAGTTTTTGTTTACTTATTTAAGAAAGAATATAAATGCATTCAGGGAGATTTACTGCTCATTTCAGGTATAAATATAGTATGTTGCAGGAGGATAGACTGAAAAAAAGACTGGGCCTGTGTCTGCTGGAGGAGTGAGATGGCTTGATTGAAGCACAGAAGTCCCTGAAATGGTCTTCATTAAGTGAACATAAAAGGATGTTTCCTCCTACGGTGGAGTCCAGACTAGGGATCGTTCTTTAGGACTGAGATGAGAGAAGTTTTCTCTGGTTAGTGCAATTTTCTTCTCACAAAGCAATAGAACTAAGGCTACTGAAGGTTTTTAAACAGAGGTAGATAAACTCTGGTGAGAAAACGGAACTAAAGCTAAATCAGGGGAAGATAGGAATCTGGAGTTTCAAACAAAAACAAGTTGCCATTATCTCAATGAAAGACAGAACAATCTTAAGAGGCCAAATAGCCTACTTCTGCTTCCTATTCCTTAGATTGATAGAAAAGAGCTTTCAACGCCTGGAGGGAACGATTTCAAAGCTTGCTGAACACAAAACTTGGAAAGATAGCAAGACAGTGAGGAGCAGAGTAGGAAAATACAGAAAGACTTGACTGGGAGAGTGGACATACATCTCAGATGAAGGTTAATATGTAGAAGTATGAAGCCATTTATACTAGTTAGAATGTGTGTTTATAAACTAATGGTACAATTTTAAAGGAGGTGTTGAAACAAAGAAAATGGGATTCATTTGTCCAAATTTTTGACAGTGGCAGACAGGGCGATGAAGCCATTATAAAAATCATACTGGATGCTGGATATAGTAGAGGTATGAGAATAAAGATAAAGAAGTCATGCTAAACCTTTCTATATCACTGATTAAGCCCAGAGTACTGGGTCCAATTCTGGGCATATCTTTGAAAGGACACAAGGGAGAATGACTGGAACACCACCTGGAATGTGGACAGACTAGATAAAGACAAATGTTTCACTTTACAGCAGAAATAGTTAATGGGAGAGTGGAGAACATTTTAAAATCATAATGGATTTTGACAGAGGAATCAGGACAAAACTTTCAACTGGCAATAGGGTTGGTAATCAAATAAATGAGGTAACAAAACAAAAGTGGAACATTGTATTTCTGCTTTCCAGCATCTGCAAACAGAAAATGCTGAAAACACTTGTTGCATCAAGCAGCATCTGCGGAGAGAGAGACAGAATTAATAGTTTAGACTGATGACTTATCAGAACTAGAAAAAAAAAGTTAGAACTCCCTAACATTTTAAGTTATGTACACAGTCAGGGAAAGGGAGAGAAGAAGAGCAAAGATCAAAAGGGAAAATTTATGATAGGACAAAAGGCACGATAGATTAAAAGCACAAAAAGAATGATAGCGCAAAACATAAAGGAGCAATTAAGGAAACAAAAAAATGGGTTTAAAATGAGCTATAGCTGGGCGTAACAGAATTATCACCCAGTTGATTACAAATTTAAATAAACAAAAACAGGATTAGGTGAAATGACATTTAAAAAAAACGCTATCAGGGAATGCCTTAAGGTGAAAGCAGATTTGAAAGTAACTTTTAGAAAAGTTACAAGGCCTTAAACAATGAGGAAAAACAGAAGGGCTAAGATAGACCAGGACAGTGGACTAATCGGACAACTTTGTCAAAAGAACATGAACTGTTGGGCCAAACGGCTCTTTTTGTATTCTGAGTGTCCGAAAAGCCAAAATCTTTTGAAACAGAATACAAGTTGAAAAAAGTGTTCTTGCTCCAACATGAGCAATCTTTACACAATGAGCAAAAGGTAAATTATATTTTTTATTGAAGACAGTCAGGAGGAATGAGAAGACAAAGAAAAAATTCAAAGTTAAACAACCTTCAATAAGATCCTAAAACATACAAGGCAATTCTACACATAATAAATGATTGAAAATGCTACTTCCAAAAATTAATTCACACGATGTGGGCAGAAGGGCTAAGATAGACCAGGACAGTGGACTAATCGGACAACTTTGTCAAAAGAACATGAACTGTTGGGCCAAACGGCTCTTTGTCAGGCTGTCATTTATTCCGAATCCTTAATACCTTTGAAAAAGGTAGTGGTGAGCTGCCTTCTAGAACCAAAGTCTACATGGTATAGATACTCCCAACGTGCTGCTAGGAAGGAATTCTAAGATTTTGACTCCGACAGTGAAGGAAAATAATATAGTTCCAAGTGCATCCAGGTATCGACTGTCTTTGTCCTTCTGATGATGGAGATCACTGGATTAGAAAGTGCGGTCTATGGATTCTTGGTGGTTGTTGCAGTACATCTTGTAGACTGTACACACTGTTGCTCTGTCTCTGGGGAGGGACAGTGTGTTGATAGTTTATCTTAGATGGGGTGCTAATCAAGCATTGTTTTATTCTTAATGGTGTTGAACCTCAAGTGCTGTTGGAGCTATGTGTACCAATCTATTTATTCCATGTTGAAACACTCCTGCCTCATTTAATTAGATTAAAATTACATTACAGAAAGTGATGCAATTTTACACAAGAATCCAAGATTGGGGCATGATTGGCAGGTTGATTAGTTGAGAAATAAATCCTTAAGGTGTAGAAAAACTCCCATTTTTTGAATAAGTTCTGTTCCATCCATTTTAACAGAGTTTCAGTTTAGCAACACACCTAAACATTTGCAATTATGACAATGCAGCATTCCCTTAATAGTTTCTGCCAGATCACATGTTCAAACCCTAACAGGGAGCTACAGTCAAGATCCGGCTGACCTGAGCAAGAATGTTATCGGAGTCAAAGCTGTAAAAATACTTAAATTACAGAGGTCAAATTTGTTGTTAGCCATGATGCAGCATGCCAAGTTTCAGGCTACCATATTCCCACTTCGTACACAAAAATCAGCAAGTAACTAACTGCAAACGTATCGCTGGAGCAGCAAATCTACAGCTGAGTCCATTCACTGTTCTACTTGCATTCAGTTTCTAGTACTTTCGCCCTGCCACTATCAGGCGACAGCTAGATGCTGTCAACGAGTAAACTTGCAATCTTAATGGTCAGTCTCTAATTTCCTCTCATTTACTCAAAGTCAAAACATTCACCTATTTATCCGAGATCATCTCCACTCATCTTGAAATACCAAGTGCCTATCCTCATTTCCTACCCAAGGAAGTACTCAACCATGTTACAAAAATGGAGTTGTAGAACACCGTTTTAATGAGATAATTAAAAAGTTTGCCAGAAAAACATGACTTAAACTATGAATCTTTGTAATATCGCGAAGGAGCTTAGATCACATACTATTTCAAGATCATACTGACTACCAGGTTCCATCTATATGCCATAAAAATTTTACAAAAAATTCTAGTTCTCTGCACTAACAGGTGACTTTCTCCAACTACTACCAGATGCCC
Organism: Ginglymostoma cirratum; assembly: GCA_024137785.1. Classification (NCBI taxonomy): domain Eukaryota; kingdom Metazoa; phylum Chordata; class Chondrichthyes; order Orectolobiformes; family Ginglymostomatidae; genus Ginglymostoma; species Ginglymostoma cirratum. Next base: position 22,754,366 of record JAHRHZ010000029.1, read on the forward strand.
ACCCCAAATCCCACCTTCATCTCTCAAGGGAAGGAATTCACTGACATTTCAAGATTAACATTTAAAACTCAGATGTTTTCATTCTGCCACAAACGTTCTTTTATGGACACATTGGATAGAGCAGGCCGAGCACAACACAATCCACATCAGCTCCAATTTTCAACTTCTGAAACTTAGGCGCATTTACGAGAACATCGCTGCTTTTCTGCCAAGTGAGCAAACAAGCAAGAGGGAGACTATCAACAGGTGTTACAAGCTACTATTTTGATTAAACTGGATACACCAAAACAAATTCAATTGAGAATTTAAACAGAGTCTCACGTAGCTGGGGGAAAAAAAAAAGATAAATTGTCTCTCAAATCTTACTTTTCACAGCTTTGTTCTCCACTGGAAAAAGCCTTCAAATAGAAAGCACTAAACAGCAACCAAGCTGTCTGGTTCACCAGAATTGTTCAGTGAAGGAAATCAACCATCCTTACCTGGTTTACGCGGAATTCCAAACACACAATGTGGTTGATCTTTAAATGCAGTCTAGACAATTAGGGATGGGAAATAAATGCCAGGGACACCCACATCCTATAAGCAAATAAAGTGTTTTCTTTCCTTCATATTCTTCATACAGCTTTTAAAAAGGTCCTGTTCAGCAATGCTAGTTTGGGTTTTCAAAAAGGAATTATTCAGTCCTTACCTTCTACATACAGACAAAACGTGGTCATTACAGCTATCTTGAGAATTTTGGTATGGTTAATCTAATTTTAATATGCATTTGAAAGTGTAATGTCCCCTCTGAATGGCAACTAGAATTTCAACTTCCTCTTAATCTGTGATCCAAATCAAACTGACAACTCTATCTGCATAGATTTTGCTGGTCCTTTTTCTCGGTAGTAAAGAAAAATTGAATCCACATTAAAACTGTATTTAGGATTCAACAAATATGAATTGCAAAGCTCTTCTCCAGTCAGACAATACTCATTCGAACTTTAACTGTATAGCATTGAGTCTTGGTTTATTCATTAGCACCAAAGAATAAAATTAAATGTTAATGCTTCAAATTAACTTTTTGGACAAATGACATTCTTGGGATATTACAGGCTTAACTGATTAATTGAACTTACTGTACAAGTTAATACAGATCTCCAGTTTTAAATTTACATCATGAAACAAACAATCACTTGACCACAAAGAAAGTAACTTCAGCTTGCTAGCATCAAATTTGGCAAGAATGCAAAACTATAGAAAACCATGGCATAACAAAGTTATCTCCAAAACATGTCCTAAATTGACAGCAGCCATAATTCTGAGAAGGCAAAGGAGCTGTGTTTGGAGACTAAGACTAATCTCATACTCAGCTAAAACAGATAATTTCCCCTGTTATAGTGCAAACACTCCATGCCTTTGAGCGGATAAAAAAACTCTGCAGTCACCACCCTAACAGATGTATGGAAATATAAAAGTAAAGGTACAAAAGAAAACACCACCTTCAACTTGGCATGGCATGGCATTCCTCCCCTGCGATGTACATAAGGCAGAATCCCAAAACTTAAGTCCTCCCCTCCCACCCCGCCGAGGCAAGGCCTGATGGAATGGAAAGTGAAGCCTGGCTTCTCCATTTGTGTGAGAGTATGCCCCTGCTGGGTGTAATCCTGTGCGTGTGTATCCTGTGCCCTGGTACCAGGCGCCGGCCGCGCTCACCTTTCTTGAGCTCTCGGTGCCACACTAGCACGATGGTCTTGGAGTGCTTGCGGTGGTGAATTAGCCACAAGGACAGCGTCTGCACGCTCTGCTGCGAGTTGCTCAGCTCCGCCAGCTTTTTTTCCAGAGCTGACTCAGAAAAGGCGGACATTCTCCTATCGGGGCGGAATGAGAGAGGTTTGGGGGGAGGGGTGGGGGTCTTTTTATTCAGCCCACCCCGACCCCACCAACAAACAGGCAGTCAGAAAGGAAAAAGTGAGGAATACTCGGAAATCCAACACCGGCCAAAATGGCGGCGTCGGCGACGACCTGCGCCTGACGTCGTCGCGCACGCCAGTCGACGTAATCGAAACCGTCAAAAGATTGACGTCATCACGCACACCGGCTGGCCACTACATCATCACGACCGCACAATTGACGTAGCCGGGATCGTCATGGCTTTGACATCATCACGCTGTCTTCGCTGGCTCTGACGTTCAATACTGGTGCATGGGGTCGTTTGTAAGAAGTAACTCTCCCCTTCGTTAGTGACGGATGTAGTATACAAGGCTTGGGGCTAAATGCTGGAAAATGGCGTTAGAGTAGCTGCATGTTTAATGTCTGATGTGAACATGATGAACTGAAGGTCCTATCACCTTTTGCTGTTAAAAACCCCATGATGCGCAGCAGTCAGACCATTCTGTTGGTACTGTTTTGGTTCAGGTGGCATTTGTTCTGATTTGGCCCGTTACCTTGCTTCTTCTTCTTAGGCACTTTCTGGGCAAATGAAATAACTCCACAGAGGTCAGTATCCTGTCACCAAGTCACCCTTTATTTACAGGTAGCGAGTCCTTGGCACTGATCCAGCTCCCTCACAGCCACCTCTCAGGGTGGACAGGCTGTCTGACAATCCTGTATGTATTGTCAGCCAGGGCTCCCTGATTAGACCAGATCAACAGGCCCACTCAGGGAACTCATTCTATGAGGTCCACTTGGCTGACTTCGTTACAATCATTATGGCAGTAAATGTTGACCTAGCTAGCAATGCCCTCATCCCGTGATGGACTTCCTTCCAGTGCTGTGTTGTTTTTTTCCAAGGTGACAACAGATTAATACTGGATCCATATACCCTACAGTACTGGTGTAATGAGATACTGATTTATATTGTTATGCAGTGGTGACAGCAGCAATCTTACCTTGAAGTATAGAATATACTCTGGTATAAATTAAAGAGCTTTTCAGAAATCTACCAGAGTCAGATCTTAGTAACTCTTTGAATCTAGCCAATTGGATACAAAACTGGCTTGAAGATGTGAAACAGAGGGCAGTGGTAGGGGGTTGTTTTTCAGACTGGAGGCCTGTGACTAGTGGTATGCTACAGGGATCGGTGCAGGATCCACTGCTTTTCATCATTTATATAAATGTTTTGGATGTGAATATAGGAGGTATGGTTAGTAAGTTTGCAGATGAAACCAAAATTGTTAGTGTGGTGGACAGTGAAGAAGGTTAGCTTAGAATACAATGGTAAGTTGGGCCAATGGGCCGAGGGATGGAAGGTGGAGTTTAATTTAGATAAATGTGCGGTTGTGCATTTTGGTAAGGCAAACCAGGGCAGGACTTATGAAGTTAATGGTAGGGCCCTGTGAAGCGTTTCAGAACAAAGACACCCATGGGTGAGGGTGCATAGTTCCTTGAATGTGGAGTTGCGGGTAGATAGGGTGGTGAAGAAGGCATTTGGTATGCTTGCCTTCATTGTTCAGTGCATTGAGTATCGGAGCTGGGAGGTCATATTGCAGCTGTACAGGACATTGGTGAAGCCACTTTTAGAATACTGTGTTCAATTCTGGTCTCCCTGCTGTAGGAAAAATGTTTTTAAACTTGAAAGGGTGAGATTGGAGGATTTGAGCTATAGGGACAGACTAAATAGGCTGGGGCTTTTTTCCCCCCTGGAGTGTTCTAGGCTGAGGGGTGACCTTATACAAGTTTATAAAATAATGAAGGACATGGATTGGGTGAATAGCCAAGGTCTTTTTCCCAGGATAGGGGAGTCCAACAAAAGAGAGCATAGTTTTAAGATGAGAGGAGAAGTGTTTAAGGTGAGCGGCAACTTTTTCACACAGAGGGTGGTGTGTGTATGGACTGAGCTGCCAGAGGAGGTGGGTACCATTGTATCATTTAAAAGCATTTCTTTGTGTGCATGAATTGGAAGGGTTTAGAGAGATTAGGGTCAAATGCTAGCAAATGGGACTGGATTCATTTGGGATATCTGGTCGACATGGACTGAAGACTTTGCTTCCTTGCTGTACAACTCTATGACACTATATCTGGTGAGATGTTCAAATATTATGCAAAGTGAAACCCAACCAAAAACCATGATAACAACGATTGTGATATTAATCTAACAGTAAAATGATGCCATCAACAAAACTTAGAAATCTGAAGAAGACCACTTGAGGCACACAAATCGGTAGTGATATCAAAACTAGTCAAGCAGTCATTGTCTCTTCCGCAGCTGTTTAATAACCGAAATGTCCACGGGGAGATCAGCATTGGGAGTTGTTGAAAAACAATTCTGGAGGAAGTAAACGATGCTGTATTTGCACACCAAAGAGCAAAGGTACCAGGTTATTACATTCCTGTGTGCAAGTGGGATCCATTACTCATGATATCCTGACGAGATGAGGGTTGAAGAGAAATCTTAGATATTGAAGCCGTCATAAAAGCAGTTGGTACATATTTCAGCCCAAACAGAACTTCGTAATTGAGTGAATGCAATTAGAGTCATCAATGACCCGAGGAGTCTATCGAATTGTTTCTTCCAGATCTCAATTTGGCTAGTCAGCTGCGACAGGTATGGTACTTTGAAAGACAAGCTCACATGTGACAAATTCATTGGCAGAGACGGAAAGTTGTCAGATTTGCTGCAGACAAAAGACAACCTAACACTCAAACATTTTAAATACACTAGACAGGCAGAACTTCAAGTGCAAAAACAAACCATATCCTTGTAAATATTGAGACTCTAAATGAATTTGTTAGTTGGATGGGCCCAATAAGGGTAGTTCAGTCCATTCAGATGCCCTCCAAAAGCGGACAAAGAGTGGGAGTCCTATCTGCAGACATTTTAAAGTGCTCTCGTTGTGGCACTAAACAGTAGCCTGAGATTGTCCAGCAGAATGTTTCCAATGACAAAAGACAGGACACTTCAAATTGTTATGCAATTCTAAGTATGCAAGCAAAAGAAGAAAGCAAGAGAATGATTCCCTCTGTAAAGCAGACAATCCAGGAAATTGGAAATAAAGAAGTGAGAGTAGAGATATCCTTGGATAAAAAAAATGAAGAAAACATTTTGGTCAGTTATTTTACAAAGTAAAGACTTTAAAACTACGTTCATATTTGACACTGGTGCAGGTATTCTTGTATTGATGACCATTTGATGTGGTTCAAGGCAGCAGACATTCAGCCATCTAAATTACAAAGCCAAGGCAGTATAGCTCTCCAAATTAAAAGATTACCACCATACCTGGCTACAGGGGACAAGAGATTAATGAGATTCATTATATCTTGCATAATCAAAAGACGTTTTTTACTGAATAGAAATGTATGTATCCAACTGGTACTTTTAAAGGAAGTAACCAGCAGGACAGCGGGACTGAATCCCACAAATAACTCACACAGCTCTTTCAGGAGTTTGCTCAAGTCAAAAATGAACGTTGTAATATGTTGCTTCATGATGCTAAGCCTATAAGTCTATACACTCCCAGATTTAGATTTAGATTTTAGATTTTATTGTCATTCCCATTCCTGGAAAAAGTTAAAGAGGAACTTGACTGGATGTACATAAAGATTTTATATCACCATCACGGAGCCAACCAGGTGCTCTTTGGGACTCATGACAGTTCCTAAGCCAAATGATTCACTCAGCCTCTGTGTACATTCGACGCAATTAAATAAAGTAGTCCAGAGAGAAATCCATCTATGCCCTCAGTGACTGACAGCTTGGCAAAAGTTGCCAACAGCACCTTATTCATTAAGTTTTTAAGTAGTACTGGGTTTTGGCAAAAACTTTCGACAAGGAATAAAACAAAGAGCTTCCCCCCGCCGTTTCTTCAGAAGGGTCCCGACCCGAAACGTCAGCTTTCCTGCTCCTCTGATGCTGCCTGGCCTGCTGCATTCCTCCAGCTCCACACTGTATTATCTCTGACTCCAACATCGGCAGTTCTTACTATCTCTTAACAATTTTAATTATGCTTTTCAGCTCATTCTGCTTTCATCTTTGGTATCACATTAAACCAGATATTTTCAAAAGGACCAAGTCAAACACTCCTGAAGAGAGTAAATGAGTTATTTGTCATTTGGATGACATACTCATCCATGGCATTATAAGACAGCACCGTGACCACAGAGACCGAGAAGTTCCAAAAAAGCATTACAAAAAGCAGGTCTCTCCCTAAGATAAAAATGTGAATTTGCACAACTGTCATTAAGTTCTTGACGTACACAAAACAATAAAAAGACGTTATGCTTGACCCTCAAAGAAACAAAAGCCATCAGTGATTTTCCACAACCGAGGCTTGTTAATGAGATTCCTTGGGATGGTTGGTCAATCGGGTTGGGAAACTGATTCCAAACATAGCTGCAATGACTGATCCTCTGAGAGATTCCTCACTGTCTTCTTTGTTTCCAGGACCTTAATTGAAACAGAACAATGTAATGCAGCCATAGAGAAGAAACAATAATAGTAACATAGGCATGTGAGAGATTCTCTAATAATTTAATTGGGTTGCCATTTCAAATTGAGAGACACTTTAAACTGTTGGTTATTCTTCTGGGTTACAAAGAATTTATCACAATATCCACATACAGTGTTTCAGACACGGTCTAATATGTTACCAAGTTAAAACTGTGTGTGTGTAACAGGCAGAACTCCAATACAGCAGAAGCATCACCTAGACCTACAATTGATGAAGCAGTCACCCAAGAAAAGCCAACAGTGGTATTGAGCAGATTAACTCAATTCAGACAGAAAGGTAGGGTTCATCTTTTCAGACTCAGAGAAGAGACTTCTGCAGTATTAATACCATGTCAAATGATACATGATCAGAGATCTGAAGCACAGTCTTTTACACAAATTGAACAACCACAATCCTATCTTATCCAAAATTAACTTGAAACATTCATGAGAAACAGAAAAGCTCCAATATTGTTAGAGGCTGCTAGTGCAAATGGGTGTGAATGTAATAAACTTTGTGATGATGACTGGAAACTTATACTCAATCATCTTGAAGAATGGTGATCCAGTGAAGCAACTGAAGACTATCACCTTTGATCAATGGTGGCAAGGAAAAGACCAATGAGAGCTGTAAAGGCATTGTAAAAAGGCTTGACTGGTGAATTCCAGACATTGAGGGAAGATAGTGAGAAAGTAAATGGTTTAAGAAAACCACTTAGTGATGTTATATAAAAAATTGACTTTGTACTTGAAGGAAGGTGTACAGCAAAGGGTGAGAGAATGTTTCCCCTCATGGGAGAGTCTAAGACCAGAGGGCATCATTTCAAAATAAAGGTTGCAATTTAAGCCTGAGAAGAGGAGGAATTGGTTCTCTCAGAATGTTGTGAGTCTTTGGAATATCTTGCTACAGAGAGCTGTGGGTGCTGAGTTCTTGTGTATATTTAAGGCTAAAATAGATAGATAGATTCTTAATTAGTAGGGAAATCAAAGATTACGGGGAAATGGTAGGAAAGTGGACATGAGGAATGTCAGTTCAGTCATGAACCAATGGAATGGCAGAGCAGGCTTGAGGGGTCAAACGGCCTACTCCTGCTCCTATTTTTTATGTTTTATGATCTTAAATGAGACTGTGATATATTTGGTGAAGTAACAGTGACATCAGCAGTGAGCTAGAACCTGGAAATAAAGATCAAAAAGTCTGTACCAGAGAGAGATGCATAAACCTTGAAATGTGGAAAATGCTATTATGCAATTCAAGGAGTTTTGCAGAAAACTACCAAAGTCAAACCTTAGTCATATTTGGATAGAGGGAAAACTTCCTAATACTGAACAGGCCACCTAAATATTAAGCAAAGTGGAACCAAACCACAAATCAAAAGATTTCACTGTAGTTGATGTCATAAAATCAGAGATGTACAGCACGGAAACAGATGCTTTGGCCCAACTTGTCCATGCTGACCAGATACTTTATATTAATCTAGTCCAGTTTGCCAGCATTTGGCCCATGTCCCTCTAAACCCTTCCTATTCATATACCCATTCGGATGCCTTTTAAATGTTGTAAATGTACCAGCTTCCACCACCACTTCTGGCAACTCATTCCACACACACACCACCCTCTGCGTGAAAACATTGCCCCTTAGGTCCCTTTTAATTTTTTCCCCTCTCACCTTAAACCTATGCCTTCTAGTTTTAAACTCCCCTACCCTGGGGACAAACCTTGACTATTCACCCTAACCATGCCCCTCGTGATTTTATAAACTTGTTTAAGGTCACCCCTCACCCTCCGATGCTCCAGGGAAAATGACCCCAGCCTATGCAGCCTCTCCCCATAGCTCAAACCCTCCAACCCTGACAACATCCTTGTAAATTTTTTCTGAACCTTTTCAAATTTAACAGCATCTTTCCTATAGCAGGAAGACCAGAATTGAACACAATATTCAAAAAGTGGCCTAACCAATGTCCATACAGCTGCAACATGACCTCCCAACTCCTATACACAATGCACCAAACAATAAACGCAAACACAAATTACAGCTGCAGTTCTGGCTGCCCCCGAATTAAAAACAACACACGTAAAAGAATTGCAGGCCAAAACTGAGACTTTGACACCACAAATTGAATCATTGGAAAAGGAATATAATAGGCTGGAAAAAGAAAATGCCTCTCTGTGGTAAGCATATATTCATGATATGTCTCTCAGCACCATGCATTATGCAGCATTGAACAACATATTCAACAGCACCTTGATAACAAGCATGGGGCTGGATGAACACAGCAGGTCAAGCAGCGTCACAGGAGCAGGAAAACTTGACGTTTCGGGCCTAGACCCTTCATCAGAAATATTTCTGATGAAGGGT
>JAHRHZ010000029.1:22763527-22815446 GCA_024137785.1 Ginglymostoma cirratum
ATCAGAAATATTTCTGATGAAGGGTTTAGGCCCGAAACGTCAAGTTTTCCTGCTCCTGTGACGCTGCTTGACCTGCTGTGTTCATCCAGCCCCATGCTTGTTATCTCGGATTCTCCAGCATCTGCAGTACCTTTTATCCCTTCAACAGCACCTTGGTGGTTCAAGTATTTTTTTTCCTCAATGTCTCAGTAGGGGGCCATGAAACTGCCGTCAATTGTCATAAAAACCCATCTAACTCACTAATGTCCTTTAGGGTAGGAAATCTGCTTCGATGCGTGTAAAGAAAAGCAAGTGATACATGTTCCATAACTTGCAGATTTTAAATTAGAACATATCATGAAGAGAAGGATTGGGTGTGAACATAACAGCAGCCTCTGTCAAAGCTGTTCCAGTGCTAATGAACAGTCTTTTCTCCATGGATCAACGATGCACGTTGTCTGTCCCCTGTTGGTTAGATGCTGTTGCTTCTGGTTTCATTCTGCAGAAGAGCAATGGAAGTATGTCAGTGAATGTTGGAGTGACGTGCCTGTCATGGAATGAATAGCAGTAAATATGTGCATGCTGTGCAATGCGAATGTGAGTCTTGCAATAACGCTTGCAATTGAATGTAAAGCGAAGCTATGAATAGAAGGTATGAGTTGTTATTGCTAGATGTTGTTTTTAGTGAGTGAAGTGGGATAGTAAATTTAGCAGCAGCAACAGCCAGTGGTTCAGTGGTTTAATTTTCGCAGTTGGAGACGGTTTCACCGACAGTCATCAGTTGTTTGAACTGTATTGCCTTTCCTTCATAATCTCTCAGTCAACATTCTAAACCGATGAAATAATGAACATCTGAATTAGAATGAGGATCAGGCCATTTAGCTCTTTGTGTCTGCTCAACCATTTGGGTGGCACGATGGCTCAGTGGTTAGCAGTGCTGCCTCGCAGTGCCGGGGACCCGGGTTCGATTCCGCCCTGGGTTGACTGTCTGTGTGGAGTTTGCACATTCTCCCTGTGTCTGCATGGGTTTCCTCCGGGTGCTCTGGTTTCCTCCCACAGTCCAAAGATGTGCAGGTTAGGTGGATTAGCCAGGCTAAATTGCCCGTACTGTTCAGGGATGTGTAGACTAGGTGGGTTATAGGGGAATGGGTCTGGGGATGCTCTGAGAGTCGTTGTAGACTTGTTGGGCCAAAGGGCCTGTTTCCACACTTGCAGGGATTCTAAGTACCAAACGCCTTCTTCACAACCCTATCTCCCTGTGACTCCACTTTCAAGGAACTATGAACCTGCCTCCAAGGTCTTTTTGTTCAGCAACACTCCCCAGGATCTTACCATTAAGTTTATAAGTCCTGCCCAATTTGCCTTTCCAAAATACAGAGCCTTATATTGATCTAAATTAAACTCCACCTGCTACTCTTTGGCCTTTTTGCCCATCTGATCAAGGTTCCATTATACTCTGAGGTAACCTGCGCTGTGCACTACACCACCAATTTTGTTGTCATCTACAAACCATAAGCCCTATATTCACATTCAAATCTTTTGTATAAATAACAAAAGCAGTGGAATGAGCATTGATCCTTGCAGTCTCAGGCCTCCAGTCCAAAAAGTAATCCTCCACCACCACCATCTGTCTGATGTGACCAGATTCCTCCAATCAATGTGCCATCTGCTGAGCAAAGCAACAGGCTACAGTCAACCTGCATGAAAATTTCTCCATTTACAATTTGTGCAATAAGCTTTCCTCAGTGTTGTTCTACACTTTTTGTCTTTTCAGGACCAACCGACCACCGTTCCACTGGCATTATTTGCATATGTCAGGGAAGGAAATTATATGACACTTAACCATCAAAGCATGCCCTCTGTTTCAGGCTACCCTGAACTGGAACAGTGGGGCATCGCAGTGAGGCATTAATAACAACCACCATTGCACGGTCAAGCTTGTCGTAGTCTAATGCAGAAGTTTGCAGATTGCAGCTGGGTAAAACATCAACTCAATCTCATAGATAAAAGGTATTGCAGATGCTGGAGAATCTGAGATAACAAAGTGTGGAGCTGGATGAACACAGCAGGCCAAGCAGCATCATAGGAGCAGGAAAGCTTGATGTTTCATCAATGAAGGGTCTAGGCCCGAAACGTCAAGCTTTCCTGCTCCTATTGATGCTGCTTGGCCTGCTGTGTTCATCCAGCTCCACACCAGATAATTCATCCAGTTGCTGTGTGGAGCACTGTTGTCTGTCCAATAACTGAACACGCACATCCTTCTGTTTTGTTGATAAACATTGACGTGCGTAGCTTGTTATAATATAATACTGGAAGAACTGGAAGTTTATTTGGTGGTGTTCTTAAAGGTGGCAGTATTGTGCCTATGATATCTAATGCTGAACATTGTGATAGTTATTTAAAATAGGCTAAATTGTCTCCTGCGTGAAGACAGAATTAGATTTGAGTGTAGCATTAAGGAGCCTCAACAAAATTAAAGCCACAATGAAACCTCTTCATTGGTGAAAGTCATATCTAGCACAAATAAAAATGGCTGTGGTTGTTAGAGGTCAATCATCACAGTCCCAAGACATTGCTGCAAGAGTTCCTTAGACTATTGTCCTGGGCCTAAATACCTTCAACTGTTTAATTAGTGATGTTCGTTCCAACATAAAGTCAGAGGTGGGGATGTGATTAATGATGATCAGACAATATTTAATGCCAGCCATGATTCTTCAAATAGTGAAGCAGTCCAGGTCCAAATTCAGCAGGACCTGGCCAAGTAATACTCGTACAATTGCCAGGCGATAAACATCTCCGAGAACAGCGAATCTGCCGATTTCCCCTTTATATTCAATGACATTATCATCGCTGAGTCTCCCACTGTCTCCCATTCGTTACCTTGATGACCAGGAACTGAAATGGACCAGCCAGAAGAGTATTATGGCTACAAGAACATTTCAGAGGCTAGGAAATCTGCAGCAAGTAACTCACCACCTGATTTCCTGAAGTCTGTCCACTATCTGCAAGACACAGGCGTGTGATGAAATGTTGTACACTTGCTTGGATAACTGCAGCTCCCACAAACTACTCAAGAAGCCTGATTCCGTCCGGGAGAAGGCAAACTGCTGGGTTGGCACCCCATTCAACACCTCAGGCATTTATTTCCTTCACCGCTGAAGCGCAGTAGCAGCAGTGTGTACCATCTACAAGATGCACTGCAGCACCTATGCAAGACTGCTTCAACAACACCTTCCAAACCTGCAATCTCTGCCACCTAGAAGGATGAAGGCAATGAATGCATGAGAATACTGCCCATTACATGTTTTCCCTTGAAGATATCTTATTTATACTAATGTCAGAAGATAGGCAACCCAATAACTTCAGATATCCGCTGAAGGGGGAGTCTCAGGTTAGGAGTCAGTGGAAGTGCAAAATCTCATTTGCGAGCTGGAGTGAAGTAAAGTTTAGTTTGCGAAGGGCAAAATATTGGCCAGGAGCCAGCAGAGATGTGGTCCAGTTGCAGACTCTGATCCAGTGGTGTTAGAGGAGTAGGATTTTCCACTGTTGGACTGAACTATAAACCAGAAGCCAGCAGAGAAGCAAAGTTTGGTTCAGGACTAATGCTGGAGCAATTGAATTAGCCCGGGATCTAGTGGATATCATCAGGAACCTGCTACACCAGTGGAGAGACATTAAGATTCACCGAATTCGGCTCACAGTGTCCAGTGGCAGAAACAGCTGTAGTGGGCTGAGACTGGAAGGCCAAGGAGGCGAGAGTGACAGACCACGTAGTAGATTTTCTGAAGAAGGGTCTAGGTCCGAAACGTCAGCCTTCCTGCTCTGATGCTGCTTGGCCTGCTGTGTTCATCCAGCTCGACACCTTGTTATCGCATGTAGTAGATGAGGTGGCCACTAGATGGCAGAAGCGTCTAAAGCTGGTATCTAAGGCACCTGTATCGCCATCGTCTGACCAAACTATAGGGCCGTTGTCTCATTAGAGAGAGATGACTGCTGGTGATTTAACCTGAGGGCCCACCATATGTCAGGTAACGGGAGAGGTTGAGAAGGAGGGTCCTTCATAGAACATAGAACATTACAGCGCAGTACAGGCCCTTCGGCCCTCGATGTTGCGCCGACCTGTGAAACCAATCTGAAGCCCATCTAACCTACACTATTCCATTATCATCCATATGTTTATCCAATGACCATATAAATGCTCTTAAAGTTGGCGAGTCTACTACTGTTGCAGGCAGGGCATTCCACGCCTTTACTACTCTCTGAGTAAAGAACCCACCTCTGACATCTGTCCTATATCTTTCACCCCTCAAATTAAGCTATGTCCCCTCGTGCTAGCCGTCACCATCCGAGGAAAAAGGCTCTCACAGTCCACCCTATCTAATCCTCTGATCATCTTGTATGTCTCTATTAAGTCACCTCTTAACCTTCCTCTCTCTAGCAAAAACACCCTCAAGTCCCTCAGCCTTTCCTCATAAGACCTTCCCTCCATACCAGGCAACATCCTGGTAAATCTCCTCTGTACCCTTTCCAATGCCTCCACATCCTTCCTATAATGCGGTGACCAGAACTGTATGCAATACTCCAAGTGCGGCCGCACCAGAGTTTTGTACAGCTGCAACATGACCTCATGGCTCCGAAACTCAATCCCTCTACCAATAAAACCTAACACACCGTATGCCTTCCTAACAACCCTATTAACCTGGGTGGCAACTTTCAGGGATCTATGCACATGGACACCGAGATCTCTCTGCTCATCCACACTACCGAGAATCTTACCATTAGCCCTGTACTCTGTATTCCTGTTACTCCTACCAAAGTGAATCACCTCACACTTTTCCGCATTAAACTCCATTTGTCACCTCTCAGCCCAGCTCTGCAGCTTATCTATGTCCCTCTGTAACCTGCAACATCTTTCCACACTATCCACAACTCCACTGACTTTAGTGTCATCTGCAAATTTACTAACCCATCCTTCTACGCCCTCATCCAGGTCATTTATAAAAATGACAAACAGCAGTGGCCCCAAAACAGATCCTTGTGGTACACCACTAGTAACTGAACTCCAGGATAAACATTACCCATCAACCACCACCCTCTGTCTTCTTACAGCTATCCAATTTCTGATCCAAACCACTAAATCACCCTCAATCCCATGCCTCCGTATTTTCTGCAATAGCCTACCTTGGGGAACCTTATCTAACACTTTACTGAAATCCATATACACCACATCAACTGCTTTACCCTCACCAGCCTGTTTGGTCACCTTCTCAAAGAACTCATTAAGATTTGTGAGGCACGACCTACCCTTCACAAAACCGTGTTGACTATCCCTAATCAAATTATTCCTTTGTAGATGATTATAAATCCTATCTCTTATAATCCTTTCCAACACTTTACCCACAACCGAAGTAAGGCTCCCTGGTCTATAATTACCAGGGTTGTCTCTACTCCCCTTCTTGAACAAGGGGACAACATTTGCTCTCCTCCAGTCTTCTGATGAGAATTGAATTGCCCTAGTTAACCCCATATGGCTTCCCCTTTTTACCCATGTGTAATTTTTGGGGGAGGTGGATTCTTCCAGAACGGCCAAGCAGTTTTGCTATACGTTTATGTGGAGGTGGTGTAAAATCAGAGAAGTTAGCTGTATCATGCATGTAAAAAATTGTTCTCAGAATATTCTGATAAAGCAAATACTTTTGCCTAAACCTGGCTATTTTCTATGCCTTTATTGCAGGACAAGTGAACATAAGCTCTGGCACACCATTTTAAATATTTCCAGGTTTTTCAAATCTGCAGGATTTTGTTGGTGCTGTCATTGTCATTCCCTTCCCTGTTGAACACTGCAGAAATGCTATCTTGTATATACCATCTATTATCAGTCAGAATAGTGGAATCATCATGTTATATCATAATGAAGAGAAGCACTCCTGTCCCTGAGTGAATAATTACATTACATGACAAATATTAAATCTCAAAATGTTGGACTTGGTCATAGAGTCTGTCGACATCCTGGAAATTGAATGAAGACTAGAATTAAATAAACAATATAAATTGCTTTAATATTCAGGTTGCAAGGTTGAAATTAAATTGGCATCTTTACTGTCTCTATATCGTATTGTGGGGCAATATTTCATGAGGCTTTTTTGTAGCCAAAATGTTGCAGATAATTGGTATTATGGGTAATTGAGATGTGAAATGTAGAAACACAGAGAATAGGAGCAGGATTAGGCAATTTGGTCCTTTGAGCCTGCTCCACCATTCAAGATGATCACAGCTAAGCATCCAACTCAGTATCCTGTTCCAGCTTTCTCCCCTTTGATCCTTTAGCACTAATAACTATATCTGACTCCTTTTTGTAAACATTCACTATATTAACCTCAACTTCTTTGGGATGTCATGTTGAGGTTGTACAGGACATTGATGAGGCATGCAGTTCTGGTTGCCCTGATATAGGAAGGAAATTATTAAATTGTAGAGTATTCAGAAAAGATTTACTGGAAAGTTTGAGTTAATAAAATAGACTGGATAGGCTGGGTCTTTTTTCACTGGAGCATAGGAGTTTGAGTGGTGCCCTGATAGAGGTATATAAAATCATGAGGGGCATAGATGAGATGAATAGCCAAGGTCTTTTCCCTAGGGTGAGTGAGTTCAAAACTAGGGGGCATATTTTTAAGGTGAGAGGAGAAAGATTTAAAAAGGACACGAGGGGCAACTGTTTTACACAGAGAATGGTTAGTGCGTGGACTGAACAGCCAGAGAAAGTGGTGGATGCAGGTATAGTTACAATGTTTAAAAGACATTTGGATAGGTACATGAATAGGAAAGATTTAGAGGGACCCAGGCCAAATACAGGCAGGTGGGACTAGTTTAGTTTGGGGACATGGTCAGCATGGACTAGTTGCACCAAAGGGTCTGTTTCTCTGCTGTGATTCTTTGACTGTAAAGCTTGGAGAGCATTAGTCTGAGTGGAAGGCCAAGAAGAAAGTATTACGTGTGCAGAGTTGGCAGAAGAGCAGTTACGGTGAGTTGGAGGGAGCGGAGCAATAATGTCCATTCAGGAACCAGTGAAGATATGTGTTCATGTCCCAGCATGCTGGATGTATGTAGGGGTTCATCACCTAGTTTCCATGGGCAATAGGTTAACAACCTAAGGGTGAATGTTCTAAACGAATACAAATTCTCTTTTGCTAACATAAAGTTAAACCACAGTTGCTGTTCTGCATCTTTACGAAATTCCCAGTATATTTAGAACCATCATAAAATTCCTACAGTGCAGGTAGAGGCCATTTGCCCAGGAAGTCTGCACCGACCCTTCGAAGGGCATTTCACCCAGACTTTAACACCTTTAATAAAATATGACATCAAGCCACATAAAAGGTCATTAGGTCAGATAATCAAAAGCGTGGTCAAAGAAACAGGTTTTAAGGAATATCTTACAGGAGGAAAGGGGTAATGAAATGTAAGGAGGAAATTTTAGCGTTTAGTACCTAGTCATGGACATTAATGGTGGAACAATTGAAAAATGGAGATGCTCAAGAGACCTGAATTAAAAGAGTGCAGATACGTAAAATAGTTATTCCTCAAACATAGAATACTGACTGCAGAATGTTATTGGTAGATTCTGTTTCTGTTCTGTGCTTTTTCCTTGTTGCCCTTGATATCCAAAAAATTATTTGCCTTGTTTAATTAACTCTCATCATGAGCTAATATGGTTCCATTGGAATTTTGAGATAACAAGGTGTGGAGCAGGAGGAACACAGCAGGCCAGGCAGCATCAGAGGAGCAGGAAAGCTGACGTTTCGGGTCTGGACCCTTCTTCAGAAATGGGGGAGGGGAAGGGGACTCTGAAATAAATAGAGAGGTAGGGGGGGAGGTGATGATGGAATGTGGATAAAGGAACAGATAGGTGGCGAGAAGAAGGACAGGTCAAGGAGGTGGGAATGGAGCCAGTAAAGGTGAGTGTAGGTAGGGAGTTGGGATTGGGGTTGGTCAGTTGAGGGAAGACAGACAGGGTCAGGGAGGCGGGGATGAGGCTAGTAGGTAGGAAGTAGGGGTGGGGGTTGGTCAGTGAGGTAGGAGGAGCAGATAGGTGGGAGGATGGATAGGTCAAGGAGGCGGGGATGAGCTGGGCTGGTTTTGGGATGAGGTCAGGGGTAGGGAGATCTTGAAGCTTGTGAAGTCCACATTGAGACCATTGGGCTGCAGGGTTCCCAAGTGAAATATGTGATGCTGTTCCTGCAGCCTTCGGGTGGCATCGTTGTGGCTCTGGAGGAGGCCTAGGAAGGACATGTCATCCAAGGAGTGGGAGGGGGAGTTGAAGTGGTTCACGACTGGGAGGTGCAGTTGTTTGTCACGAACCCAGCGTAGGTGTTCCACAAAGCGGTCTCCAAGCCTCCGCTTGGTCTCCCCGATGTAGAGGAGGCCACATCGGGAACAGCGGATACAGTATACCACATTAACAGATGTGCAGGTGAACATCTGTTTAATGTGGAAAGTTTTCTTAGGGCCTGGGATGGTGAGGTGGGAGGTGTAGGGGCAGGTGTAGTACTTCCTGCGGTTGCAGTGAAAAGTGCCACGGGTGGTGGGGCTAGTGGGGAGTGTGGAGCGGACGAGGGAGTCACGGAGAGAACGGTCCCTCCGCAAGGCAGATAAGGGCGGGGAGGGAAGAATGTCCTTGGTAGTGAGGTCAGATTGCAGGTGGTGGAAGTGGCTGAAGATGATGTGTTGATGTGTTCTTCCAGCTCTACACCTTGTTATCTCAGATTCTCTAGCATCAGTTCCTACTAGCGCCATTGGAATTTTGTTTGTTTCTCATCAGTATATAATTTAAAGGCAGAAATTAATTTTGCAGCTACTTTTGAAGATATCTTGAATTTGCATTGAAAATATTTTGTTTATCACACTGACCTTGGCAGGGAAAGACACTCTGAGATCCTGGATAACAAGCATGGGGCTGGATGAACACAGCAGGTCAAGCAGCATCATAGGAGCAGGAAAACTTGACATTTCGGGCCTAGACCCTTCCCATGCTTGTTATCTCGGATTCTCCAGCATCTGCAGTACCTTTTATCTCTGACACTCTGAGATCCTATCTATATTCATTTCAGACAAATGTCTGCACCACATGCAATTATTATACAGGAGACAATGATGGCATAGTTTCTGAGTTGACTAGGAGGTGACTCAGGTGAACTGTATATTCTTGTCTCTATTCAAGTCTCTTGCCTTTTCACGCAAGGTATTTCTCTACGTTGATGCATATGCTTTCTCCTATGCAGGTAAACTTGAATGAGCATTCCCTTTGTCCTCACATTGGCAGATTAATGGCAGAGTGGAAATTTTATCCGTCACTAATCTGCACTAATTAGCTTCCAAGTGCCCTCAATTGCTATGCAAACTTTGAAGTACTTAAGGTAACCTAATGTGCTTACAAGTTCAGAGTTCAGATTTTTGCTGGAATCTGGATATGGAACCTGTAGTGATTTTAACGAGGTTAGTTAGGTGAACTTCATAGAATATGAGTTCCTCGATTGGGACTGTTAATCTGGTCTAATCAGAGAGCCCTGGCTAACAGATATAAACAGGAGTGTCAACGGTTTTGTTTATTCTGACAGCTGGCTCTGAGCAAGCCAGACCAGTGTCAAGTACT
Organism: Ginglymostoma cirratum; assembly: GCA_024137785.1. NCBI lineage: Eukaryota > Metazoa > Chordata > Chondrichthyes > Orectolobiformes > Ginglymostomatidae > Ginglymostoma > Ginglymostoma cirratum. Next base: position 22,773,156 of record JAHRHZ010000029.1, read on the forward strand.
ATGTACATGTAAATGAAGGAGACTTGGTGAAGGGATACCAGCCTCTATAGAGTTATTTCAGAACCTAAGGAGATAAATGAAGTTAAAATACAGATCGAATTGAATGACAGAAGAGGGTGAATAGCCTTACTCTGTTTCCATGTACTTAGAAGTTTAACTGCCAGTGAAATCAAGGGAAACTGTAGCCATTAGAAGACATCTATGAGTTATTTTCTTTCGCAGAATACAAGGCCAGGAGAACAAGCTTGTTGGGCATTGAAGTCAATAAACCTGAAAAAGCATTGTGCAGACTAACCTGGGTGCAGTATATGCTCCCTCTACCATTTCAACAATGGTTTTTCAGTCCAGGAAATGATTTAGCAATGACCCCAAAGGCAGCTAATGTACACATTGGATGGTAACAGTATACATCTTCTATCATTTAGACAATAACAACAAAAGCAACAATTTACATTTATAGAGATAACAAGGTGTGGAGCTGGATGAACACAGCAGGCCAAGCAGCATCAGAGGAGCAGGAAGGCTGATGTTTCGGATCTGGACCCTCCTTCAGCTTTCCTGCTCCTCTGATGCTGCTTGGCCTGCTGTGTCCAAGCCTTCCTGCTCCTCGGCCTGCTGTGTTCATCCAGCTGTACACCTTGTTATCTCAGATTCTCCAGCATCGGCAGTTCCTACTATCTCTGAATTTACATTTATACATTGCATTTCACATACTAAAACCCTTCAACATGCGTAATAAGAGATATTAGAAACATATGATATTTGAAAAGGTTGTCACATGAAGTAAACGTGTGTAAACATAAAGTTTCAGATGTTTCTTCTTTCAGTTTTGGCTGGGGGGGAGGTGGGGGGTGGGTACAAGGGTTTGAAATAAAAACATGGAAAATCTAAACTCACTGTTGAGAAAGGACTTTATGAAAATCCCGGTTTGAGATTTGAGGGTAACAGGTCAAATGTGAACTGACAGGTGCAAAGTAGCTTTGAAATAAAACACTAAATGCTAAGAAACATTCAGCAGATCTAGCAGCATCTGTTAAGAGAGAAGCAGAGTTAATGTTTCGAGTCCCATTTGGTTGTATAAGATAATGGTTCTGAAAGGGTTAATGTTGGAGACTGCATTAGACTGCATCCAATCTGATGATGCCATACAGCCATGGTGAAGAATGAGAAGTCTAGATCAAGAACCCAGTGGGGTGAGACACGTATGCTGATTGCCTTAGTAATTGTATCTAACTAGCCAATGTATCTTGTACCTAATACTGTCATACAATTAATTACATCCTGTTGTTGAGACAAGTCACCTTAGCTTGTTAAGCTGAACCAGTGGTTCACCTTCTACCACTGTTAGCCAAATAGGTCCTTAGACTCAGTAAAGAAAGAAGAATTAGTGGCAGTACTCAATCTGAACCATTAGCTGGATGTGGTTAGTTCCGCATATGATCCTGTGAAGTAAGTTTGTTTGGTGAGTGAACATCTATTAAAAGTTTTGGGGTAGATGTTGTGTAACCCTTTCTTAAGTTTAAATCCAAAGGACCACAAGAGGTTTGAGTAGAAATAGGCCACTTAGCCAATCAGGTCAGCTCTGTCACTCAATGTAATCATGACTGACCTGATAATTCTCAACTCCACTTTGCTGCCTTATCACCATCACCTTTGATTCCCTTACTGTTTAAAAATCTGTCAGAGTCAGCCTTGCGTATTCTTAATGATGCAGCCTCGACAGCTCTCTGCAGTAAAGAATTCCACAGATTCATGCCCCCATGAGAGAAAACAATCTTCCTCATATTTATCTGAAATAGCTGATCCTCATTTTGAGATAACCATGAAAGTCCTATCTTCTCAACCTCACCGCTCATCTGAGGTGTGCTGACCCTCTGGTTAAATTGTCACTAATTGCCTCTCTACTGAGAGAGCAGCCCTGTAGTCTTCTTGGACTGTTGCGACTTTACCTTTATTCTGAAATTATGCCCTCTGATCCAACACTCTCCATATGGGGAAAACAACCTCTCTGCAACTATTGTCAAGCCCTCCAGAATTTTACGTGTTTCAATAAGGTCTCTTCCCTTTCTTTTAAACTCCAAGAGTATAGGCCCAACCTACTCAACCTTATGAGAAAATCCCTCTATATCTGCGATCAGCCTGGTGAACTTTCTCTGGACTGTGTCCAATGCCTGTCAATCTTTCCTTAGAATAGAACAGCAATTTATTGTCACTTGTATTCATGAAAATACAATGAGATGTATATAAATTGTTACATTGCATTTTAATTCCAGAAATTATAAAAAGTAATAATTAAGACAAGATTTAGGACAAAGTTTATCTTTTGTTCCCCCCTGGGTTTCTGGATTGGCTACGGGACGGCACCACCGAAGCTAGCCCTGAAGCTGCCAAAGCAAGGATTTCAGGACAGATCCACCACAGTGCCGCTACCGAAGCTGACACCGAAGCCCCTGCATTGCGGCCAGAGCAAGGTGGGACAGACCTGACCCATGTTGAAGCTCTCGCCACTTCAGTCGCTGCCCGAAGCTGCCACATTTGTGCCGTAGCCATGAAGAACAAACTGGAACTGCCGTGTCGGCATCGCTATAGCCACCGCTGAAACTGCCGCACCATCGCCAGGAGGAATTGACCAGACCCACCGACGATGAAGCCTTCGATAAAGGCGCGGCCACTATGGCCGTGAGGAACGGACTTCCAGATCCAGCACACTGCCGCAGCAGGCCCTCACAACTGCAGGAAAGAAAAAAAGGTGAACTTTGATATAAAAAAGGAATGAAGAAACGAAATAATAAAAAAAATGCAGCCGGTCGGGTGAGTGGGACCATAAGTGCACAGAATCTGAAGACTTCCTACCCTGCTGTGACCAAGTGACTCTTTCTTTAGTTGAAGTCTGTTCTGTTTGATGTCTTCCCCTCATACACACCTCCTTTAAGGTGCAGAGAGGGAGGCCCTTCCACATGCACATCATCATTCTCATCTGAAGCAATGAACCTTCCTTTTTTGAAATATAACAAATTTTACTTTGTACTGTGGAAAAGATTCTCTCAAAACTTCTTATTTAAAAGATGCTTCCATTGAGATGAGTCCTCTCAACTTTCTCTGATCAAGGGGAAATAGTTTCTTATTTTCCCACGCCATTCTAATTTTCTATTCCTAGTTATTCTGCATTAAATGCTCTCTTTCTATGGCTTTAATGTATTTTTTACAATGGGGCTCTTAATACTGACAATGGCATGTAAATTTGGACAAGAAATATTTTGTACTCTATGCCATAATTTACAAAGCTCAGCATTGTGCAAGCCTTTGTTAAAATGGAATTATCTGTGTTGACATTTTCAAGAAATTATGATTTGAAACTTTGTGTGTCTCTGTTTATTCACGTACTTCGAAATCTTTCCAAACTTGTTATGCCTTCCAAAGTGTACCGTCTCTCAATCTCACAATTATCTACCATAAATTTAATTCACCATATATCTCCCATTTTTCTGGTCATTGTGCATCATCAGCAAGCCTTTTACAGTCCTTCTCATGTTTATGAAATCATTTGCTTTAAAGGAATCAGAAAGTTTTGATACTTTACTATAATTTCATTCTGTCTGTATAACATAATAAAAGCAGATCAGTACTGATTTCTATGATAAATCACTTCTAATCTTTCTTCAAAGAAATAGCATCTTTTAATCTTAGATAACAAGGTGTAGAGCTGGATGAACACAGCAGGCCAAGCAGCATCAGTGGAGCAGGAAGGCTGACGTTTTGGGTCTAGACTCTTCTTCAGAAGTGGGGGCAGGCAAGGGGATTCTGAAATAAACAGGGAGAGAGGGGGAGGCGGATAGAAGATGGATAAAGGAGAAGATAGGTGGAGAGGAGACAGACAGGTCAAAGAGGCAGGTATGGAGCCAGTCAAGGTGAGTGTAGGTGGGGAGCTAGGGAGGGCAAGTCGGTCCAGGGAGGACAGACAGGTCAAGGAGGCAGGATGAGGCTAGTAGCTAGGAGATGGGGGTGGGACTTGAGGTGGGAGGAGTGGATAGGTGGGAGGAATTGTTAGGGAGGCGGGGATGAGTGGGGCTGGTTTTGGGATGCAGTCGGGGGAGGGGAGATTTTGAAGCTTGTGAAGTCCACATTAATACCATTGGGCTGCAGCGTTCCCAAGCAAAATATAAGATGCAGTTCCTGCAACCTTTGGGTGGCATCATTGCGGCACTGCAGGAGGCCCAGGATGGACATGTTGTCCAAGGAGTGGGAGGGGGAGTTGAAATGCAACTGGAAGGTGCAGTTGTTTGTTGCAAACCAAGTGTAGGTGTTCCACAAAGCAGTCCCCAAGCCTCCACTTGGTTTCCCCAATGTAGAGGAGGCCACATCGGGAACAGCGGATACAGTATACCACATTAGCAGATGTGCAGGCGATCATCTGTTTGATGTGGAAGGTCTTCTTAAGCCCTGGGATGGGGGTGAGGTGGGAGGTGTAGGGGCAGGTGTAGCTCTTCCTGCGGTTGCAGGGAAAGGTGCCGGGGGTGGTGGGACTGATGGGGAGTGTGGAGCGGACAAGGGAGTTACGGAGAGAGTGGTCCCTCCAGAAAGCAGATAAGGGTGGGGAGGGAAAAATGTCTTTGGTAGTGGGGTCAGATTGCAGATGGCGGAAGTGCCGGAGAATGATGCGTTGGATCCCGACGTTGGTGGGGTGGTACGTGAGGATGAGGGAGATTCTGTTTTGGTTGTTATTGCAGGGAGGGGGTGTGAGGGATGAGTTGCGGGAAATGCAAGAGACACAGTCGAGGGCATTTTCGACCACTGTGGAGGGGAAGTAGTGGTCCTTGAAAAACGAGGACATCTGAGATGTTCGGGAGTGGAATGCTTCATCTTGGGAGCAGATGCGGTGGAGGCGAAGGAATTAGGAATAGGGGATGGCCTTTTTACAGGAAGGTGGGTAAGAGGAGGTGTATTCTAGGTAGCTGTGGGTGTCGGTAGGCTTGAAGTGGATACCGGTTTCCAGGTGGTTGCCAGAGATGGAAACAGAGAGGTCCAGGGAGGAGAGAGAGTTATTGGAGATGGTCCAGGTGAACTTAAGATTGGGGTGTAAGGTGCTAGTGAAATGGATGAACTGTTCGAGCTCCTCGTGGGAGCACAAGAAGACCTTCCATATTAAACAGTTGTTCGCCTGCACATCTGCTAACGTGGTATACTGTATCCACTGTTCCCGATGTGGCCTTCTCTACATCGGGGAAACCAAGCGGAGGCTTGGGGACTGCTTTGTGGAACACCTACGCTCGGTTCGCAACAAACAACTGCACCACCCAGTCGTGAACCATTTCAACTCCCCCTCCCAGTCCTTGGACGAGATGTCCATCCTGGGCCTCCTGCAGTACCAGAACGACGCCACCCGAAGGTTGCAGGAACAGCATCTTATATTTCACTTGGGAACCCTGCAGCCCAATGGTATCAATGTGGACTTCACAAGCTTCAAAATCTCCCCACCCCCGACCGCATCCTAAAACCAGCCCAGCTCGTCCCCACCTCCCTAACCTGTCCTACCTCCCACCTCAAGCCCCACCCCCATCTCCTACCTACTAGCCTCATCCCGCCTCCTTGACCTGTCCGTCCTCCCCGGACCGACCTATCCCCTCCCTACCTCCCCACCTACACTCACCTTTACTGGCTCCAACCTTGCCTCTTTGACCTGTATGTCTCCTCTCCACCTCTCCACCAACTTCTCCTTTAGCCATCTTCTATCCGCCTCCCCCTCTTTCCCTATTTATTTCAGAATCCCCTTCCCCTCCCCATTTCTGAAGAAGGGTCTACACCCAGAACGTCAGCTTTCTTGCTCCTCTGATGCTGCTTGGCCTGTTGTGTTCATCCAGCTCGACACCTTGTTATCTCAGATTCTCCAGCATCGGCAGTTCCTACTAACTCTGTAACAATCTTTTTATCTTAATTGTTTCCAGTCCTTTGACCAACTTTTTTATCGCAGTAACTTATTTTTGTCTCATATCATGTTTGATCATCAGTTATGCAAGCCAAATTGCATTGTGAAACACGTTATCAGATATTTTTTAGAAATCCTTATGTATTGAAATTACGGTAATGCATTTATCTAGAAATTGGTTCACTTCTCTAGAAATGGCTTATTAAATTTCTCAATCAAAATTTACTTTAACAAATCTGTAGTGTGATGTGATTTGCCTGTGATCAACACATGAATTTCAACTTGCTTACTAATTTTATGTCAGAGTATTGATCCTCAGCATTTACCCATAATTGATGTCGGTCTAATTGAAATATTACAATTGTTATTAACATTCTTCTTCAACTGTTGGATAAAGTGATAGTTCCAAAAGAATTAATGTTGACGTTGCATTGGACTCCACCCAATCTGGCAGTGTTACACAGTATTTGGATGGCGAATCAGGCAGTCTTGCATGAGATCCTGGTGGGATCAGCACTGTCATCTCTGGCTCCTCATAGTCAGAATTAATTATGCCAAACTTGTCAATGCAAATTGTACCTATTGCTGTCATGCAATAAGCTGATGTTTGTTATGTAAAACAAATGCCCCTTCTTGTAGATAATCACCAGTTAATCTATTCATCACTACTGATAATTAGACAGGCTCTTAGGTTGAGCATTGAAAGGTGAATTGGTGGCAACATGTTTCCTCAACCACCCAGAATCCAATTTGACATGGTGAGCAGGGATGTGTGCGATTGTTGAAATACCTCAAGGTGACAATGAAGAACAGAATCAATCCAACTGGGCAAAAAGGTCTGAAGACAAGTGAGTTTACCACTTTAAATACTTTACTACTTTTGAAAAGATAATGGGGGGAGGATGGTGGTTGAATAGGGGAGTGGGAAGATTAGTGCCATGTGGTGAAATTTGAACGAACGACAATCTTGAATTAAAATTCTCGTCCATCCTACTGGAGGCCGTGTAACTCTTGTTGATTGTTGTAAGATCCAAACTAATTTACTAATGTCCTTCAGGGAAAGAAATCTTCACATGGTCTGACCTACATGTGACTCCCGACCTGTGCAATGTGCTTGACCTCTAACTGCCCTTTGAATTAGCACAACTAAGCCATTCAGTTCACAAGCAATTGGAAATGGATAAGAAATGCTGTCCTAGCCACAACATCCACGTCCCATGGATGAACGAAAGAAAGATTCTCAGTCAGTAGCTGAAACATATAAACTGACTACCAGCATGTCTTATCTGAAGGCCTGGGTTCAAGCTCCACCTGTTGTAGTGCTGAGTAATAACAACTAACAACGTAGGAATAGGAGTAGGCCATTCAGCCCTTTGATCCTGTTCCACCATTCAATGAGATCATGGTTGATCCATGCCTAACCCATGCCTTGTGGATGAAAATTTCAAACATCTACTCTCTTTTGTGTGTAGAAGTGTTTCCTAACATCTCTCCTGAATGGCCTGGCTTCAGTTCTCAGACTATGCCCCAAGTTCCAGAGTCTCCAACCAGTGGAAATAATTTATCTTTATTTACTTTGTCTCTTCCAGTTAATATCTTGAAAACGTCAATCATATCACTCCTGCATTTGTGAAACTGAGACTTATTGATAAATGGAGTTATAAATATGAAAGTGGTTTTATAAAAAAAAGTTGTAAATTTTAATTACAGGGACAATTTTGAAGGGGAATGTGGAATAAGGTAATGGCTCAGAAAGAGTTAATGTTGAAGTTGTGTTGGGTTCCAGCTAATCTAATGACATAGTCTATGCAAGATTCTGATGGGATCACATATGTCATATCTACCTGCTGATGGCCTGGTGTAATTATGCCTATCAAATAAATGTCAGTACTACTTATTGCTATTATGCAATAAACTAGCCCTTAGCATGTAACATTTGTGCCTTTTTCCTCACCAGTGGCTTATTCTCTGCCACTGATAATTGTCAAACCCTTAGACTCAACGCAGCTTTGATTATGACAAGCAGCTCCTGCTTGTAGGTCAATCTACTCTTTGTAACTCCTTTGGATAGTGGCCTGTCTTTTACCAGGATCCAATTTGGATTTGGGACATGGTCCCCTCATGCCAGAGCTCTGTTCTATCAGGAAAAATGGCTGTCATCAGGGAACCACTGCTGTGGAGCCTGCACCCCCCACCTGTATGATTCTAAGTGGCCAGTAGAGGAGAGGGCTTGAACTTCTGAGATGACAAGGTTCAGGGGTGTGCTGGATGGTGGAGGAACTTGCCAGTATCAGTCCAGTTTGTGGCCAAAAGCCATTCATTGCCTTAAAAGTGATATTTGGCTCTGAGGATACTTGTAATGTTTAAGGAAGCTCAAGTGTGTAGTGGGTTTCCATCTGAACAACCCTCATTTGGACAAACATTTCATTGGTCAAAGGACCCAAAACTCCCCTCAGGGACCTGTGAGCAACAATTTGCGCTATCTCGAGGAAATACTTGCTGTGTCCTTCCATTTGACATGGAGGGATTTCCTGTACAGGCTACTTTCACTTCCTTAATACAACAGAGAATGCTGGAGAAACTCAGCAAGTCTAGCAGCATCTGTGGAGAGAGAAGCCAAGTTAACATTGCAAGTCCAGTAAGATGACTCTTCACTTCCTTACCTTGGTCCAACATTTGGACATGAGCTGGCTTTCCATCACGCTATCAGCACTGGAAAGGAGCACCTAGTTACCACTGATACCCTTCTGCGGCTAATAGGCACTATTGGGTGGGGGTGGGGGGGGGGGTGGTGGGGAGGCCGCATTATACCACAACCCCCAAAATTGCACCTTGGATTGTTTCCTTTGGAATTCTGATTTTCATTGTAGTGTCCCATAGGGACTGTTTGCACAAATTTTGTTTGGGTTTGGTTATGTTAAAATAGTTACAAGGGAGGGTTGGTGGCACCAGTGTACCTCATCCACCCAGGATCCAACACGTCAATTATGGGTGGGTAGCAGATTAACGCCTTGCCAGCGATGCCATCATCCCATGAAAGAACGAAAAAAATTCTCAAAATTATTGGCAGGGAATCTGCGATTCGACTATTTTTTTTTCAACAATGCATCCCCATCAGTTTGCATTGACTTAACAGGTTGGTCTCTTTAGTGTTTCAATATTCTCCTTCGGTGCATGAACACTTTCACTTCTACCATGACTTATCCAAACCGAAGCAAAAAAAATCAGTGAGGCGCTTCATTATTAAACCATTTGTGGTTCTCGATGTTTTAAAACATATTAGAGAACTAAAGCAGCAAAAAAGTGGTCAGCTACTTCCATTGAAGCGCTGTTGCGAGCAGGGGATTGCAATGCTGTGTTTGATTCAATGTCGTGTTTTGTTAAAATTTCAATGCGAGTTGTTTGAAAGGATTCTAGTGAGATACTGGGGGACAGTGCAGTCCCTGAAGGAATCTGTAACCCCCGTGCTCAGGAGCAGGGATCTAGCTCTGAACAGATCACTAGAGGCTGGGCTACTCAGCTGTCAGTCACTGCAGCAAACCAACGTGATGATGGTTTCACGTTACCATCAGCTGATGCAGCAAGCACCAGGAAGCATGGGACCGAGTCTGTGGTTGTCACTGGCTGCTAGTTCCTGTCTAATTTCGCCAGTAAGTGTTTTATTTTATCATCATTCCCGTTCTGATCGGAGCCCCACATTCCCTGTATGGGATGTCAGGTCCTGCTTTCTCTGTGACAGGCACCACTTATCCCCCTCCGTCCACCATGTCTATGTTGGGCAGTGAGACTTCCTCACTTTCTCTCTTTCACTTCCTTGCAGTGACCTCGCTCATTCTCTGCCCCCGAGGTGACCCCTCCACAGCGACATTCACCCCCCCCCCAATCTCTCTGTCTTCTGCAGTGACGGAGACTCCACCCTTCACACTCTCTCTCAATCGGAATGATCCCCTCATTCTCTCTTCCCTCAAATGACCACCCCCTCTCTCACTCGCCTCTAAAGCGACACCCCCTGTCTTTCCTGCAGTGAGACCTCCCTCGAGGTGAACCCCCCCCCACCCTGCCTCGCCCCCCCCCCCCCCGACGCCCACAGTGACAGTCCTCCTTTCCTCCCCCCTCCACCCACAGTGACACCCCTCACACTCCCTCTCGGACAGTGAGAACCCCCTCACATTCAACTACAGTAAGATGCCCGCTCTCTTCCCTGCGGTAAGACCCTTTCACTCTCCCTCCCCTGCAGCGACTACCCTCTCTCCTTTGCAGTGAGACCCCCCATTCTCTTTGACCCTGCAGTAAGACCCTATCCCTCTGTCTTCCCTGCAGTGAAGCCCCCCTCTGTCTGTCCCCTGCGGTTACCCTCTGTCGCTCTGCTGCCACAAATGACCCTGACCCCCTCACTGTCTCTATTCCTGAGAGAGCACTCTGTCTCACTGCTAGTCTCCTGTATTTAGCACCAAGTTCCTTAATTTCAAACTTACAGCTTTCACTTCTCCTTTCCACTGCTCACAAACACCATTCCTTCCAGTCAAACCAAAGATTTTCTCATCCATCTTTCTGTTCAGGATAACATGATACATTCATTGTCTGTAGTCCTATGGAGGTGCTATAACCTGGTGTCATGTGATTTTTGACATTGTCTGCAGGGCAGTCTCCTTTATCCCAGGGAGACCAAATGTAAAGTGAGTGAATGTTTTACTGAAAGTCTCTCTTAAGTTCATTATTGCAACTTTCCAGTCCTCATTAAACCTCACTTCCAGTTCTGATGAAAAGCCATTGACTGGAAGGGTGTTTATTTCTCAACACGTGCATTGGAATGTTGCCAGCATTCTCTGTTTAAATTTTCCATTTTCAGTATTTGTGGTATTTTGCTTTTGGTACCTCAGTCTCTGTCTGTTTGTCTCTCTGTATTCAACATACAGTACGGTCCTTCACGACCCAAAAGAAAAGCAGAAAGTGCCGGCAACAATGGACAAGGCAGTATCTCTAGGTTCTGGAAAGTTACCTACAGATGCAGAAGCTATGTTTGGACAAGAATCTTTTCCTCTCAAAGATGCTTAAGTTGTACCCCAGTGCAAAACATTTTACCCTAGAACAGAAGTGCACTGACTTCAGTAATTTCCACTGCATTTCATTACGAGGATTCACAGCTTTGCCCTTGTATTGGAAGCAATCACCATTTCTGGCAATGTCTGTTTTTAAAGGTGAATTGGAGACACCTATTTATTTCAGCTTTATGAAGACCCTTCATCATGCCACGTATTGGCCCCAGGGAGAGTGCAGCATTGATCGAACAGAATGATGCCTGCATTCCAATGGCTAAGTTACAAGGAGAGATTTTGTTAACAAAGGCTACGTACTTTGGAATCCAGAAGTTGCAGATGTGATTTGATTGAAGAAATTGGGGGCAGCAGTTGAAGAGAAATAAATTTCCGAGGCTTCAGGATTCTAGAGGGCAGAGTCGTTACCGATTAGAGACAGATCTTTCTAGCATAAAATTAGGGATCGTTTCTACACACAAAACACGTTGGAAATTTGGAACTCGCTTCTGCAAATATCAAGTGGTGCGAGATCAATTGTTAATTTTAGATCTTAAATCGATCGATTTTAGTTATCCAAAGATAGAGGTATATTGAATGAAGCCTTGAATACTTAGAGTTCGGTCATGATCTTGCTGAACGATGGAGCAAGCTTGGTACTGAATTGTGGTGACTTTACAAACAAAATATGCAATTATAATATTTTCTACTTTAAATATAGAAAGTAGATATACTTTCTATAACTTAAGATATAATGGGATAAAAGGATCTCACATTGCATATTTTTAGCTGGTTTGTTGAGTCTGTCCCATTCAGTTATTCGTGACTAAACGACACAGCCCCAGAACTGTTCATCAGTCAGTCACCATGCAATTTTCTGGAAAGGTGAAGAAAAATTCTCTGATAAAATTACAATACTGAGGTTTCCTCAATGGAATGCTACAAGATTATTTTGTCCCCAGTACTTAACTGGTACAGGGCAAGAAATCCTGAGTCTCTGCATTACACTTGCTCCTGTGCCACCAGTGCAAGGAAGCCCAGGTAACATCACATGCTGACCTTTCCATGAGGTACATTACAATTCTACACTCTGTATCCTCAACATGATTGATTTGTCAAATGCTTTCTGTAAATGAGAGTCTGACAATGTGATTAAAAACGGAAAGATCCGCCATTGCTGTAAATCAGAGGCAAAGATAGAAATTGCTGGAAAAGCTCAGCATGTCTAGCATCATCTATGGAGAGAAATCAGCGCTGACATTTTGGGTCAAGTCACCCTTCCTCAGAAGGGAACTTCTCTCCACAGATGCTGCCAGATCTGCTGAGCTTTTCCAGCAATTTCTATTTCTGACAGCGTGATTCTTGCTGATTTCTGTTATTTTTTTCAGATTTTATCTGGATCATTTCAAATTGATTACGACAATGACTGTTTCCGAAAGGATGGCAAAAAGTTTCGTTACATTTCGGGGAGCATACACTACTTTCGTGTACCTCGTTACTACTGGAAGGACCGTCTTCTGAAAATGTATATGGCGGGACTGAATGCAATTCAAACGTGAGTGTGACAACATAGAATTACATTTGACAAAAACACTGAAAGAAATGCGGATGTTGGAATCAGTAGGCCTGGTGTGTGGGGGTGGGGGGAAAATGCTCAAGCCCTAAAATTGTTGCACTTTTGATATTGATCCAGAAGGCCGCAGGGTTCCCAAGCAGAAAACAAGACGTATTCTTCCAGATTGCGCTGAACTTCACTGGAGCACTACAGTATGCCTGAGACAGAGATGTTGACTAGAGAACACAGTGGTGAGCTGAAGTGGCAGCCAAATGGAAGCTCAGGGATAGTAGGAACTGCAGATGCTGGAGAAGAAGGGTCTAGGCCCGAAACGTCGGCCTTCCTGCTCCTCTGATGCTGCTTGGCCTGCTGTGTTCATCCAGCTCTACACCTTGTTAGCTTGGAAGCTCAGGGTCTTTTTTGCAGATGGAACGTAGGTGTTCTGTGAAGCAGTCACCCAGTCTGCACTCGTATCCTCGGTGTAGAGGAGACCATATTATGAGCAGCCGTCTGGACTTAATATTGACAGGCCTCTCCACACACTACCCATTGTCAGCCACTAAAAGTCCCCATTAGTAGCAAATCATACCCCCATACTAACCTTTAGCATCTCCTTTATTTGTCCAACTGATTTTCTCTCTCTTTGGGCTGCATTTCCACCTATCGTTTACTCATTCCCCCACCCCATCTTCTGTATAAAAATGATTCTTGTCCCACCTAACACCAGTTCTGAAGAAGGGTTATTGGACCAGAAACATTAACTCTGCTTCCTCTGTACAGATGCTGCTAGACCTGATGAGATTTTCCAGCAATTTCTATTTTTTGTTTTAGAATTACTTTTACCATTCTCTTTTTGTTTTTGGACATTGTCTGACTCCAGGATTTGTGACTGGTTGTCATAGGTGTTGTCCTGTGAGGTGTCTTGAGATCAATTACTATGTTGAAAGTAGCTTTTGGTCTTTCAGGTGAGAATGAGGCCACCCGTGTGGAAATAAGATATCTTGCCACTGTTCAAAGATTCAAAACAACTTATATTTATTTAGTACTTTTAATTTGAAACACTTTACACAAGCATTTTGAAACAAAATTTAAAATTAAAGGCAATACTCAAACAGATGATCAAGGGCTTGGTCAAAGAGCTAAAGCTTTAAAAAACATTTTAAATGAAATTAGAGAGATGGAAAGGTCTGTGAAGGGAATTCTAGAGCTTGGGACTAATGAGGCTGAAAACAAAGTCAACAGTGGTGGAAAAATTAAAATCAGGAGTGCACAAGAAACTAAAGTCAGAGGGACCCCTGATAATTTGGAGGCGTGGGGCCTGAGCAGATTAGACATTGGGGCAGCCGGAAAAGATTTGAAAAGGAGGATGTGAAATTTGAAATTACTACACTGCTGGACCTGGAGCCAGTGTAAGTTGGTGTGCCACAGGGATGATAAGAGAATACAAGTAAGGAAACAGTAAGCAGAGTCTTGAATGAACTCAAGTTTACAGAGTTCTTGGCTAGTGCTTATCCCTTAGTCAAGATAGTCATCGCAGATTAACAGTTCATTTACCTTACTCCCTCTTGTGGAACCTGCCTTGTACAAGCTGATGCTGTATTTTTGGAGAATATGTATTTAATGTACTAAAATAGCAAGCATAATAGGGCCAAAATTCACTCCTCCAGGCCATCTGAAGCCGTCAGACCTCCCTCTCCTTCAGCTCAAGATGACGAAGTCTCGAGAACTGCATACTGATAACAGCCCAGAGCAATGAACAGACTATCTTCCTAACCAATCAATGGGAAATAAACACAGCTAGGACTGTGAAGAAAGCTACCTTCAGTGGATGAATTGAATGTCAGGTCAGATGCCGAGCTATAGTCTAACAGGTTTATTCGAAATCACACGAGCTTTCACAGCACAGCTCCTTCGTCAGGTGCAGTGAGAGAGAGCAGAGCACACAGACCCAGAGTTTATAGGCAGAGAGATTAGGGGCAGAGAGATCAAAAGATCACACAGCTGGTGTGAGTGGAGTGCCAGATGATAGGTCTCTGCAGGTGACCAGGAGTGTTAAATGGTGAGTAAAGTGTCAACAGCTGAATAACCAGCGGAGGGATGACCTATAATCTGATTAAGTGAGGCAGAGAGATAATTACAAAAAATTAAAAATATACTGATGCAAGAGACAAATTAAATGACTGGAATCACATGTTGAAATCAAAACTGTACAAACTAATTAAGGTCGAGAGATCATTACAATTTATCAACAAGACAGTAAGATTTTACAGATACAGAACAGTATGGTGAAGTTACCTGTAGCGTGACATGAACCCAAGATCATGGGTGAGGCTGTCTTCATAGGTACAGAACTTTGTATCACTTTTTGCTCAGCAATTCTGTGTTGTTGTGTACCTCGAAGTCCACCTTGAAGGGCACTTACCCGAATAGTGGAGACTGAATGCCCTTGACCATCGAAGTGTTCCCTGACTGGGAGGGAACATTCCTGTCTGGCGATAGTTGCGCAGTGTCCATTCATCCGTTGTCATAGCATCTGCATGTTTTCACCAATAAACCATGCCTCGGGGGCATCCTTGCCTGAAGTGTATGAGATAGACAATGCTGGTCGAGTCACATCAGTATCTGCCATGTATATGGTGGGTGGTGTTCCCAAATGTAATGGTAGTGTCCATGTTGATGGTCTGACATGTCCTGCAGAGGTTGCCATGGCAGGGTTATACAGTTTTGTGGTCGATGTTATCCTGAAGGCTGAGTAGTTTGCTGTGAACAATGGTCTGTTTAAGGTTTGGTGGTTGTTTGAAGGTGGGAAGTGGAGGCGTGGGGAAGATCTTGGCGAGATGCTCATCATCATCGATGACATGTTGAAGGCTGTTAAGAACATGGTGTAGTTTCTCCACTTTGGAAAAGTAATGGACAATGAAAGGTACTATATCGGTTGTATCTTATGTCCATCTTCTGAGGAGGTTGTTGCAGTTTCTCGCTGTGGCACGTCAGAACTGGCAATCGATGAGTTGAGCATCGTATCCTCCCTCCTCCCTGACCAATGCCCATCCCAAGTTCCTACTTACGCTCACCTTTACAAGCTTCATCCCTGCCTCCTTGACCTGTCCATCTTCTCTCCACCCATCTGCTCCACCATCCACCTTCTATCACTGCCACCCCCTCTCTCTCTTTATTTCAGAGCCACCTTCCCCTCCCCCATTTCTGAAGAAGGGTCCAGACCCGAAACATCAGCTTTCCTGCTCCTCTGATGCTGCCTGGCCTGCTGTGTTCCTTCAGCTCCACACCTTGTTATCTCAGACTCCAGTATCGGCAGTTCCTACTATCTCTCGATGGTAGTCATGATGTGGAGATGCTGGTGTTGGACTGGGGTGGGCAAAGTGAGAAGTCACACGACAGCAGGTTATCGTCTAACAGGTGTATTTGAAATCACACAAGCTTTTGGAGCACTGCTCCTTTGTCAGGTGCATTGACAGAGCATTGCACATAGACCTGGAATTTATAGGCAGAGAGATCAAAAAAATCATGCAACTGGTGTGAAATTGTTAAACTCAGTGTTGAGGCCTGAGAACTGTAAGTAGAATTAGGTTTATTTTCACATGTACTCAAACACAGAAGTGCAGGTGCACAGTGAAAAGTTTACAATGTCAACCAGCCCCCTTATGGTGCCATCTTAGGTATAAAGTACCTAGGTACAAGTCTTAGATTCTAAAATAGAGAAATAAAGAAGAAAAAGTCACACCACAGTAATTCATAGTATAAGTTAGAAAAATAATAAATAAAATTAAAAAGATAAACATTACAGTCAAATTAACAGATAAGGTGCCTGTATGCAAGATGAGGTGGTGTTCCTCCAGCTTGTGTTGAGCCTCACTAGAGCACTGCAGCAGACCTGAGAGAGAAATGTTCAGATAGTCCCTTTTCTTAACCTCCCCAACTTGCAGAGCCAAAGTCCCTACTGCCAGCTGACATTTTCTCAACCACTTAACATTGATTGATTGGGTAGGGTTAAGGAAAAGGAATGTCCAGCTATCATTGCAGTTAACATGCTAGTTTTTAAATATAATTCAAGCATAAAGGTTGAAACATAGAGCACTTCGTGTGACAGCTGTGGCTCAGTTGTTACTGGGTGCAAACTAGTCAGCACGCTTCCTACATTACAGCAGTAGCTACACTTCCCAAACGTAAGTTCTTCTTTGGCTATAAAGTGAGGTGTGATGTGTGGTGTTTGTGAAAAGTGCTGTATTCATCCAAGTTTTGTTTTTCTATTTTAAAGCTCTGCTATATGTACCTAGACATTTTTTATAACATGCATTTCTTTGTGTACATGCAATTATTCTCGAGACTGCTAAGTCCATGGAAAAGGAACAAGGTACCATTATGGAACGAGGAGTAATGTGGGATTAGAGCTATGAAGCATCAACAGCATCTCTTGTCCAGGTTGCTATGCTGCTTTAAACTCTGGTGCTAGTGACTCAGTTAACACTCAGTTTGTTAATTGTTGTGTTACTACATAAACACCAAAGGAAGGTTTAAAGAATGAGGAAGGTCATATGTGCAGTTGATATTCTAATATTCTCTGTCACTAACCTGCATCAGTTGTGCAATAAACCAAATCCTACCTAAATTATATAGGTATGTACCATGGAATTATCACGAGACCATACCTGGCAAATATGACTTCACTGGAGATAGAGATTTGGAATCCTTTTTAAAGCTATGCAATGATATTGGTTTGCTGGTCATCTTACGAGCTGGGCCCTTTATTTGTGCAGAATGGGACATGGTGAGTGCAATAAAATTCAAGTGAGAAATTATAATTCAAATTTATAAAACAAATGGCTTGTGAAGCTCGAGCGTTTTAATTTTTTTTCTCGAAAAGGGTGGTCTTCCTGCCTGGCTGCTACAGAAGAAGTCAGTTGTCCTTCGATCTTCAGATCCAGGTAAGATGCAAAATCATAGATTTGGTTTTGCTTTGATAAAATGAAAGGTTGAAAATTCAGAGCTAATAATTTGCAGTAGGAAAAGTAATTAGCAAATGAGAACAGTGATTATTTTTGTTTAACACAATGTAGAAAGAGCTTTGAGCAATGTTTCAGATTATGGCTTTCTCAGTTTTGACCAGTTTGCCATGAAGAAGGACTTAGGTCCAATTTCATGTTGAAGTGTTGCTTTTGCAAATATTAAAACCAGCGTACTAAACCTTAAACCATACCTTGAGTCACTCAGCCCCAAGCTAGAGCCAGTACCACTGAAACAATACATCAATTGTTGCTTTTTCTCTACAAGCCCTCATGAACAATCACGCTTCATGAGGTTGGTCTGTCTCTCCATGCTGAGCTTTGCATGAAATTAATTTGAAGGATGGTGAGGGATGATGAGTGAGTGTGTGGGCAGACAAGTGGGCAATCTTAGTTGATGCTTTGACAAACAAAAACCCACCTCTCTGACAGTCAACTAGTAAATGAAGACCCACACATCATATGTCAGTGTGTAGGGAAAGCTAGAGTATCCAATTGAATGGCTTTGGACCTACATGTTATACAGCTGTGGCCCAAATGTTAAGTAGTTGCTGGAGAACATCTGAGCATAAAGGAATGAAATCTGCATATTTACCCAAGAGAGTGTTTATAGCAGACTTGATATTTGTGAAATATAGTGTGAGTGGAGCTGTCACTCGTATGTGAACACCCAACCAAACAATTACTCATGACTTCCAGTGAATTCTCACACATAGCTCAGTCTTATGTTAAAATCTTCACTCCACTTACATTACACTCTTTTTAGCAGTACTCATTCTCGCTACTTGATTCCTCTGTTTTATCAATGACCATCATTACAAGTTCAGAAGCTGGCTGGTCACTGGTGAACGCTGTTTGCACCGTGTACACTTTTTCCACACGGTGCTTCATCGCCACTGTGAATTTCTCAAATTATGAAGCATCCCATGTTCCCATGCAGAAGGATCTGGAATACAGCCATACTTGGCTTGAGGCAAGTTACATCTAAGCCACATAAGTGTCAGCCAATAGCTAACTCCAACAGGAGACAGTCCAAATCCCACTTCTCGACATTCAACATTCAGGATTCAGTATGGCCAAATCTGCAGAGTGGCCACTGACCAGGAACTCAACTCAACCAGCTCCAAAAATGCTGCAGCCACCAGAGCAGTCTTGCAGCAAGGAACTTGCGTCCTCACCACTGTCTAGAAGGCACCAGTCAAAGGAGTATGATGGAGTACTGTCCAGCTGCCGCCTTGGATGCAGTTGCAACAGCGTTCAAACTCCATACCATGAGGGTGAAAGCAGCCCAATTAATTGGCAGCCTGTCCACCAACTTGAGGATCCTCGCCCTCCCAGTATGTGGCTGCAGTCATTCTTCTTTGTAAACCGTTGCTGATGTGCGCAACCAGTTTTTTTCAAAGCTTTGTATCTTAAATACTGTGCAAGCAAACAAAAAAAATACAGAACATTGTCTGTGTGGTACCTTCCAGGGTGTTGTGTGCTCATGCTCATGCACAGTTTAGTGCCAGCACTGCGGCAGTAACTCACTGAAGTTTCTTTGACAGCACTTCCCAAAACCGTGACCTCTTCCCCCTGACCAAATACCAGGGCAGCAGTTTTGTGAGAGCACAACCACTTTCAGGTTACCTTCCCAGTGACACACCCTTCTGATGCCTGCACCCAACCCTACTCCCTTATCATTCGATCGTTTACTGGGTAAAAATCCTGGAATTCCCTACTGAACACTATTTTGGGACAATCTCTGAAGCATGGACTGCAGGAGGCCCACTAACTCCTCCTTGGTCACCAATAGAGGGGCAATGAACGGTGTCCCCAACAGTAATGCCCTCATTTTGAGAATGAATAATAACAAAAAGTGCACTTTACTAAAATTAGGGACCAGCAAATTTGAAGTGATCTTTCTCTCTCTGTCCAATACCAAATCATGCAACTAAACAGAAATAAGGACCATTCTTTACGGTGCCTGATAGTTTTGCTATTGTCCTAGATTATCTCCGGTTTGTTCATAAGTGGATGGATGTTCTGCTGCCCAAGATCAAACCATTTTTGTATCAGAACAACGGACCAATTATTGCTGTACAGGTAAAAAGTGTTTATGTTAAAATGGATGAACAAACTGATCCATATAATTAGTCAATGATTAATCTTCTTGATTGGGTGGGTGTTAGGGTGTAATCCGGGGGATGTGCAACAGCAACATCTTGCATTTGTGTAGCACCTTTAGTGCTGTAAAACAACCCAAGGCTCTTCACGGGAGCATTGCCTGACAGCATTTAACACTGAGCCAAGTGTGACGTAGGCACAGGTGAAAGAAATGAACCTTGAAGAGCATCTTTAAGGCGAACAGCTCAATAGAGAAACAGTGGAGGCTGGGTGGGGTGGAGGGGGTGGGATTTCCAGAACTTGAAGCCCAGACGGCAAAAGACACAGCCACCAGTTGTAAAGTAAATAAAAGTAAGGATGTGTGAAAAGCAAGAATTGAAGAAGCACGCAGTCCTTGGAGAGTTGTCGGGCTGAAAGAGATTACAAGGCTGGGGGAGGAGTGGCCATAGTGAGATTTGAAAATAAGTGAAGAGGGTTATATAAACAACATCTTCCTCAGAGCCAGTGTGAGTGGACAGCAGAAGAGCAGGGACAAACTTTCGTAAGTAGACAGAGCTCTGAAGATTAACATCCACCCTGGTGATTGCGAAGTGTCACTCCAGTAAACTAGGGCACACTCAGCAGATTGTAAGGCCGGATGGACAAAATAAAACTGGAAGATTCAACACCAACCTTATGCCATTGTTACAGAGCAAACAAAATTATGCTGCCAGCTTAATTGAGTTAGAGGTCATGAAACGGAAGCTTTGTAATATTCTGACCAGGTTGCATGTTGAGTGTGCTTCAATTTTGAGAAACATTGACTTAGCAGAAGCTTATCTTGAAGTTTTAGATACTGTGTAATGAGGAAAAAAAGACAAGAATTCAGTGCTTGAAGGGTGCTTTCCAAATGAGAAACGCATGTCGAGTAGCCGAAGGCGATGATTGAAACGTGACCAAAACGTGCGTGCAAAGAATTATGACGATGCAGAAAGATTATGATTCAGCCCATGTGTTCCAGCACATATTCTTTTTACCAGTATATACTCAATGTGAAGAAAGAAAAGCAATAGGACAGCCTCAAACAGGCTTCTGGAATTAGCTTATTTTGCTGATTGCTTGGGTTGAAGATTGTTTTGATGCTTTTGCACCTGCTTATTGGATATTTTCTCATACGTTTGAACATTTTTATTTCATGTGTCTGGCTGAGTAACTGGAACGACCATCTGTGGGATCATGGCTGAACATCTCCAATGCCCCCCCCCCCCCACCATGTGATGATACACCGGATCACTATAGCATTTTAACCAAGGTGTATAGAACCTGTGGGGTTTCTTTGAACCATTATGCATTTCTTTTGATCTCTCTTGTATTTGTTTTTCAGCAGCAGGTAGCTATCAACTGCATTAAGAATGCTGACAGAATGCTGGAAATACTCTGGTCATACAGTATCTGTAGAGAGAGAGAAATAGATTTAGCGTTTCAGCTAGCGAGTGTTGGCAGTGAGTCAGTGATGGTATTCTTGCCTTCGAGTCAGAAAGTTCCAGGCCTGCTCCAGGACCAGAGGTCAAAACCCAACAGCAAGGCTCCACTGCAGTACTGAGTGCTGAGGTGCTAAGTTTCATGTGAAGCTATAAATTGTCCCCCCACCAGTTTCTGCTGGAAGTAAAATATCCCAGCCCACCATTCTGAAGAAGAGCAGGCGAGTTATCCATGGAAGCCTGGCCAATACTGTTTCCTCCACCAGTATCACAAAAATGAATTATTTGGTCATTATCCCATTATCGTTTGTGGGAGACTGCTGTGTGCAAATTGGCCACAACATTTCTTGTGTGACGTCTTCAAAAGTGCTTCATTGGATTGGTTGTAAAGCACTTTGAAATCCCTGTTGGCTGTGAAAGACTTCATATAAATGCACATCTTGTTCAGCTATCAGGAGATGTTTTGCAGTTGGGCAGTTTTTTTATTAATATGACGCATAATTAGCAAGGGGGTAAGAATTCTTATGCTGTTTCAGGTGGAGAATGAATACGGTAGCTACTTTGCTTGTGACTATGACTACCTACGATACCTACTGAAGCTCTTTCGGTACCATCTGGGAGATGAAGTAGTTCTGTTTACAACAGATGGAGCAGGCAAAGGTTACCTCAAGTGTGGCTCACTGCAAGGGCTGTACGCTACAGTGGATTTTGGTCCAGGTATGCTAACATTTAGTGATTTGGAAGAATTGAAAGCCTTCGATTGTTAAAAGGTAAGGAAATTTTTCACTCTGCACTTCTCACCAAAGAAAGCAAGGAATAATAAAAGCAAAATAATGCTGATGTTGGAAATCTAAAATTTAAGGTAACATTAAGGTAACATAAGTGCTGGAGAAACTCAGCAGGTCCACCATCTTCTTAGGCAGAATTCCAAAATCGTACGGCCTTCTGAGAGAGAAAAAAAAATTCCTAATCTTAGTCCTAAAGGGGAAAACCCAAATTTTAAACAGAGCTCCCTAGTTCTGGGCTTATTCGCAAGAGGAAAGTTCCTTTCCATGTGCAGCTTGTCAAGACCATCCAAGATCTAATACACGTCGATCCAGTCACCCCCATAAGACAACCCCTCAGTCCAGGTATCAATCTAGGAAACCTACCTTCACATAACCGATTTCCCCATCACTGATCTTCAAACAGCCGAAAAGCAGCAGACAAGGACAGATTAAAATTGATCAAGACAAATATAAAGCAGTGTGAGGGGCCCAGCACTGCTTGTGAGTGTGCTAACAGCACTCATGGGTTTAATCATCCTGATCCCAAAAGTTGAGGGACCACTTTACACCTGACATTGCATTTAGTGGGAACACTTGGGACTTGGGAGCAGTCTGGAATGTTGCATCTCCTTTGCTGTTCAATAAAATTGTGGCTGATTTAGTTTGATCACAACCCTTCTTTCCTGTCTGCCCCATCATTGACTCTCTTGATGATCAAAAATCTAACTCTGCCTTGAGTAAAATCAGTGCACGTACAGGAACATGCCTCTTATAAACGTTGGGGATTATGCTTTTAATTTTGAAGCATTGAGCCACATGGAGTAGTTGGATGTCAAGTATTTTTACGTCTTACTTTGTGTAATGTTATTTTCTACTGGCAGGTGGAAATATTTCAAAATTATTTGAAGCTCAAAGATATGCAGAGCCTCACGGACCAATGGTAAGCACCTAGCAACTGACATCCTTTCAGCCAACTTGATATTACTGCAAGAGTAGCTGGATATTTGGAATGAGATAGCATGCAACTTGGTGGATTTATTAATTCATTGTACTATCATTTTGTAGATTAATACTGTATCAATCACATTGTTTAAGTGTGAGATAAACAGGCAATGGTATTGATTGATTAGTTCTCCCGAGCATATTAAAATGAGGCAGTAATGGGGATTCTGTGGTGCAGTGGTAATAATCCCTAACTCTAAACCTAGGTTCAAATCCCACCTGTTCCAGCGGTATTTAACAACATCTCTGAACAGATCGATTAAAATTATATTGAAAACAGGAATTCAGCAGGTCAGGCAGCACCTATGAGGAGAGAAACAGAGTTAACTTTTTGAGTTCAATATGTCTTCTTCAGACTGAAGATGGGACAGCGAGGACCCTGGAGGCAATACAGCTGTAAGACTGTATATAAGAGAATAACGTTGCTATTAAGGATAAGCTCTCATAGTTTCTGATTCAGTACATGGCTACGATCCAATCAACATGTTGTACACTGCTTATTGGATAGAAATTATACCGTTTAAAATGTGGAAAAGCATGAAATATTGTAAATGGAAAATTAACATTTACTCAAGTTTCTCACTGAAGAAAGATATTTTAGCCCAATGCATTGAAGTTTTCCTCCTAAGTGGGATAGTTGGTGCAGAGAATTGTAAGTACCTGAATACTGATGAATTCCAAACTGCACCTTGCGAAGAAGCACCTTGCTTGTGTCCAACCTGTCATTAGCCTGATCATCTGTCGGTAGAAATTCACTTTGTGTGATCAATTAATTTTTCTTCAATTCAGCTTTCAGTAGACTTGTGGTTGCTCATCTGTAACTTGCTGAGAGAATACCTAATTCTGGGACTTCAGGCTGGAGCAATGGGTCTGAGGACGTAGCTATTTCTGGGAAACTGTCTTCTTAGACGGGCAACAGGATTTAGCAATGTGACAGCAGTGATGTAAGAATGCCTCCTGCCTCCATTAGACAATCTTTTATGAAAGATTTTGACAGTGATTTAGGGAAGATTGAATTCTTTTGTTGAAGAGACAGTGACAAGCATTAATTTGACAACAAGGATGAGAATGTTAAAATTTAGATACAGCTTACCAGGAGTTAGGGGGCTTTTGTAATGCAGTAGTAGTGCCCCTACCTCAGTTCCTGTCATAATATGGCTGAGCAGGCTGATTAAACATAGTTATCCAAGAATTTGTGTCAACTAGCAAGGTTGTGGTGATGGGTTAGTGTAACTTGTGCTGTAGATAAACCAGTGGATGTATGGTATTTAGATTTCCAGAAAGCATTTGATAGGGTGCCACATCAAAGCTCATTACAGAAAGTAAAAAGCTCATGCTGCAGAGAATAACATATTGGCTTGGATAGAAGCTTGGCTTGCTAACAGGAAGCAGAGAGTGGGAATAAGTGGGTCTTTGTCATGCTGACAAGATGTCACAAATGGTGTGACACAGGTTCTGGGGCCTCAATCCTTCTCAATATATACAAATAGTCTAGAAAAGGGGTGTCAGTTAGCTCAGTTGGATGGCCACATTGCAAAGCATACCAACCAAGTGTGGGTTCAATTCCCGCACCAGCTGAGGTTACAATGAAGGACTCTCCTTCTCAACCTCTCCCTCACCTGAGGCATGGTGACCCTTTAAATTCCTTTTTCATTTGGTGGGCGCAGCTTAATCACCTCTCTTCAGAAACCTGATTGTTGTGCTGTCTGTAAACAGGTGGGTGTCCACCTTGTGGGTAAACCACTCTCCACCCCTCCCCGCCAAAAGCAAGATTTCTCTGACTTCATTTCTCCGCTCAATGACTCTCTGTCTGCCCCCTGCCAGTGCAGTCAGCAACTCTCTAATATGCCATCCTCAACCCCACCCCTCATTCTCACTCTGGGGTCACAAAAGGTCTGAGACATTAAAATAGAGTCACATCAGAAAAAGCTCAGGTAGTACCTGAGTACCAGATAATGGGATGAATATTTGAAAGGGAGAAGATGATGGGAAGAGTGTGATGAGGTGGCTCAAATTCTCACATGCCCTTTTACAGTGTAAGTACTGAAAGATTGTACAACTGATGGAATGTAATTTGGAATGTAATGCAAATGTCAGATGTATTTTCAGTTTAAATAGTATGAATTAAATGTCCGAGTCAATGAATTAAGTGCTTTTTTTTAATATTAGGTAAATTCTGAGTTTTACACAGGATGGTTGGATCACTGGGGCAAGAAACACTCTGTGATCAAAAAGGAGATCGTTGCTAAGTCACTGGATGAAATCCTTGCTCTTGGAGCCAATGTCAATATGTACGTATTTTTAATGAATTTCTCATGTTCCAAAACTAAATTTGCAATTCTGTGTTGAAATCTAATTTTTGTTTGGATATCGTCAGGTACCTGTTCGAAGGAGGAACAAACTTTGGCTACTGGAATGGTAAGAGTCTATCAGTAACTTTAACATTGCTGGAATATCCAGTCTGTTTAAAAAATTTAATTGTATTAGTACTAATCATTGAGCTGTGAACAGTAATGTCCACTTTACCAGTCACTATTTACTAGTATTAGAATGCAGTTAACAATTAATCTACTTGTGATAATAACTTATAAACTGCACAAGGGCATCAGATTAATTGCAGCTAGAGGGCTACTTGCAATGGCTTCTCTTCTGCTCCTGCATGATTACCTGGGTTGCCCCTTTAGGATCTGTCCTTGGCTGGCTCTTGTTTCTCATCTGCATGCTCTCCCATGACGACATCATCTGAAACCATAATGTCAGTTTTCACATGTACACTGACAACACCCAGCTCTACCTCACCACTACCTCTCTCAACTCCTCTGTTGCTGAATTATCAGGTCGTTTACTGTCAGCCGTGGCTCAGTTGTGTAGCTTCTTGAATCGCAAGATTCCAGGTTCAAGCCCCACCCCAGCAATCGATCTCAAAGGTCAAGACTGAAACTCCAATGCAGCCTTGAAGTTGTTCTGCACCGTCAGGGGTGCCATCATGTGGATGAGAAAGTGTGCCCCTGCTGCTGCAAATGTAAAAGGACACTATCCTTTGGCGCTATTTCTATGGAAGAGTAGAGGAATCATTAGAGCTCTAACAATCTCTATCTTGTAACCAGCATCACACGAACAGAATATCTTGCCGTTATCACGTTACAGTTTGTGGGAGCTTGCTGTGTACACATTGGCTGCCACACTTCCTACATTACAGCAGTGACTGCATTTCAAAAGATACTTTATTGGCTGCCTGTAACCAGGATTTGCTGCTTGCTTTATACAAGAATTAAGGGCACTCCAAGGACCTTCCCTATCATTCAAGTTAATACAGTCATGGCTGATCTTGGGCTTCATTCTCCACATGTCTGGTCCCTCCCCATTAACATTCCCTTTCAACTGCTGGCAAGCTCGGCACCTGCCAATCGGCATGCCCAGGCATAGCTTCCCTTTGCAGAAGCTGCTGTCAAACATGGAAATTGGCAGCCAGTGCCTCATCACATTTCTCCCCATATCCTTCGACTCCTTGACAGACCAAAAGTCTGACTGTCTCAGACTTAAATATATTTCAAAACCCTCTTGGATAGAGAATTACGCAGATTCAAATCACTTTTGAATGAAGAAGTTTCACCTCCTCTCAGTCCCAAATGATTGGCCCTTCTCCTGAGTCTGTGCCCCCTGTGATCCAGGTTCTCCAGCCAGGGGAAGTAACCTCTGCGTCAATTCTGTCAAACCCTCAGAATCTTTTGTCTTTAAAGAATTTACCTTTCACTTGTTTAAATTCCAGAGAGTAGAGGTCCCATTTACTGGTCCACTCACATGTTATAGTGTTCTTGCGTTAAATCCACTGACTTGCACAAGTCTCCCATGCTGCTTGTAGTATTTATGAAAGGAAAAAAGGTGTTGTGCATTTGTCATTAAGTACACTTTTTCTACAATTGATGTAGGAGCAAACTCTCCCTATTGGCCACAGCCAACAAGTTATGACTATGATGCCCCTCTGTCAGAAGCAGGAGACCCGACTGACAAATACTTCAGTGTTCGGCAAGTTATTGGAAAGGTAAGGGTTCAAGAAAAACTGATATAGCAAATATAATCCAGTACTACATCAAGGAAGTCAACTGCTCAAATAAAATCCTGGAATATTCCAGCGCAGAAACAGCTATTTCACCTGTTAAATCTGTCTCACTGCTTTAAGTAAGAGTCACCCAGTCTAAGTCCAACCTCTAGTTGCTTTTCACATCCTTAAATGTCCCTCTTTCTTAAGAAAAACGCTGGATTACATTTTAGCAATATGGCATTAGTTTCAATAATATTTTGCAGAACAAGATTCAAATCACCCTCTGCGTAAGGAAATTTTTCCTGCCCCTCAGTTTAGATTGTTCTGTTGAGTGCTTGTCGACAAGAAACAGAAACAACATGTCTTACTTTATCTTTAAGTAGCTTCAAGGATATACCAAGGCTGCAATCTCTATCTGCATATCACAAATGAAAGCTGTCAACACAAGAGTCAAGACATGTTTATTAAAGGTTACATGAACATACTCTCAGGCAACACGCAGTGGTGCTTTGCTGTAGAAGATCATGTTATTGTCAATGAGCTCAATTTTATAGATCTTTTATTTTCTCATCTTCTAAATTTAAATTATGTTTCTCAATTTTAGTGCCTTTTTGAATGCTTCACTTTGTCACAAGCTCACCAACACGTACCAAGCTCTCTAAATATTTTTTCATTGTCTGCTTATGTAAAAAACTGGTGCTAGGGCAAAGGAAACATGGAGTGTATCTGCTGTGTGTATACGGCAGATTCATCTGTCTCTGAGTGTGCATAAACCATGTGAGAAAGGTTAGATTTAAACATAAGCAATGTATTATTTAACCTTGACCAAGTTGTTTGTGACCTCCATGAAAACTGCTTGCGATTTATTACAAAATGATTTCTTCGCTTGCCCTCGGTCTTTTGACAATGCT
Source organism: Ginglymostoma cirratum (assembly GCA_024137785.1). Classification (NCBI taxonomy): domain Eukaryota; kingdom Metazoa; phylum Chordata; class Chondrichthyes; order Orectolobiformes; family Ginglymostomatidae; genus Ginglymostoma; species Ginglymostoma cirratum. The sequence goes on from JAHRHZ010000029.1 coordinate 22,800,976, forward strand.
CCTTCATACTCTTAAACCTCACCTCAGCTCCAGTAAACCATCCTTAATTTCTTAGGTCTACCTTCGTAATTCCAAACCCCTCAAATACAAGCAAGAAATGCTGGAAGCACTCAGCAGGTCGAGTGCTGGGAAGAGAAACAGTTAGCATTTTGGGGGGGCCTTTCATTAGACATGCGCTCACTCGCGCAGACCGAAACATTCTGGGTCTGACCTTAACGGCCGCTTGAGCTAAGAGGCCCTCCTTCCTTACATGGAAGCAACAACAGCTGCAAGCCTCCAAGCCCCCACCGCCTCAGCAACCTGAGCCCTACCCACCCTCACCAACCCCCACCCACACTGGTTTGGCTACAAAAAAAAAATTTTTCAATATTTAAACTTCTGAAGAATTTGGAGACAGGATGCTCCATTTTTCTCTCACTTACTTGCATGGTTTCCTGCTGCTAATTTAATGCGTCAAATTGACCATCCAGGTTTGAGAGCCTACCCTCTGGCCATTAGTTGATCTCCCAATGGAAAACCATAGTGAGTGGATGTCTCTGACACAGTGTGACCTTCTGACCCCCAGTTGAACCTGCACTTTTACCATTAAATTCACATCCTCCTGATAGTAGGATGCTAGAACTGCACACAGTAGTCCAATTGCAACCTGAGATATTGTACAAGTTCCACACTACATATCAGATCCAGAATTGCAATAATCTCTCCAGCTTTGAGGATAGATTGAAGAAGTTCTTGGAGAGAAGTTTGAGAGGAGATCTGATTAAGGTTTTTAAAATCATGAGTGGGCTGGACAGAGTAGTTTAGGAATAGCTGTTCCTGCTTGTAAAAGAAACAGGGACAAAAGGGGTTGGATTTAAAATGATGTGCAAATGAAGCAAGGTTGATGTGAGAAAAAAATTTCTTCATAAGGTGAAGTTAGGGTATAGAGGCAAGGCAAGCTTAATTGAAGCATTCAAAAAAACTATGGATGTATATTTTTTGGACTGTAAAAGTATTTAGGGATATTGTAACAAGCCATAAGATTGGCACTAGATCATAGAGCTGGCCTAGATTTTCAGTCATAGGGTCATGGATTTGTACAGTGCAGAAAAGGCTCTTTGGCCCATTGAGTCTGCACTGACATAACTCCCACTAAAGGCACACTGATCCCGATTTCCCTGAATTCCATGTGCTGGTACAGGCATGATGGGTTGAATGGCCTGGTTCTGCTCCATAATAATTTTGTGATAACGCAACGTACTTTTACTGTCACCCTTTGAAAACTCAAGTATCTATAATTTGCACTTCCTCTGTTCTTTATTGACAATGTTATGATTTAAGGTGCTTTTCTTTGCTTTTAATTGACATGCTTTTATATTGAACACCATCTACCCCTCCTACAAGCTTGTCTGCATTCTCCTGCAGTCTTTTTGTAATATGACATTTCGTCAGTTGGAGGCTATCAGCCAACTTTGGTAATAATCTCTGGTCTCAGTGACAAATGGAATTATCTGCTGTAACTGGAAATCTGTTCACTGTATTCTTAACCACAGAGCTCTGCCAAGGCTGGGTCATTAAATATATTCTATACTAAGATAGGCAAAATTTCAATCAGGAAGGGAATCCAGGGTTATGGGGTAAGGCAGGAAAATGGAATTGGCAGTGATCAGATCTTGCTGAATGGTGGAACAATGATGGGCCAAATGATTTACCTCTGTTCCTACATCTTCTGGTCTTATTTAATGTAGGTTACTTGAACAAGGAATACGAGTGAAGAATTCCCACTCAATGAACAAAGTTAGTCTTGCACATTCTGCCTAGAGCATCCTTCTATCCACTGGGGAATAATATTCAGGGGCTTCCCTTCCCATATTGGGTTTTAATAGAGAAAGAACCAGGATGTTGTCTTGGTGAAGCAGTTAACAAAGTAAGATCTGCTGGTGAGAGTTGCAGGGAGGAAAACATAAACATTTAGAGGAACCTTGCCTCAGGATCTTTTCCTTATTTGAACAGACAAACCATTCTGAAGACCTGTGGATATTTAACATTATTCAATGAATAAGAAAACTTGTCCCAATAGTCTTCCACAGCAAACAGTGAAGATGTTCCTGAAATATTAAGTTGTTTCTTTTTCATATATACTACTTTTGTCATTGATTTTAGACTAATTGCTTGCTTGCATATGTACTCAACCTTACTTTAGATTTGTTAATGGGCTGAGCATCAGGAGCAAGGCCGGCTTTTGTTGCCCATCTTGAATTGTCCACGTCCTTGTCATGAGCTGCTGCCTTGAATCCTTGTAATCCATGTGGTGTAGAGACAACCACTGTGATAGCAGGGGAGAGAGTTTCAGGACTTTGAGCCGGTGACAGTGAAGGAATGATAACATGGATCCCAGTTTGAGTCTGACTTTTTGGAAAGTTTGGAGGTGCTGGTGTTTGCAGGGGGCAGCAGGCTGATTTGTGGGCTGGTAACGTTTGCATTGTTCTTGCAGTACTCCAGTGTACATTGCTGCAGGGAGGTGACCTGCACAGTTATTTCTCAATGGCGATGGGCCAACTGTGATAGTAATCAAACGTGGAGTATTTTTGATTTATTAAAGAGATAAAAATCTCAGTGGTTTTTCTCTTTTCTTTCCTTCATCAGCACAAAACATTACCTGCTGGTCCTGTGCTTCCGGCCACCCCCAAATATGCGTATGGGTTAATACAAGTTAAAAAGGTAAGAATAGATTACACTTGCGTTGTATACGGTTTATGGTGTTGTGTTTCTTTGAAATAAATCTTTACCATTTGGTGACTAAATTAGCGATAGATTCCCGCCATTGGTTGCAGATAGAGTGTGAGCTTTCAGTCAGAAGGGTGTGGGTTCAAGGCAGTGCTGCACTGTTGGAGCTGCTGTTTCTTATATAAGACACTAATTGCCATCTTAGCTAGGTATAAAGGATCCAACAGTGTGTGAAGAAGGAGTTCCCCTGAGTTTCCTGGTACACGCTAATCTCTCAACAAGTCATCTGGCGATGATCTCATTGTCATAGATGGGAACTTGCTGCGTGCAGTTCAGTGCAATGATTCCTTCATTGCAGCAAATCCTTCATGCCCTTGCTTCCTCCCTATCTCTGTAATCTTCTTCAGCCCAATGATCAAGATGTTAGCACTCCTCGCAGTCTGGCATCTCAAGCTTTCCCAGTTTCACTCAAGCCATCATTGGCAGCTATATCAGCTCATTAAAACACACCTCTTCAACCAAATTTTTGGTCATCTGCCCTGATATCATCAAATCTTGTCACTCAGTGTCAAATTTGTCTTTACCATCTCTCCTGAGAGATGCCTCAAAATGGTTTATGATGTTACAAAATCATACAAATGTAACTTGCTGTTGTATCACAATGTGTGTGAGATGGGTTCAGAGCAGTCATGGAGTCACAGCAATAATGAATTGTGAACCATTTTACACTCTACCCAATTTCCATTCCGTCCAATTTCCGTTCCAAATGAAACCAATCTGGTATTATCCATTTCCTTCCCAAAATGAACATTACCCTGTTCTTGAAAATAGATTGGCATATTCCATCATTTACAGTTATAAGCTTTGTTGGCACAAAAGAATGCCGGCCAGTGTTGCTATGGTGACATTTAAGTTGCTAAAGATGACGTGAATGGTTCAATGTACATAGAGCCTTTGCTATAATTAAACATCCCAAGGCTTTTCACAGAGGCATTATCAGAGAAAATTTGACACTTTCATGTAAGGAGTGTTGGAAGAGATGATAATGTTGGTCAAGAATATTTATTTTAAGGAATATTGGGGAAAAGAGGTGAGAGGTGTGGGGACCCCTGGTTAAGAAGGATCCTCGTCATTGCGGGGCAAACAATTGCAACCCTGCAATGTGATGAACTTGGAAATTTTGTCAGAACGCGACCCTCTTCCTTTTGGCTGAATTCAGTACCAGCTTGACCTGAGCATGACCCCGGCTTGGAGTAAAGAGGAGTTCAGCTGGGAGCCCCTGAGGTCATGCTAGTGCGGCTGATTCTGGAATATTCTTCAGGACCAAAGGCAGTTGAATGGTGTTGGCACAAACGCTATCACCCCAATTTTGTTTTTGCCCAGGTTTTCTTGTAAAGTGGCGAAATTGTCCTCAAATCGTTCAGTTGATACCTCCGTGAAGATTTGCCACTTAGTGTAAAAATTGAATAAACTGGCCTTTTGCTAATTTTTTTCATATATTTTTGGGATGTGGGCATCACTGGCTAGCTAGCATTTATTGCCCATCCCTAGTTGCCCTAAGATTTCCTTGTCAAATCTTTCTTCATAAATACCACTTTGTATTTTGTTTCTGTTTTACTACTGTTCGGATCTTAATAAGAATCGTGTTTCTAAAGATAACTTTAGATTGTGTAAGATCAATGACTGGAAATATTTTATAGTTGCAGAGTGTTACAGAATTGGTTAACTTGCTGTCATTCTCTGGCCCAGTCGAGTCTGTTTACCCACTGACGTTTGTGGAAATGAAGCAGGTAAGAATTTTAGATAGTGTTACAACTCGAATTGGACACAAATATTTCATCCCTCCACATTTTACATTAGGTCATAAGACTTTTCAATATAAAGATCAATTGTCATAACATTGGGGAATGCACAATCATATGCATTATTTTGTGTCCCATTAAAACAAGCATTTGTATCGTGGCTGACGGCACATAATGCTTTAGAATGGTATATTGCTTAGGTTTCCAAACTCTATGGGATGTGAGCATCGTTGGCTGGGTCAACATTTGTTGCCCTGGAGAAGGTGATGATCAGTCTCCTCCCTGAGCCTCTGAAGTAGGTTATTATCACGCTCCTACACTGTTGTGAGGCCTGGACACTGTGTCAGCAACACGTGAGTGTAGAGAAATTCCATCAGCAATGACTGCACTGCATTCTCTAGGTGTGATTGGAAGACAGTTGAACAAATGTGTCCTTCCCGAAGCCAGTTCTGAAGCATTCAGGCAACCTCCTACAAAAATCAACTTCGATGCACTGGACACCGAGTCCAAATAGCTGAAAAGAATCTCCTCCCACCAGGTCCTGTTTCCTCGACTCTCAAGTAGGCAATGTTCCGGGGCAAAGAAAAAAAATGTTGCAAAGAACCTCTCCTTGATGTGGCAGCAACTAGTGGCATGAATGGCTGTGAGGAGCAGTCATTCAGCCCAGGAAAATCCCATCCAATCTGCATTGCAGTCTGAGTTGTGACATCTTAACGATGACGCAGAGCAGCAGCGGAAAAGGAAAGAAACTGAAGTAAATCTTACCCTTGGAGCCTACTACATTGTGGAATGTTCTATATGCCTAAATATGCAGTTCAAAAATTGACCTATTCAGTCACATCAAACCCACAGCAGGAACATGCAAACCAAGAAATGCCCTTCTGGAATTGAGGGACAGCTAACAAAGATGATCCTGTACTGCCCATCTAGAATCAAAGAATCCCTACAGTGTGGAAAGAGGCCATTCGGCCCATCCAATTCTTTCCCACCCTCCGAAGAGCATCCCACCTCAACCCATTTCCCCCCTTCCGCCCTTTCCCGGTAACCCCACATTTACCATGGCTAACCTACGTAGCCTGCACATTCCTGGACACTATGGGCAATTTAGCATGGCCAATCCACCTACCCTGCACATCTTTGGGCTGGACTGGACCCCTCTTTCCATCTGGCTGATTACTCCAATTTTTTTTTTATCAGGCTGCTCAGTGCTGAGTAGAGATGCACACTATTGTTGTTTTTGGTTTAAGAATTGTATTCTTTATTGTGTGAAACAAAACAGACGGCATTGTATTTATTGAATGTGCCATCTGTCAAGTTTGTAATTTGCCGTCAGGTGCAACATATGCTCAAGGACCTTTTCCCAAATAAACTGAGTTTTCATTTTTTTTTACCATTTAAAAACTTCACACGATTTTCCCAAGCGTGCTGACAATGCTGAGCCTAAACTATAATTTGGGTGGGTATTGGCTTCCTCACATTTCTCCGGAGTGAACAGATAAGTGGATTGTGTCTTGTTCCTTATGCCATCACACTATTCGTAGCCATTCAGCAACTGTTCATATGAAATCAAAATAATTTTGGATAGTGGTAATCTGGACCGAACACAGAGTGCTGGAGAAATGTAGCAGGTCTAGCAGTTTCTGTTGAGAAAGAAACAGAGTTAACTCCTGTAACAGGTGACTCTCTGTTTCTCTTTCCACAGATGCTGGCAGACCTGCTACGTTTCTGCAGCATTCTCTGTGTTTGCGTTAAACCTGTTTTTCCTGACTGATGTGCATTGTTTGGTGTCTAATTCTGTTTAGTCTTCCAAAGTAACGCAGCTGGAATCCATCAAACATTTTCTGCTAGCACTCTTTTATTTACTGCACAATCTATTCTCTTTACGCTAGGATAGAGCTTCTGCTTCCTTCCAGCTCTCTCTAGTTAATCATGTGATTCTAACATTCACTGTTACCGTTATGTATGCTTCTGATATTAATTCCACAACTCTACATTTCTTTATCTCATCTCTATTTACCTACCTTGCTTCTACAACCATTGATACCTCTGATTTCCAAAACAAAATCCATTCATTTCTATTTTGAAATTTTGTTTTGCGTGAACAGCTTTTTGGGAGAATGTTGAGACCAAATTAATTGAGCATTTCAGTTTTAGGAAAGAGAGTGGCTAGTGCAGTTTTTGAAAACATTCAACTCCCTGTAGCTGGCGCTGTTACTGCTTGGAGCATTATACCTTGCCTGTCATTGATATACGCAGCAGGTGACTTTTCTATCATTATGCTGCTTGCTTTTACTTTAATATTGTTTTAAATATCAATGGGTGATTTTTTTTTTTCTTTTGAAGAAACTTATATTTAGAAAACTGAACCCTCTGTCCCAGATCTGGCTCTATTTTGCATTTCACAAACTGATTTCCCTTTCCTCCAGATAAGTAACTTTAAATTGCATTTTCAGCTGCAAAGTGTAGGATACTTTTTTTTTTGCTCTGGATCTCCTATATTCACCTGTTTAGCTCTCACTCTAGGTTTTGATCTCTATTAGCATCAGCAAGACTACACTCAGATGTGTTAATTCTAGATGCATTCAAATAAGTGCAATTCTGCCACCCAGCTTACGATGTTAATTGTTTCCTTTTTTCGGTTGGATCAATGACACTCGTTTAGTTGTTTACTTTCGCCTTGGCTCATGATGAGGTTATGGTGTCTCGTGTTGCTATTCCACCTGCTGATTGCCCCAAATGTGTGCACAGTTGTTGGCCATGGTCATGTCCTGTACCCTGGAGTGTTTGCCTGCACCAGATCCAGCTCATTCTCTTAGATGTAAAGCAACAGGATAGTTTCCTAAAACTCTAACTGATTACAATTTATTGTTTCCCTTTCTCACAGTATTTTGGATATATGCTGTATCGAAATACCCTGCCAATAAATTGCACTGAGGACACCCCACTGGCGTCGCCCCAGAATGGTGTCCATGACAGAGCCTATGTCATGGTGGAGGGGGTAAGCTAGTTATTGGTACATCTGTTTATTATTTAAAGTGGTGTTTCCCTCCTCCCTGATGTCAACTTAAACCTTTTCACCTGCTCAAAACTAATGAGTTGAATCAACCAGGTGAATATTAAACTATTCAAATATTACATAACCCGGCAGAATACTAGAGCATTGCAGAGTGTTTTAGAATATTGTGTAGTCCTTGTGAATCATAAACCAGGTGGAGTACTGTGCCCTAAGTATCTTTGGGAGTTCAATGCATAAACTGCAGGGACCTGATCACACAGGCCTCAATGGGGATACAGCCAGTGCCCTGCAGGCTGGGAATGTTTGGAAGCCACTGAATGCAGGCAGGTAGTCATTATATTGTTTTCTAGTTCATTTGGCCATCAGGCAGTGGAGATGTCACTGTTGTGGCAGGAGTGTGCATTTGGCCCAGTGTAGGCTGGGCTTTTCCACAGACAGGTGTATAGATAGGGTTAATGGTAGGTGTCTTTCTCTAGGATGGGAGATTTCAATACTAGGGGCCACATTTTTAAGGTGAGATGATAGCAATTTAAAAAAGACATGGGGGAGATGTTTTACATAGAGGGTGGTTCGCATGTGGAATGAACTTCCTGAGGAAGTGGTGGATGTAGGTACCATTACAATGTTTAAAGGACATTTGGATAAGTACATGAATAGGAAAGGTTTGGAGGGATATGGGCCAGGAACAGGCAAGTAGGACTAGTTTAGTTTGGGATTATGTTCAGCATGGGCTGGTTGGACCAAAGGGTCTGAGATAACAAGGTATGGGGCTGGATTACCACAGCAGGCCAAGCAGCATCATAGGAGTAGGAAGGGTCTGTTTCTGTGATGTATGACTCAATGACTGCAAGTGTAGGGACTGAAGGACACTCGCCACATAACTGTCTGGATTGTAGGTCACTTGTTTTAAGAGACTTGCATTATCAGTGGATAACACACTTTAAAGTATTATGTAGTGTTCAGGTCTCCATGTTGTAAGTCAAACATTAAAGCATTGCAGAAGGTACAAAGGCGAACAAGGATGGTATCCCCACTGAATGGATGTATTTGGCATTAAGGACTGTACAAGTTGGGGCTATTTTCTTTAGAACGGAGAAAGCTGAAGGGTGATATGAATTAAGTGGGAGTGGGGAGTATGGAGGTTTAACAGGGTTGATGAGGAAACAGTACTGTGGAGATAAAGACTAGGAATTGGACAGCCAAACCAAATCAGCCCTTCTCCATCAGTTTTCACAAACAGTAATATTGAATCATTAAAGACACCCAGTATTAATGCCAATGGTTCCTAATCAGATTTTTGAGTGACTAATCCCACACTTTGTGAATAATTAATTTCCAGACACTGAGTTTGTATCTTAAAAAGAATTAACAGTTTATTAAATACACAATTCCTTTAGCAAGAAAAATTAAACAACACGGTAATCTGATCAATGTCTGTGCTTTAAACCAAAACATTTTTTCAGCCCCCACGCACGCAAAAGACAGACAGACGAACAAACACGGTTAACAGATAAAGATAATAACAGAACTGGCCATATTACTTAAATGTTTTTCATAATGCATTCTTCCACAGGCATAACTAGGGACTGCATAATTGGTTTTCTGAAGCATTGATCAGGGTCACCTTTTCAGTTCTCTCGGGTACAGGTAACAATCCTTCTAACTCAGCTTTCTGCTCTTTGGGCTTTCGGAAACTGGTAAAGGAGATCAGGCACAGAGTTTTCAAACCTTCATGTTGTGTCATCAGCAGCCAAGCTCATCTCCCCAGAAAAAAATGTTTAAAAAACCAACTTTAGCTGTGGTTCTGCTGAGAGATCATCTTTTCCCAGGGCCTCAACTACCATTCAATATCTGCCATCTGCTTGAACAGTAGGGTCTCTTTCAGACTTGCTGGAACCAATTCCCAGGTACTGACCTCTTCAGTAGCCAACCTCTGCTATCTGTTCAAATACAGTGCTCTTCCCAGGGTTGTTGTGTCTATAGGAACCCATTTAATCTAGACTGCAATTAACCTCCAGGTCTGGCCTGACAAATAAAACCAAAGCTTATTTGGTCAGTACTCTTCCTTTTCCACAAGCTGTTCAAATTCTACAAGTCAACTTCAGCTCTAAACTGAAATTGATAAAAGAATAAAATATAAAGAATAATGAAAGATCAGCAAGGGTTTGAACAAACAGCATAGATTTATTTAAAGGAAAGCTAGATAAACACATGAAAGAGAGAAGAGTCAAAAGATGTGTTGATAAAGTTAGATAATGAGAAGTGAAAGAGATTGTTCTGGGACGTAAACATTAGCATGGAGCAATTGGGTTGAATGCCTTTATTGTGTAAACCACTGGGTATTTCCAGCATTTGCTGAAATGTATTAAATTGATGGAGTAATGTTCGCAGAACATTCAGATGGGTAACTCTCACAATTCTAAAAGATTTTGGAAAATAAAAGCGCACATATAGGAATAATCTACGAAAGTGCTTAGTACGTAATTGAATGTCCTTTAGAAGATTTATGTCATAGAATTTCCACTGTGAAGGTATTGATTTCTATCTCCATTCTGCAGCTTTCTTCCTCTTTCTATTATCTTGCTGTCTGCTTGCCACATTTGAGACACTTCTTATGAATACCAGTTCTGATGTTTGTCAATTTTGTCGCTGTTTTTACAGCACTTGACTTCCAGGTTCATGTAAACAACTTGAAATGCTTATTAATACCTTTCATAATCTGTCATTTTTATTCCTTTTAACTGAAATTATTTTCTGTTTTTAATTTTCCTGTTATACAGTGCATGTATGCTTTGAAGAGTTATTTTTTAATCCAACAACTATAAAGATTTTATTTGACATCCTCAGCTAGTCTGAAAATTCTAAATATTGCTGCAAAGCAAGACGTTACTGACTTCTTTTTTGCAACAAAAATCAACAACAGGTCTTGCTTTGCAGCAATATTCAGGCTATGTGCAACCAAAAGAATGCGCTACTAATGAACTGCTGATAAATTAGATTGAACCGTGTATCATAAAAACTGGCGGTTATATGGATGCCTAGAAACCCACATGATATTCAGTTGAAATATTTAGACTTGTTTTCGTAAGACATTTACAGTTGGGATGAGTTGTGTGCACATTCAGAGTTGATAAAATTTAACAGTGTTCAACAAACGCCCTGTCTAGGAGTTCCTTGAAGCATTGCCATTTGGCTGTCGGAAGAGGCCAATTATCTCCCCTGAATCTTGCGAAGGAAAACTAAATGTTGATTATTTACAATTTTGAGAAAGAGATTTCCAATTATAATAGAATACAAACAAACAAAGAAAAGGTCAAAAATAGCCAACAAGTCATGTGGACAGTTCTTTTTTAAAATCATTTGATTATTTTGCAAAATTCTGAAAGCTTACTAATTCTCTTTTGAGGGAAATGATTCAGAGGGAGGGGCAGAGCTTTTGAAAGCACAGAGCAGCAGAGATTGAGAAAAGAGGTGTCCAGCGATGGTGAGGGAGTGTAGGGGAAATCCATGAATGTGGGAGGGAGTCAATGGGTACCACCTTCCCTCCAAAAGCAACTGTTGACTATTTAGTCCATTTCCCTGTCACACAATCTCCACCCCATCCAAAGGAAGTAAAGAGAGATGTAGAAGAGGCCAGAGAGAGGAGCAGAAGAATGAAGAATAAAATATTTACGTAGAAAAATAGAAAAAGGAATTAGTGATAACCAGAATGTGATGCATGCACCATCATCACAGATTGACTCATGATACATTTAAAAACAAAATACCTGGTCAAGCAGCTCCATAGTGAATTCTTCTTTGCACCTTTAGAATGGACAGCCTATAGGGAACATATACATCTTAAGCCAGTGAATTTACTGCTGTTTCAGCCACAATAATGTTACTTGTTCAATTTTATGAATTTGATTTTAAAATTTTTGGAGGGGCAAGTTTTGAGTTTTTCTTAACAAAATTTAACAGAGGCTACATATTTGTTGGGGAGAGGTGGGAATGCAGATGAACTGCAATCTATCCCCACCTATCCTGAACTCTGGAACAAAAACAGAAGTTGCTGGAAAAGCTCAGCAGGTCTGGCAGCATCTGTGAAGAAACAAATCAGAGTTAACATTTTGGGTCCAGTGACCCTCAGAACACAGCCAGACCTGCTGAGCTTTTCCAGCAACTTACTGATTTACAGCACCGGCAGGTTTTATCCTGAAATCTGGCCCATTATCTTTTACCTATCTGGCCATTCACCTACATGCTGCTGCAGCTCCCAAACTTCCCGCACCCCCCTTTACCCCATACCTACCTTTAGTTTTATTTCCACCTGCTGTGTGCTCTGAGCATCCGCTCCTTACTTAACCAGAGCTCTTGTCCACATCTCCATAACAATGCTGTACTCTTGACCATCTTTCCTTACCTAAAGTGACTTCATACCCACCACTCCCCTAACTTAATTTTAGGGTCGCACCCCTGTTTATGATTCAATTCACACTTTTTTTTTAAAAGAAGTAGATTTAACTTCCTTTGGTAGTGATAAAAATCATGCTTAGATACTTAACTTTCCACAACCGCAACCTGTCAAAATATGACAAATAGAATATAATGGATGTTCAGTTATGGAAAAGATTGAAGTAAATTGTTGCACCAATATCAAAGAAATCTAATTCTGTCCCTTTGCACTTTCCTGATTTTAATCACTCTTCCATTGTTGGTTGTGTCTTCAGCTACCTAGGCTCCAAACTTCTGGGTTGCCTCCCTAAATACCTCTGTGCCTTGCTTTTACCCAGAAGACGGTTTTTAAAACATACCTCTTTTGACTAAGCTTGTGAATTAACATCTCTTTGTGTGGCTTGGTGTCAGATATTATTTTATAAATGCTTGAGTAAAATGCTTGGGAATGTACAATTCAGTTAAAGGTGTTATACAAATATGAGTATTTGTTGTTGAAAAAGATTGTTCTGATATTGGTATCTGGTACACAGCAGAATTTTCCCAATGCTTTAAATTGAGTTCTTTTCTTACAAAAAATACAGCTGTTATGTTGGTCAACAGCACCAAGTTCTGAGGATATTTATATGAATGGATACGACCAAAAGTTTAAAGTTAACAAAAATCTGCATCGATTAGTTTTGTTGCTTGAAGAGCAGCAACATAGTGCAGCTGCATTATTCATCCTTTTGACATTATTTTTAAAGTTTAGCTGCAGTTGTGAGTTACTTTACTTTTGCGGCATTTACATGTTTTGATTTGAATATCTTTTTTTAACACTAGGTTTTCTGCTTTGAAATTGTGACTGACTGACCACTTCCGGGAGTGGATATCAAATTAAACTTTGTTTTTGTCTAGTTTTGCCTGACACAACGCACTGATGTTAAAACATGGAGAGATAGGGAAGTAAACACAAAAAAGCAGCAAATATTGATCAGAGCAAAAGCGTAAAATTCAGCAGCTTAATGTTGCAAACAACTTGTGAAAATTAACGACTTGTATTTACGCCGCACTATTTTGGACAGAAAATGACAGTGAGGAGAAGCACAATGGGAAGATACTGACTTGAGTTTAAATTGAATTAAACTTCTAAACAGAGTGGACAGATGGATGGTGCAGTTTCCTGGCTTATTTCCGCCCTGGGTCATTTTAGAAGTGGATGGTTGGCGAAGGTTCTCCATGTGGTGGCGATCCAATAACAGTTCCCCTATTGAGGATGCAATGTAAATGCCAATTGGAATTTTTGATTCTCTCACTGAGGCTGAAACCCATCCTATGAATGGAGGCAACAAGCGTGGGGCTGGATGAACACAGCAGGTCAAGCAGCATCATAGGAGCAGGAAAACTTGACGTTTCGGGCCTAGACCCTTCATCAGAAATGGGGGAGGGGAAGAGGGTTCTGAAATAAATAGGGAGAGAGGGGGAGGCGGATAGAGGATGGAGAGAGGAGAGGATAGGTGGAGAGGAGGCAGACAAGTCGAAGAGGCGGGGATGGAGCCAGTAAAGGGGAGTGTAGGTAAGGAGGAGATAGGTCAGTCCAGGGAGGACGGACAGGTCAAGGGGGCGGGATGATGTTAGTAGATAGGAGATGGGGGTGGGGCTTGAGGTGGGAGGAGGGGATAGGTGAGAGGAAGAACAGGTTAGGGAGGTGGAGATGAGCTGGGCTGGTTTTGGGATGCGGTTGGGGGAGGGGAGATTTTGAAGCTTGTGAAATCCACATTGATACCATTGGGCTGCAGGGTTCCCAGGCTGAATATGATTTGCTGTTCCTGCAGCCTTCGGGTGGCATCACTGTGGCATTGCAGGAGGCCCAGGATGGACATGTCATCTGAGGAATGGGAGGGGGAGTTGAAATGGTTTGCGACTGGGAGGTGCAGTTGTTTGTTGCGAACTGAGTGCAGGTGTTCTGCAAAGCAGTCCCCAAGCCTCCGCTTGGTTTCCCCGATTTAGAGGAAGCCACAACGGGTACAGCGGATGCAGTATACCACATTGGCAGATGTGCAGGTGAACATCTGCCTGATGTGGAAAGTCTTCTTGGGCCCTGGGATTGGGGTGAGGGAGGAGGTGTGGGGGCAGGTGTAGCACTTCCTGCTGTTGCAGGGAAAAGTGCCGGGTGTGGTGGGGCTGGAGGGGAGTGTGGAGCGGACAAGGGAGTTGCGGAGGGAGTGGTCCCTCCGGAAAGCAGATAAGGGTGGGGAGGGAAAAATGTCTTTAGTCGTGGGGTCTGATTGCAGATGGCGGAAGTGTCGGAGGATGATGCGTTGGATCTGGAGGTTGGTGGGGTGGTACGTGAGGATGAGGGGGATTCTTTTTTGGTTATTATTGCGGGGACGGGCATGCGGGATGTGTTACAGGAAATGCGGGAGACAAGGTCGAGGGCGTTCTCGACCACTGTGGGGGGGAGGTTGCGGTCCTTGAAGAATGAGGACATTTGAGATGTACGGGAGTGGAATGTCTCATCCTGGGAGCAGATG
>JAHRHZ010000029.1:22820446-22857993 GCA_024137785.1 Ginglymostoma cirratum
CCTCCACCTCCTCCAGAACTTCCAATTCCCCGGTCCCCAACACCTCATTTTTACTATGGACGTCCAGTCCCTATACACCTGTATTCCCCACGCAGATGGCCTAAAGGCCCTCCGCTTCTTCCTGTCCCGCAGAACTGACCAATCCCCCTCCACCGACACCCTCATCCGCTTAGCCGAACTCGTCCTCACCCTCAACAACTTTTCTTTCAATTCCTCCCACTTCCTACAGACAAAGGGGGTGGCCATGGGTACCCGCATGGGCCCAAGCTACGCCTGCCTCTTTGTAGGTTACGTGGAACAATCCCTCTTCCGTACCTAAACCGGCCCTAAACCCCACCTCTTCCTCCGTTACATTGATGACTGCATCGGCGCCGCCTCGTGCTCCCACGAGGAGCTCGAACAGTTCATCCACTTCACCAACACCTTCCACCCCAACCTGAAGTTCACCTGGACTATCTCCAACACTTCTCTCTCCTTCCTGGACCTCTCTGTCTCCATCTCGGGTAACCACCTAGAAACCGATGTCCGTTTCAAGCCCACAGACTCCCACAGCTACCAGGAATACACCTCCTCCCATCCACCTTCCTGCAAAAATGCCATCCACTATTCCCAATTCCTTCGCCTCCGCCGCATCTGCTCCCAGGATGAGACATTCCACTCCCGTACAATCTCAAATGTCCTCATTCTTCAAGGACCGCAACTTCCCCCCCACAGTGGTCGAGAACACCCTCGACCGTGTCTCCCGCATTTCCCGTAACACATTCCTCACGCCCCGTCCCCGCAATAATAACCAAAAAAGAATCCCCCTCGTCCTCACGTACCACCCCACCAACCTCCAGATCCAACGCATCATCCTCCGACATTTCCGCCATCTGCAATCAGACCCCACCACCAAAGACATTTTTCCCTCCCCACCCTTATCTGCCTTCCGGAGGGACCACTCCCTCCGCGACTCCCTTGTCCGCTCCACACTCCCCTCCAGCCCCACCACACCCGGCACTTTTCCCTGCAACAGCAGGAAGTGCTACACCTGCCCCCACACCTCCTCCCTCACCCCAATCCCAGGGCCCAAGAAGCCTTTCCACATCAGGCAGATGTTCACCTGCACATCTGCCAATGTGGTATACTGCATCCGCTGTACCCGTTGTGGCTTTCTCGACATCGGGGAAACCAAGCGGAGGCTTGAGGACCGCTTTGCAGAACACCTGCTCTCAGTTCGCAACAAACAACTGCACCTCCCAGTCACGAACCATTTCAACTCCCCTTCCCATTCCTCAGACGACATGTCCATCCTGGGCCTCCTGCAATGCCACAGTGATGCCACCCGAAGGCTGCAGGAACAGCAAATCATATTCAGCCTGGGAACCCTGCAGCCCAATGGTATCAATGTGGATTTCAGAAGCTTCAAAATCTCCCCTCCCCCAACCGCATCCCAAAACCAGCCCAGCTCAACTCCACCTCCCTAGCCTGTTTTTCCTCTCACCTATCCCCTCCTCCCACCTCAAGCTCCACCCCCATCTCCTATCTACTAACATCATCCCGCCCCCCTTGACCTGTCCTTCCTCCCTGGACTGACCTGTCTCCTCCCTACCCCCCTACCTCCACTCCCCTTTACTGGCTCCATCCCCGCCTCTTCGACTTGTCTGCCTCCTCTCCACCTATCCTCTCCTCTCTCCATCCTCTATCCACCTCCCCCTCTCTCCCTATTTATTTCAGAACCCTCTTCCCCTCCCCCATTTCTGATGAAGGGTCTAGGCCCGAAACGTCAGGTTTTCCTGCTCCTATGATGCTGCTTGACCTGCTGTGTTCATCCAGCCCCATGCTTGTTATCTCGGATTCTCCAGCATCTGCAGTACCTTTTATCTCTTGTCTATGAATGGAGGCAGCCTCCCAGCAGTGGAGAGACCAGATACCCATTGAGATCTTTCACCTACCTCTTACCTCAAAACTCCCAACCTCAGCTGAGGCTGCAAGTGATGGGTGGCCACAACAATGGTCACAGGCAGCATCTGTGGATGGGAGTCCCACGTCCAAAAGAGCAGTGTAGATATTTGTAACCAGTAAGAGAGTCACCACTGTTAAAAGCTCTTTGGGCTGCATCTATCCCTCCTACCTATCTCAGCAGCTGATAGTAGAGTTGGTAGGTCTCCTGTTGTCTGTCCAGTCTGTCAATCTTAGTGGGAAGCTCACATTCTGGCCCACTAATTGGCCAATGTGTCACATTGCACCTGGTGTCAGACTTACACCCACATAACAAACATCCGGTCAAAGAACAAAATGTGGCTCAAAGCCACCCGCTTTCAACTGGAGACAAAGGTCGGGAGCTCAGGGGGTTTGGAATTTCAGAGCTTAGGGGCTAGATGGCTGAAGACCTGAGTGTGAAATGAATAATTTTCAGGGGCTTACAGGGGTGGGAATTTATGATGATAAAGAGGAATGAAGTCATCAAGCAATTTGAAGACACAGTTAAGGCTGAAGGCTTTGGGGGACCACGTGCCAGTGCCGGGGACCACGTGCCAGTGCCAGGTACCCGTGATGGGTGAAAATATTTAATGCTGGTTGGGATAAAAAAAATTTGGTGATAATTTGCTTCTAGGATCTCATCACTAGATAAATTTTGATGTAATGAACCTTGTACACAAGCTCACATTGTGCACTGAGAGCACTTTGGGAATAGAGTTGGTCTTCAGAATCTGCAGTCAGTCATATAAATAGCAATATCCTGGAAATCATATTATCGGTACCTGCATGGAGCATTGACATCCATTCATAGTCCTATTTTCCAAGCAGTCAATTTTATTTCTCCTGTGATTCAAACCATTTACACTAAGATAAGATGACCTTGGCCAATTTTCTGTCTCAGATAATGCTGAAAGCTTCATTCCAGCTATTCGCTGCTCTTCTCCAAAAAGACCAGTCTTAACTACGTGTAATCTTCCTCAAAACTAAGATTTCTGCTCCAAAAATGACTGCAGTTGTTTAAACCTCATGACAACCAATTTATTGAAAGTGACACTTCCAACACAAAAGCTATAATAGACCTCAAACAGAAATAATCTGCTGACAGTAAGTACTGGCTGCATCCAGTCTTGTAGCTTTACTTACAATATCATTTTGGCTGTGTAAAAGCACACGCTCAAGCTCCTGTTTTCTGTCATGTTCTAAGTGTCTCTGTTTTGTTTTGATGTTTGTTTGTTAGGTTTTCCAAGGGATTCTGGAGAGAAATAAAGTCAACACGATCAACATCACTGGACAGGCTGGTTCAAGACTTGACATATTATTAGAAAACATGGGCAGAATAAATTATGGGGGAGGCATCCATGATTTCAAGGTATTTATTGTACATTTTACAGTACTGTACTTCCCATCTATTAAAGGCAAGGATTAAATTGCTGCTGGTTTGGACGAATTCAGTAGTATTGAAGGAATGTAACTGTATGTATACATATGGCAGCACAGGCTTAAGGGGCCGAATGGTCTACTATTCCTAGTTCGAATGTATGCACATACTTGGACAAACCTTATAATGGTCTAATCATTTTATCAATGATTGTCATGATGATTCTATTCCTAGTTCTTAGTTTAGACAGCATGGTATGTATTACCCTTCGGTTCTTCTGGAATAATCAAACCACAGAATGATTATGGTACAGGAGGCCATTCAGCCTGTCATGTTAATACCGGCTCTCTGCAAGAGAGTTCATCTCATTCCTATCCCCTGCCTTTTCGCCATAACTCTACAAACATTTTCTCTTCAGATAATACACCAGTAGTCTCTTTTGAGAATCTCAATTGAATTTGTTTCTACCGCTGTCTTAGGCTGAGTATTCCAGTTGACTACAGCCACAGTGCCTTTAGGATCTCAGAATTTTAACCCAGCATGTATGAAAGAGTAGTGATGTAGTTCCAAGTTGATTAGATGCTTGTGTTGTAACTGACTGGAACAGCTTGACTAAGGACATGCCTTGTTCTGGAGCAAAAAGTTTGGTACTATATGCATGGGCCCATATGTATTTCATTATTGGGTGCCTTCAGCCATTTTTGGATATCACATGGAGTGAATTGAATTGTTCAAGACTGATGTTGAGAACCCCAGGAGGAGGCTGAGACGGATTTGAGATTTGGATGTTTTCATTCATTTTATACAATGCACCGTCAATAGCCACATTAGTAGCTACAGAGATGTGTCAGAACATGACTTGCCTTCCTTGTGTGTGACGTCTGCACCAGCCTGCAGATGTCCACACTCATCAACAGCATCCGAGCTTTGCATTCATATATAAAACACACGAGGCCCTTCACAGGAGCATGCTGATGAAAACACACGAGCTATCAAGACGAGTAATGAAAAGCATGGCCAAAGAGTTAGACTTTACGCATTGTCGTAAAGGAGGAGATAGATACCAAGAGGTATAGGGAGGGAATTCCAGAGCTAAGCACCTGAATAGTAGGACCCTGCTGGTGGGATGAAGGAAATCAGGGTTTATGTAAAATCAGAATAGGAACATCATGGTGGTTAGAGAAAGAGAGGATTTCAATAGCAGTTGAGCTGAGGCAGGGAAAGTGATAAGCAACGTTCCAAAATGGAGGTATACAGATTAGTAATGAGGAGAATATGGGATCAGAAGTTTATCTCTGATTAATTGGGATGTTGATGTTGAGCTTGGTTGCAGAAAGAAACCTAAAGTATGCGAAGCACAGTTTATAAAAGCTGTGGATTTGGAGAATATGATTAATATTCTCAAGTGTGGTTACTTGCTCTAGACATATTTTGACAATTAATGCTTCCTTTGGAGATTTTTTTGTTATGGTTGAAGCCGATTGTACTGCTGCCCTTCCAAACAAAAGTGGGAAATTTTACAGCTAGTTTACATAAAAGATATTATAGAACTTCAATATGACTTAACGAGATTAATGTAAAGTAAACAAATGTAACACCATTTTAAAATGTCATGTGCCTACCTAAAGGATCTGCCTGTTCATATTGTGAAGTTATTATCAACCAATCTTGACCTTGATCCTATCAAAAAAATGCTCAACATAATTGTAATAGGAAATAAATTTGCTAATTGATGCAATCACATTTTTTAAAAAATAGGAAAAATGTGACTTGAAAGAACAAAAGTTGGTTTGAATGGCTGGTTTCAGCCCATGGTTTTCAACCCATTATAGTGTTATTTATTATTAATATTATTCTCTATGTTCCCTTGTAGATGTTGACTACCCTAATATAACCCCAATGTGGGTTATCTCACTCACTCTCTGAACACTGCCTGTAACAAAGGGCCGTTTGACCACTACCTCATTATCAAATTTCAAACATCTTGTCGAACTACGGCAGAAATACCAGACATGACCAACACAGATAAGATTGAACATGCACATCGAACATTTCAATAGCACGTCATAATAGAATCCTGAATATGTTGCTTCAGCTTAAATGTTTTAAAGTGAGCAAAATTAATTGTTAGTTTTGCTTTAAAAATTACTTAATGGGATGTGGGTATTACTAATTAGGCCATTACAAATCTCGTTTTTGAGAAGGTGTTTGTGAGCCACTTCCTTGAGCTGCAACAGTATGTGTGATGCAGCTGTTCCCACTTTGGCAATGTTCCAGTAAAACCTGAAAGTTGTTAAGCTGACGCCAGGAAACCATTTTCTTATCTCCAAACACGAGCTGTATCTGTTTTGGTAAGCAACAATTCTTCACCTAAGACGTCTATACTTTGGGAGTTCTGCAAGACTACTTTTGGAGTTGTGGGAAGGTGTTCGCAGAATCTTTCAGAATTTTCAAAGTCACTAAAACTATGACTACTGGATATCATCAGCTCACTTTAAAACTTCTGTACCTTTTTCATTTGATGTGTTTCCGTGCTTCTACTGCCTTTGTCACTCTGGGTGGGTTTTAGATGTATTGTTGGTGCGGTACTAAAATGAACACACTGCTCCTGTGTAAGGATTCATAGAATCATAGAATCCCTACAATGTGGAAACAGGCCATTCAGCCATCGAGTCCACACTGACCCTCCGAAGAGCATCCCACCCAGGCCCACCCTCCTCCCTGTCCCTGTAACCCTGCACTTCCCATGGCTAATCCACCTAATCTACACTTCCCTGGACTTGACTGACGTATACTCGTGTAGACATCGACAGGTATGTATTGACCAAAAATATGTGGGGAGCACCATCATTGGAGCTAATACAGATGTTGATGTGCCGTTTGTCAGCTGGGATGTGTCTCAGTATAGATATAAAGATTAGCAATGCCAGCTAGGCCAGGATCATTCTCCTCGTCTTCAGTTAGGCATATCTGCCTCTGCTGACCGTATGCTGAATATTACTGAGGATAAGATTTGGAACTCCAGCTGGATTACTTATGTCCTTTTTGGGAAGGAAATTAACTATACTTAGCAAGTCTGGCATTTGTGTGACTCCCAAATCCAGCAATTTGCTTTTTAGCTAAAGCTATAATCCTTATGGACTGCAAAAGTTCAGGAGGGCAGTTCACCATCAAGGCCAGTGTATTTTTTCCAAAATAAAACAAAGAACTGCAGATGCTGGATATCTGAAACAAAAACTGAAATTACTGGCGAAACTCAGCAGGTCTGGCAGCATCTGTGGGAAGAAAGCAGAGTAATGTTTCAAATCCATCATTGACTGTTCATCATAACTGAAAGCAATGAAGGAAAACTGACATTTTTGCTGAAGATGAGGTTGGAGAAGGGTGAAGGAAGGGGGAACTGAGGCAGTCGGTGGGGTTGGAGTCCAGAGAGAGAGAGATGAAATGGTTAGGTAAATAAGGAGATTACAGATGGTAGGCCAGGACGTAAGAGAAGCTGAATAAGTGATAATGAGAGTTGAGAGGAGCAGAGAACGGGTAGTCTGGGCTGAAAGCCAACCATGTAATGTGATAATGGACCTGAAAGTGGGTGAAAACAGGTTGGCTGTCTTAAAACAACCCATATTTATAACAACACCAGGTTGAGGGGGTGAGTAAAAAACACAGAAGGCTGGAATCAGGCTCTAAAGTAAATGAACTTGTTTTGAGTCCTAGTGGCTGCAGGATCCCCAAGCAGAAAATGAGATGTTATTCTTCAAGTTTATGCTGAGGCTCACTGCAGCAGGCCTGTGACAGATATGTTGGCAGGGGAACATGGTGGTTCAGTGCACCACCCTGCTGTCTGGCCAACATCTCTGTCTCCGGCTTGCTACAGTGTTCCAGTGAAGCCCAACACAAGCTGGAGGAACAACACCTCATTTTCTGCTTGGGGACCCTACAGTCTTCCGGACTCCATATTGAGTTCAATAATTTTAGGACCTAAACTCTTCCATGTCCCAGACCCCCACCCCACACACCAGGCCTTGTTACCACATAGCCTGCCACTACACACCCTCTGTTGTTAGTCACTAACAGTCCCCATTAACAACTATTCACCCTCCCAGCCTGATCGTTAGCAACTCCTTTGTCTGTCCAACTGTCTTTCTCTCTCTTTGGGCTCTATCCTATCGTTTACTCCCTACCCCACCCACCTCCCTATTTTCTGCATATAAACTGATGTGTTCCCAGCCACCATCAGTTCTGAGGAAGGGTCACCAGTCCTGAAACGTTAACTCTGTTTTCTCCTCCACAGATGCTGCCAGACCTGCTGAGCTTTTCCAGCAACTTTGTTTTTGAACATGGTGGTGTGTTGAAATGGCAGGCAACTGAAAGCTCTGGGTCATTTTTACGGATAGAATATGGGTGTTTTGCAAAGTGGTAGCCCACAATGCATTTCGTCTCCCCAAGGTTGAGGAAACCGCACTGTGAGCGGTGAATACGGTAGACGAGATTGAATGAAGTAAGGTAAATCGCTGCTTCACGTGGAAGGTGTGAATAGGGCCTTGGATGGTGAGGAGGGGAGAGGTGAACAAGTGGGTATTACACCTTCCACCATTGCATGGGAAGGTGCCGTGGGGGTGTGGGGAGATGTTGGGAATGGAGGAGGAGTGAACCACAGTGTCCCAGAGTGAATAGTCCTGCAGAAGGCTGACTAGGGAGGGAATATGTATCTGGTTGTAGCATCCCTCTGGAGGTGGCAGAAACGGTGGCTTACAGTCCTTTGGATGTGGAGGCTGGTGGGGTGTTAAATGAACCTGGAGGACTCTGTTGTTACTGTGGGAAGGTAGAGGAGGGGTGAGGGCAGAAATACGGGAGATGGGTCAGACACAGCTAAGTACCCTGTCAACCACTGTAGCGGGGAATCCTCAGTTGAGCGAAAAGGTGCAGAAGTTACCATCATCAGAACAGATGCAACGAAGATGGAGAAACTGGGGGTAATTACAGGATGCAGGGTGTGAAGATATATACAAAAGCAAAGTTGCTGGAAAAGCTCAGCAGGTCTGGCAGCATCTGTGGAGGTGAAAACAGAGTTAATGTTTCGGGTCCGGTGACCCTTCCTCACCGGACCACCGGCCCCGAAACTTTAACTCTGTTTTTTCCTCCACAGGTGCTGCCAGACCTGCTGAGCTTTTCCAGTAAACATGGGGCTGGATGTTTATCATCATAGGAGCATGCTTGACCTGCTGTGCTCATCCAGCCCCATGCTTGTTATCTCGGATTCTCCAGCATCTGCAGTACCTTTTATCTCTGAGCTTTTCCAGTAACTTTGTTTTTGTTCCTGATTTACAGCATCCGCAGTTTTTTTGGGTTTTTTTGTGAAGATATGTGGTTGAGGTAACTGAGAATCAGTGGGTTTGTAATGGATAACAGCGGCCAGCCGATGTCCAGAAATGGAAAGAGAGAAGTTGAGGAAGGGAAGATAAGAGTTGGAGTTAGACAGGTGAAGGTGAGGACAGGATAGAAATTGGAAGCAAAATTGGTAAATTTTTCCAGTTCAAATGAGCAAAGGAATCAGCACTGATGATGTCTTTGATGTACCAGAGCAAAAGTTATGGCTGGGGGCCACAGTAGGACTTGAACAAGGAATGTTCTGCATTCCCCACAAAGAGAAAGGCATAACTGGGACCCTTGCAGGTACCCATGGCAACACCTTTGACCTGAAGGATTTAAGAGGAGTTAAAGGATCATAGGTGTCTCTGTGATATACAACACTCCTCAGACAAGCTGTTCTTGCTGCTCCTGTCCATCTGTATTGTTCCAAAGGCGTAGTAACTGGATGGCTCACAGTAATCAAGCTGTCTGTTCAGAGCTTTGTATAGCTGCAGCAGGACTCCTAATCCCTTACATTCTAGTTTTCTTTCAAAAACAAAGTTCAGCTTTCCATTGGATGTTTTGATTACTTCCAGCTCCTGCTCATGAGATTGTATTGATCTTTAGATCCCTAATTGCCTTTGGAAGTCCTCAGTTTCTGGCCTCTCATTGCTTAGAAATTATCCTGTCCTATTCCTTTTTGTGTCTAAAATAAATTATCTCACTTGTCTGTGTTGAAGTCTATTTATGTGTTTTACCCTTTGGTTCCATGATCTTCAACTTCACCATCTTTAACCAACAGACTCTAATGAGAAACATAATCAACTGCCATCCGGAAGTCCAAGCAATTAAAATCTATAGACATTCTCCAAGTCACTACTTTAATTACCTCCTAAAAATTCAATGTGACAGGATTAATTAATGACCTCTGAGTGAAGGCATCTAGTTTGAAAGGGGGAAGAGTGTATCCAAGACTAGTATTTTGTACTTAAACAAGGTCAATTGTGTGACAACGAACACTCGGCTAACTGAAGTAAACTGGACAAGGAGATAAATCACTAACAGATATCAAACGGACATTCCGGAATACTCAGAATAAGTCCATTCCTAAACTTAAAAAAATCCAAGGGGAAGATTCCCCATCAGGATTAATTAAGGAAGATAAAATCTTAAATTCAAAACCTTAATGATTTAAGTTGCACAAAGGGAAGTGACAGGTGCGATGACTTGGAATATGATGAATAGCGGAGAATGACTGAATAAATTGAACATGAGAGGAATATAGCTAAAAGTATAAAAAGATAATAAAAGTTTCTGTTGCCATGTAAAAAGGAAAAGAATAGGTAAAGTGAATGTCAACCATCTAGAGGGTTTAAGAGAATGAGGAGTTTATAGTAGATAATGGTAGATATAATGAATAAGTATTTTGCTTCTGTCTTAGAGGATACCAATAAAATCCTAATATTATCTGCAAATCAGGAAGTGGAAAGAAGAAAGGATGTTATAATCATTAAGGGAAGTGGTCTTGAGCAAACTGATAGAGCTTTGTGCACTCAAGTCTGCAGGTCCCGATAAACTTCATTCTCAGGTTAAAAGAGGTAGTAAATAAAATAATCGATACTTAGATGTTGATTTTTCAACTTTCCTTTTGTTCTGAGAAGGTTCCATCAGACTGGAAAGTAGCAAGAAAGGAAGAAGGCAGAAAACAGGAATCTGTAGGTTTGCTACCTTGATGTGTGTTGTAGGGAAGGTATTCAAAATTGATCATTGAGGAGGTTATAGAAAACACAAGTTAATCAGGAACAGTCAGCATGATTTTGTGAAAGGAAAATCATAGCTGACTGATTGGAATTCTTTTAAGAAGTAACATGCTATGGATAAAGGGGAGCCCATTGATGTACTATACTTGGATTCCCAAGAGGTATTTGACAAGATTCCACACAAAAGGTTATTGTGCAAGATAGAAGCTAATGGTGTAGGAGGTAACCTAAGGAATTCAAAGTGAGGGACAATTTGATTGAAGTATATAAGATCCTGAATGATTTGATAGGGTATATGTGGGAAGGACATTTAACCTTTGGGTCATTCTAGATCCAGGGGCCACTGTTATAAAATTTGTGGTCATCTTTTTCAGACGGAGATGAGAGGAACATTTTTCTGAGGGTTGTGCAATTTTGCAACTCACCATCTCAGAATAATTGTAAGACCATGGTAGACAGATTCATGTAACGTTAGGAAATCCAAGGTTATCAGCAGGAGATGGGCATGTGGAATTTTGAATGCAAACAGATCAACTTCAATCTTATTGAATGGTCGAGCAGGCTTGAGAGCCAAATGGCTGATTCCTGCTCCTAATCATGTCAGGTATGATCTATCCTCTACAAATCCATGCTGGATCTCTCTGATCAGCTGAGAATTTTTCACTCACTCAGTCCTTTGTTACAGACTGTAGTAAATTCCTGACAGAAAGCATTAGGCTATAAATGATCTACAATTCCCTGGTTTTCCTCTGTATTGTCTTTCTTAATTAGTGGAGTGTCATATATTCCAGTTTAATTCTCCCTCACCTTGCAGTCGGGTGAAGGGTGTAAAATTGTTTTTTCCAGGGAGCCAGGACTTTGTCCTTGCCCTAAAGCTCTAGGGTTTCTGCTTTTTGATGCCACCAGACATCTGCAGTGGGATTGAGACTGACCAGGTGCCTCCCAGTGACCCCACGTGCTGAAGGCCTGAAGGGAGGAATCTGTTCCAGGACTTTCCTAAGAAGTTTATCCAGAGTGCCCCCAGTAAGAGGGAAGGTATGGGTCCCATTTCAAAGGCAAATGGGAATTGGTCCGGCATGCATTTCCATTTCTGACCCTGTTCTCAATACAAGGCACTGCCCACTTTTTGTGTATTTGGCTATCTGATATCATTTCATAGGTTAGCAGATGGCAGGGCAAAAGCAGCGTCAATATCAACTGCTAACAAATGATCCAAAAGGTCTCTCTTTCTTTTGCTCTCCTCCTCAGGGACTGATAACAAATCTTACTTTGGCTTCAAACATCCTGACCAACTGGACCATCTATTCATTAAATATTGACAAAGCGGTGGCAAGTGGCTACTTAAACAAATTCCAGAGGAAGACTTCAGAAGCACTACCTGACGTTAATGCTAGTGTACCAGCCTTTTATTTGGGTACTTTTAAGATTCCGAATGGTATTCCAGATCTACCTCAAGATACATACCTTAAATTTCCTGGATGGACTAAGGTAGGTGAAAGATTTAAATTATATTTGAGTAATAACCATGAGCATGGAATATAACATATTTCAAGCAAGTGTTGTTCTTGTTCTGAGGGAGTACCGCACATTTATTTTGAAGGGATGTTGGCCAACGTTTGTTGTCCATCCTTAATTGCCTTTGAACTGATTGGGCCACTTCAGAGGGCAGTTAAGAGTCAGCCACGTATAGGCCAGACCAGATTAAAATAAAGACATTCGTGATTGAGTTGTATTTTTATGACAATCCAAGACAGCATCATGGTCATCATTACTGAGACTAGTTTTCAATTCCAGGAATATAAATTCCTCCAGCTACTATGCTGAACTTTGAACCTGCGTCTCTAGAGCATTAGCCTGGTCATCTGCATTATTAGCCCAGTGATATTATCTCTGGGCTACCATCTGTCTCTCACTCTCTCTCTCACTCTCATGAACTGGAAGCAAAGTGTTAGGGTGACTGTGTCTTACTCTAGTTAAGAAAGAATTGGGAATGGTGAACCCCAGGGATCAGTGCAAAGTCTCAGTATATGTAGACGATTTGGACTAAACATAGCACAAGAGTGATATGTACTGATGTCAGAATAATGGATATGGTGGTCTGGGATCGTTTCATTGAAGAACCAATTTGAATAAGAGCTATTTACAAATGCTGCTTGTAAGCCTTAGAATACTGTCACATGTAAAAATGAAATCAGGAGATCTGAGGCAGCCGGTAGTGGAATTCTGTTGAACTGCTCTGATGCTCTATATTTATAGGCTGATACATAATAAGGAGGCAATTGGTATCACTGAGCTTGAAAAGATATCAACGGAAGAATAACATTTGTGACTGAATATTTGATTAGTGCTAGCTGGTTACAGAATTCACAAGGTAGTGCAGGAGTTCTGGATGTGGAAAGCCATTCATTCCATCATAATTTATCCATCAATAAAGAATCCACAGTTTCCTCTTATTGTAGCATCTGATTGTTCCTTAAATGACCAAAGAATTTCAAATTTCATTTGACAACATTGCTGACATCCATGAGTAGCGGCTCAGATAGAAAGTAGGTAAAACAACAGGAAGCAATGGAATTAAAACCACAAATGCTGGGAATTCTCAGCTGCATCTTCAGAGCAGAGAAATAGAGTTGATTTTTGGGTTGGTGACCCTTTGCTAGAACTGGAAAAAGAAATTGAATTAAACAAGTTTAAAACAAGTACAGAGCCAGGTTAGGGCGTGGGGTCTGAAGAAAAGAACTGAAGGGAAAATATGAAATAGGGTGGAATTTAGGAGTGATAGTGTTTGATAAGAGGATATAATAATGAGGAAAAATAAGGAAACGGAAGGTGGATGTAGAGCAGGTGGGAATGGAACAAGTATAATTCTTGTCATCAGCTGTTGCCCAAACTAATGAGGTCAAAGGTTTTGTTCTAAAATTGTTGAACTCTTTGTTAAGTCCAGAGGGCTGTAAAATATCTAATAGAATTATGTGGTGCTGTTGCTCAAGCTTTTGTATAGCTTTGTAGAACAGCTTGGTAGGTTAGGGTCACAGTGATGCGAAGACATCAAATGACAGGTAATGGATTCTCTGGGTCAGGTCTGCAGACAGAAGAAATGGTGCTGAGAGCAGGTCAACCAATCTGCATTTGGTCTCATTGTAGAGGATGCTGTGTACTAAACTAAAACAGAAACAATAAGAGGAAAGAAGATGAAATAGGAAGGTGATCTAGTTCAGAATCACTTCGATCAGATGGGCTACACCCCAGAGTTCTGAAGGAGATGGCTGAGGAGAATGTAGAGACGTTGGTGGTGATCTTTCAGGAATCACTGCAGTCAGTGAGGATCCCATGGACTAGAATATGCCTAATATAACACCCCTGTTTGAGAAGAGAGGGAGGCAGAAGACAGGAGGTTATAGGCCGGTTGGCTTGACCTCAGTCGTTGGTAAGATTTTAGAGTCCATTATGAAAGATGAGATTGCAGAGTACTTGAAAGTGCATGATAAAATATGGCAGAGTTAGCATGGCTGTATCAAGGGGAGGTCATGCCTGACAAATCTGTTAGAATTCTTTGAGGAGGTAACGAGCAAGTTAGACGCAGGAGAGCCAATGAACGTGAGCTATTTGGACTTTTCTAGAAGGCCTTTGACAAGTGCCACACAGGAGGCTGCTAAAGTAGGTAAGAGCCCATGATGTTAGGGGCAAGTTACTGACATGGATAGAGGATTGGCTGACTGGCAGAAGGCAGAGATTGGGGATAAAGGACGGCAGCCAGTGTCTAGTGGAGTTCCGCAGGGGTCAGTGTTGGGACCACAGCTATTCATATTATACCTTCACGGTCTGGACGAAGGAATGGCAAACATTGTTGCTATGTTTACAGATGATGCATAGATAGGTGGAGGGGCAGGTAGTGTTCAGGAAGTGGGGAGGCTGCAGATGGATTTGAATAGACTTAGGACAGTGAACAAAGAAGTGGCAGATGGAATACAATGTGGGAATGTGTGAGGTTATTCCCTTTGGTAGGAAGATTAGAGGCATAGACTATTTTCTAAATGGAGAACGACTTCAGAAATCTGAAGCAAAATGGGACTTAGAAGTCCTAATTCAGGATTCTGTTATGGTTAACATGCAAGTTCATTTAGCAGTTAGGAGAGATGTGCTGCTGAGGCTGTCTAAGCTGTAGTCAGACCACAGTTGGACAATTGCGAGCAATTTTGGGCCCTGTATCTAAGGAAGGAATTGCTGGCTTTGTAGGGTGTCCAGAGGAGGTTGACAAGAAAGATCCCAGGGATGAAGTGTTGGTCATATGAGGAGTGGTTGGGGATTCTGGGTCTCTACTTGATGGAGTTTATAAAGGTGAGGTGGAGGGGGCAGCGGTTCTGTTTGAAACTTACAGACTACTGAGAGGCCTGGATAGAGTGGATGTAGAGAATATGTTTCCACTTGTAGGAGAATCTAGCACCAGGGGGCACAGCCACAGAGTGAAGAAATGACTGTTTAGAACTGAGATGAGGAAGAATTTCTTCAGGCAGAGGGTGGTGAATCTGTGGAACTCATTTTCAGAGAAGGCTGTGGAGGCCAAGTCGTTGAGTGTATTGAAGACAGAGATAGGTTCTTGATTAGTATGGGGATCAAAGTTTAAGGGGAAAAGGCAGGAGAATGGGGTTGAGAAATATATCAGCCATGAATGAATGCCAGAGCAGACTCGATAGGCAGAAGGGTCTAAACCTGCTCCTAAATCTTATGATCAGTTGCAGAAACATCAGTTTGAGTTCAAAGCTATCCCGTAGATAATGACAAACCTACAAAAACAGCTGGAGATGTACAGCGCACACAACAAAAATCACATCCAGCCCCATGCTTGTTATCTCGGATTCTCCAGCATCTGCAGTACCTTTTATCACTCATCAGACAGTCCTTTCAGAAGTAAATGTACCAGTTATGCTTGTATGAATTGGGCAGAATCTAGAGGAAACCAAACAACCACTGAAGCAGCAAGTGGAAGAGGTACAGACTTCCAAGAAAAACAGAAAAAAGACAGAGAGGCTATATTGTTACTGGAGCAGACTATGAAGGAAGAAAATATCCTGGACCAACAGAAATCTAAAGGATGTGAAAGCATACACTTCAAAATATGCTGGGAGCTGTTAGAAACAAAACAGTAAATGCCAAGACCATTTGAACCACTCGAAATAGCTTAAGAAATGAGATTAGTCAGTGACTAATTGAAGACAAAACTTGGCTATAGAGTCAAACATAGTAAGAACTGCAGATGCTGGAGTCAGAGATAACACAGTGTGGAGCCGGAGGAACACAGCAGGTCAGGCAGCATCAGAGGAGCAGGAAAGTTGACACTTCAGGTCGAGACCCGTCTCTGGAGAAGGGTCCTGACCCGAAACATCAACTTTCCTGCTCCTCTGATACTGCTTGGCTATACAGTTAGTGGGCAAACTGCAGTCCACAATAGAAAATCTTGACATCATAATCTGGAATGACAAACAATGTCGTTAACTGTGGAAATCAACAGCACCTCCAGACAAAGTCACCATTGCAAGATCTGGGCATATCAGCAAATTGCCTATAGATTATTGAAATGTAAAGTCTCATTTGTTTCTGTAATGGTTGAACTTTACATATGCAACTTCCCTCTCCATTCCAAGATACCGTGATTTTGAAACAGTTCACCTTTAAAGACCTTTTAAGGACTTCATTACCTGTGTGTTTTTAAATATTGTAACTCTGCCTGGTGGTTAGTCATTTTTAGGTCTGCAAGCTGTACACATGCAAGTCAGTCTGCTTGATAATTTGTAATGTGTTTTGCTGTTTTAAATAACTCATAGAGTCAATCTTGCCTTGAAGAACAATTTATAATTAGACTATTATCGTTAGCATGGCATTGGAGGTTGCTGACAATTCTGGTGTTTCTGCCAATTGAACTAAAACATAAACATGAAATGAGTTTGAGATATGAAATATAAGTGTACGTCTTACATGCTCAAATACAAAAATAATCAAATGTACCCTGATTTCTCTCAAGCCTCAGTCCTTTCCAGTTCATCCTGTTCATTCTGTTAAAAATATAATAGCAGGTCAGACAAGTATCTGTGGGGACAGAGCTGACATTTAATGCCTGTGACCTCTCATTAGATGTTTTCATTTCAGATTTCAAGCATCTTTGGTATGTTGTTTATGCGCTTGATGACTTTTGAAGTGTTAGACCATCTCCCTATCATGCATCTTCTCCGTGGTCTTGCGTGTGGGTTATGAGTTCTTTACCATGAAACATGAACAAGCTTCAGTTCCAGTTACACCAGGGCCAGGTGCATATTAGTGAAGGTATACTGTGGCAGACAGGGCCAGCGTCATGTGTATCTCTGCCAACACCTACAATTCTGCATTCTCAACATTGTGCCTTACAGCGTATTGTCTTGGTCATGTATCCAAGTGTTCAATCAACATTTATCAGACAACAGTCGACTCTTATCTTTCTGTTCTCTTTGCCAGACCTAATCATTTCTAACATTGACGATAAGCTCTAATATATGAAATAGCAATCAGTTTTCCCCTTATTAACATTGTAAGTTCATCAAGCTTCTCTTTGACTAAAATTGGTCAGATGGTGCATAAGTGAGATTCTTATTGCCACTAAATACAATGAATAGGAAGTTCTGACTCAATACATTAACTTGATGACTGGTAGAGGAAAATGTGAAAAGATTCAACTTGAAACATTTTTTACAGTAGGTTGCAGACTTAGAGATGTTATCTCTGTTGTGCCTTCAAGGTGATGAAATGGCTAACAGGTTTATGTACTGATTTGGTCGATAAGGTTTGTGGCATTTTTCAGAAGCTCCACAGTGTTTGGGAAAGTTAATGCTGTATTTGGTCGTTTTGAGGTTTAACATTGCATTCCCTGCAGTTCACATTTTTTCTGTCTGCACAGTACAACAGTGGGGCTGCACATAGAAATGTTCAATTCCAGATATCAGCTTTAGATTTACAGGAATCTAAAAGTAGTTTAGCTACTCAAATTATCTTTCATGATAAAATGTATTTTGATCTCAGCAAAGCAGTTACTTTTTTTTTGTATAGTGGTTTCAGGTGCTCAAGTACTGTCCTGGAACAGAACCAATCCTGAAAATATAGCACATGGTTGTGGATTTAAAAGAACTGGTCATGGCCTCCAGTCGGAGTTGTTTATAAAGAAGTTTTAACCTTTCTCATGATTTTAAACAAAGTTATAAATTTGTTCGTATTTAGCTAGCACCTGGTTAACACATTAGCATATTTGCTTGCCAAGATGCGCAAATCTTCTCAATTAATGACGTTATATGCTAGTAGACCTTCAACTTCTGAGTATAGAAGTTGTGCTATTCCACACAGAAGGATGTACAACTGACCATAGTGGTTCAAACATTCCAGGGTCCATGTGTTATTTTTGGGGGTCAAAAAGAGACTGACACATGTACATGGAGTTCAAGTACCTAACTGAAACTGGTTTATTCTGGTTTGCTTATGTAAATACACCACTTGTGGTCATAAGAGGGTGTTAAGAAAGCACAAGTGTCAGAATTTTGAACTTTGTGGGGTGCACAGGATTTGCCTGAGCTATAAGTCAGACTTGGAATGTTATGCTTTACTTATGGAGCTTTAGAAAGCTGCTTGTTCCTGCAACCAAGTCCCACAACATAGACGGCTCTGATTGTGCACACTTCCTTGGTCACAGTTCTGAATCTATACAGTCTTGATCCACAGATCAGCTACCTAACCAGTTATCGCCCTACGCCAGCTTTACCTCTTTAGCTGAGAACGAGAAAATAAAACCGTGCATTAACAATAACATCTTTCATGGCCTCCAAATGTCCCAAGGCTCCTTTATACCCAAGAAAGAACCATTAAAGTGCATTCACTGATCTGGCACAGATGTTTGGCGCAGCAAGCTCTCGTAAGGACCCGATAATCTGTCATCTTTCTGTGGTGTGGTTGACGGTCAGATGTTGCCCAAGTCTACCCTGCTTTTTCAAGAAAGGTCAATGGATCTTTTGCCAAATGTTATGGGTGATGTCAACTTTGCCACCATGTATGCCCATTCCTGATTGCTCTTGAATTAAGTGGCTTGCTAGGCAGGTAGATGCAAGTTGAGAGTTAACCACATTGTAATCATTGGGTCTGTAAATCACATATAGGTGAGACCAGGTTAGGTAATGTCCTTCCCTAAAGGACAATAATGAACCAAAAGGATTTTGGTCCTTCAGACTCTGACTAGAGAATTCTATCACATGACAGATTGTATGGCTGGACTGTTTGCATCAGTGTAAAGATTTAATACAGGATTTTAAAATTGATGAAGGAGATTGCTGTTGTAAATAGGAGCAGGAATAATTCGCTTAGCCGTTTCAGCCTATTCCATCGTTCATTATAACAATGGGTGATAATCCAAATCAGTAGCCTGTTTGCTTTTAGCTCATATCTTTTTGATCATTTTAGCCTTGGATAGAGGTTATATCCAAGCCCTCCTTGAAATCATACAATGTTTTGGTCTTGACTGCTTTCTGTGGCAGCAAATGTCACAGGATCGTAACTCTCCAGGTGGAGAAATTTCTCTTCAACTCCACTCTAAGGTAGGACTTACTGAGGAGTCACTGTCAAGGGCTGACCAATTCAGAGTGATCGCTGAGTGTAAGGAGAACAGTTAGTTGGAGCAGACCCTATTGCACCTTGTAAGGGAGAAATTGATAAACAAAGTAGAAGATGATGCAGGACTATAGAGAACATCTAAGGCAGTTGGATTATTGTTGAAATGCTCAAGCAAAAAATCAGTAACGAGGGAA
This sequence comes from Ginglymostoma cirratum, assembly GCA_024137785.1. NCBI lineage: Eukaryota > Metazoa > Chordata > Chondrichthyes > Orectolobiformes > Ginglymostomatidae > Ginglymostoma > Ginglymostoma cirratum. The sequence goes on from JAHRHZ010000029.1 coordinate 22,839,709, forward strand.
TGGGCCAAATGGCCACTTTTCTTTGCTATAAACTGTACCTCCACTGCTTTTGAACCACTTCACCAGTCCCACCCTATTGGGCAGCTGCCCCACCTTCAACCAGTTAGAGTCCCTACATTTGGGCCCTGCCTTCTGAAAAAGTGCACTTGGTTTTTCTATTTTGTAAAAAGGCAGTTTTTTTCGAAAATATAGTCATTTCATTTTTTAAAAAACCCGTGATATTTTTCAACTACTTGGAAATAAATTTGTCACCGTTTCAGCACCTCCGAATAGTTGGGTTTTATCCATGCCTGCACAGTAACACCTTGTATTTCTATATTACAGCTTTTACACAGTGTCACAAAACCGATGAATAGCATTTTTGATTGAGGTAGTGTCTACTAATTTTCATTCTGTACATAACTAATCATTTAAGTTATCAATTAATTAGTAAGGTAGATGGCCAAATTGTAATTCATTTAGCTTTCATGCATTTTGCCTAATTTTGGTTGACTTCACTATTCTAACAGTTGAGGAACAGAAAGTGAATGCTTTATGTTCAAAATGTATGTAAAAATAGCATGGTTTGTAATTCTGTCCATAGAAACTGAGAAATTATAGATTTTGTACCCCCTTATATAACACCCGTTGTACAGCATTATAATATTCTCTTCGTGGAAATGTATTTTTGCAAACAATAATTCGTAGAAAGGAATCCAAAATTGAGCATAGTACATACTTCCGACTTCCTGAGCTAACAGTATTTAGCAAAACCTGCATCTGTACAATATGTTGCATCCTTCACTTTTTGTTCTGTGACATATTGGCAATGATCTGCTTGATCTCTGTTGATGTCCCAGAAAGGTCAATGTGTATTGTGTGCTGACCAAGAGTTCCACATTCCAGCACAGAGTGATTTGCTATATGTACTGGATGTCAAACGAAGATACACATTGACCAGTTGCCGTTTGAAATTTATATCGAATCTACCTGTGGCTGGAATATGACTGTGGCAGTTAAGGCTTCACCTGGAAAAATGAAAGGTTGGAAATACATTCAATGTTTGGAGGTCAGAAATTTCAGGTACAATAAATAAAGCTTGCCTTTTTTCTTCCACTGTCCCCTGGGGCCTGAATCCACCCCAATTCCCAGATTTAAATTGCGAGTGTTTTTTTGGAAGTAGCCCCTGTGCTGGAATGAAACTCCGAACGAGGGCCCAAGATTAGGTGAGAAAATGGAATCTGTATTGGAGGCCAATGGTATTAGCCATTGTCTTCAATAGCTTCAGGTCTATTTAAGCAGCGCGTTAAAGGAAGAAAGGAGGGATTTTTAGTGAAGGAATTCTGGAACTTAGGATCCTAGGAAGTTGGAGGCATTGCTACAGAGGAATGACCAGAACATTGTGGATACTCAAGGGGCCAGAGTCGGAGGAGTGGAGATGTCTGAAGGTTACAGGGCTAGAACAGGGCGATAGAATGGGCCTTTGTAAAGCCTTGGATGAATTTGAAAACAAAGGTGATTTTTAAAAGCCAAAGCATTGCTTCACCAGCCAAAATCAACTATAAACATCAGCCAGAAGGATGTGTGGAGATAGCTGGAGACTTTGAGCCAGATTTTCCCAGAATCAGAAGGATTCATGAGTCCTTTAAAATAATAGGCAGAACCTAAACCCCAAATCACATTCCTGGCAGCCCAAACTTCAGATGATGCTGGATGAGGGCACGTTCAGGTGTAGCACAGATGATGGAAACATGACTTCTGTACCAGTGTCTTCAGTCCCTGCCGCAAGTTCTATATCCTAGCCGTCAACTCCACTCCTTTCTCGGATGGCTCTTTTGATGCCCAAGGAGAATGCTTGCGAATTTATCTGACCCTGAGTTGAGCTTCTGACAACATATTTGCAATACAGCTGAGCACGCATTCCACATTTGCAACACCCTACTCCAACTCTGAAAGGAGGTCTTGTAGTGGAATGGGTAACATCCCTGCCCCTGAGCCAAGAGCTCCAGGTTCAAGATACACTCCAGGAAGATGGCCAAGAAAGATGCGTTCATAACACAATCAGACAGATCAACTATTGATCTGCAAATCCTTCCAACACAGGCTAAGAGTGGTGGGGAATTGCCACCTGATGAAAAGAAATTGCAGTTTCTGCCATCACTATTCATGGTTCCAGACTACAGTGTGCGTGGAAAGTGAGTAACTCAGACTCCTGGGGAAGGCCAATTTGCCTCAGTAGGCTGGATGGCGGGTGTGGATCAGATTGGTGCCAGGTTCAATCCCTATTCTGGCTTGGGTGGACTCAGCAGTTGCCTGCTTGCCGTACCCATGGTGGAAGGCAGAGCACTGAAAGTTTGTCCTGCCTTCAGACAGACAAGGAGAGGAACAGTACCTGATACCACCTGTACCTCAGCTTATCTGCTACTAGAACACTCAAACCTGCTTTTCTTACCTAGAACATAGAACAGTACAGCACAGTGCAGGCCCTTTGGCCCATGATGTTATGCCAACCTATTATCCTACTCTAAGATCAAACTACCCTGCATACCCTACAGTTTACAATCATACCTCTAGATTATTCTGTCTTCTCAAACTCTGGGCAAGCCTCCAACTTATTGTACCCTTAGCAAACTTCAAAACTCTGCTGCCTATCTTGGTTTGCAACGAGGCCTGTTCACCCCTGCGTTCCCTGACCTACATTGACTACCGCTGAAACAACGACTTGGTTTTTAAATTCTCACTTTTGTTTTCAAATCACTCAAAGGCCTGACGAGGGACCACGCCATGGCCCTATCTTTTAAATCTGTTCCAGTTCTATAACCCTCCAATGTTTCCACTCCTCCAACTCTGGCCACTTAAGCATCCACGACCGTTAGTTATTCGGTTGAGGCATGCCTCCAGCAGCCTGGACCCTACGTTCTGCATTTCTTTCCCTAAAAATTCCTCCTTTTAACTTCTCTTTTCTCCTTTAGTGTGCTGCCTAAAAGCTTCCTCTTTCACCTGAGTTTTCAGTCATCAGTCCTTGTACCTGCTTATCTGGCTTGGTGCTGAATGTTATTCAGTAATACAACTGTGAAGCAGATTGGGGTATGTGGAAATAAACATAATTGTTTCAGTAATGTGCTGAATTTGTGATAAATTTGGGAATCCATTAATTGGTAGCACCAATGTAAGATTAATTTATGAGGCTCAGTAATTGAGTTTCTTCCATTACCCGAGTATACGGAGAAAGATTGTCAGCCAGACACTTACCAGTTTTTGTGTCTAGAAAGTCTTTCCTAAAGGCCACAGTCAGTCTGATTGACTCATTTAAACCTTTTTCTAGTTCAGACATTACACAGAATGTTCTGTGGGAAGTCCTGGGCCTTTTTAAGAATTGATTCAAGTAGCAATGCAAACATAGAATTGTCTGCAAAGAAATGAGACTTGGTAAGGTTAATACTACCTCACGCCTGTACCATAACAGGCAGAAGAGAGTCTGGGGAGTACAAAAATTTTTAAAAATTACGTGAAGCATCCATTTAAAAAGATGACAATGAGCTCTGGGCAATCTGACCTTTGTTTCTGAGATTTCAATGTCCCTCCCTGTCTCTCATTCACTCTACTCTTTTTTTTCTTTCTATCTCTTTCTCTTTATCTCTGTCTCTCCCTTTCTCTTTCTCTTTCTCTGTTTTCTCTCCTTTCACTTTTTTCTGTGTCTCTTTCAAACAAATCCACGGTTTCCTGTATGACAAAGGATGTAGAAAACAAAGGTGTGCTTATGACAGATGTAAGGCAGAAAATATAGTTGAGAACCAACAGGAATGCCAAAGGAAAAAGCAGAGAACTATGGGAAAAGACTACCAGCTAACATGAAGGGAAATTCCAAAGTCTTCTATAGGCATATAAACAATAAATGGTTAAAGAAGGAGTTGGCCAATCAGAGACCAGAAAGAGGATTTACAGACAGAGACAGGTGGCAAGGCTGAGGTATTAAATGAATATTTTTCAAATGTCTTTACAAAACATGAGGATGCTGCCTAGGGGTTGGTGACAGAGAAAGAAACTCTCGTCACTAGAATCATAGAATCACTGTGGTGTGGAAGCGGGCCATTTGGCCCATCAGGTCCACATGAACCCTCCAAAGAGCATCCCACTCAGAAGTGGACTAGATGATAAAATCGGTGCAGTCCTGACGGGGCTGAAACTTCTACTCTACAATAATTCAGTGACTTTTTTCATTCGCTCTCTCTCGCACTCTCTCTGTCTTTCAACCATCTTCAGCAAAGCAGCTGTTGTCCATCCAAGGAACCAGGTGGTCCTGATGTGGAAGCTCCCAAATGGTGGAGCTCATCACTCACTTCCTTGTCCATGTGACTCTGCTATGGCATCCTCATGTCAGTGCAGTGTTCTAATGACCGAGGAATGGGCGCCCACTAGTTCTGCCATGAACAATTTTACCAACATAGAAGCAAGGGGAGGCCATTCAGCCCCTTGATCCTTACTTTCAATCTGATCATGGCTGAGCTCTGCCAGTTTGCACAACTTTGAACCTTGACCCTAGGTACTGTTACACAGTTTTTAAAATAACGTTGTTCTCATTTGCCACCCTGCCCCCTTTGCTTTTGATTCCACCAAAACTAGCAGCATTGTGAACATCATTTCTTTGATATGTTGACAAGTAGTATCTGCCAGTAGGAACCTATGGCTGTAAACAGCAAATTGAAACAAGGTACATATGCCAGGTGTATTTCCATAGTGTCATTCACACCCTCAGGATGCCTGTATTGCACCTCCGCACTTAAGAAACAGAACTGAAGAGCAGTGAGGTTAGAAACTGCAACCAGTAACATACGGCACGTTCCTACACACAGTTTGTTTCTTCTGAGGCATTACTCAAAGGTGGATTATTGATCAGGAAAATAAAAGCAAATCATAGAATTGTCGCAGTGCAGAAGGAGGCTAAATAACGCAACGAGATCTTTCACATCTGCCTGAGCAGTTTAAATTGTTTCTAATCATATCTCAGTAGATTGTGCTGATATGCAGCCTGAGCACCCGTGCTCAATACCCGTGAAGCAATTTGATCACACAGCCTCTTACTCGGACTGAGGCAGACACATCGCCTAATTGACATGAGGTTAAAAGGCCACCACCACGATGACTGGTAACGTCAGTTATCTTTTGCATTGTGACCGACCTGAATATTCATGCACCCACTAGACCATAGCCTTGGGCTTTCACTCATTCTTAGAAGGTAGGTTTCTTCCAACAACAATCATTTTGAAGTAGAGAAATTGGTAACAGCAGCTAATTTTATTTTTATTTCAGTCTAGCAGAACTGTCGAACTCAGAAAACCGTTATTTTTGTACTTGTCTAACTATAGAACTGCCTTTTTGATTTTCTGTGTCCCAGGTCAAACTGTAAGTCCTAAGAATTGTCAATGTGCCCCCAGCCTGTCAGTTTTCAGAATTTACCAACAAAGTAGCTAAAGTTTCCACTATGACTTAAACCAGGAATATATCACTACAGAACGGACTCTATGTTCATGGAGAAGATAAGGACCCCTTACCTTAAGTAGGATATTATTGGCATAGAGGGAGTGCAACAAAGGCTCACTAGACTTGTTCCAAGGCCAGTGATACTGGCCTATTCTGCTTTCTCTGGGGTTTCAAAAAATAAGAGGTAATCTCCCTGAAACATACAAAATATTAAGAAAATAGACAAACTAGATGCAGGTAAATTATTTCCTCTGGTTGGGTAGTCTAGAGCCAGGGCATACAGTTCAAAGTAAGGGGGAATGTCACTTAGGACCCGACTGAGATGAGAATTTTGTTAAATTCAGAGTTGCGAATCGTTGGAAATCTGTACCCCACCAGCCTTGAGGACACTTGGGTTATTGAATCTATTTAAAATAGCGATTGACAGAATTACAAATACAAGTACACAAAATTACAGAGGAAGTTGTTGAGAAGTAGGAACTTACATGATGCTCCCCCATGATTGACTTGAATGGTAGAGTCAGTTTGATGGGCTGAATAGTCTACTCCAAAGTTCCTGTTTACAGTAAGAACTGTATTGAAGATGCCTTGTTCAATGTCAGATCACAATGCCAAAAAGCCAAACAACATCACTGTGTGGTATAAAGGAGCTATTTAGTAGCAGTCTCTATGATGTCCAAATCAGCAAGTGCTCCTGCTATGGAAAAAATCCTCCACTACCACTTTCACTTTGTTCCTCCATTCATTCATGTTGACCTGGCATGCTTTCCTTGACATTACTGTCTAAATGCCCCAGAGTGAAGTTACCTGTTCTCACACGTGCAGTAGGATGCAGTGCTGTGAGAATCTTTAGTTGGTTAATCCAACCTTTAGGAGTTGTTATAAAAGTGAAATAATGTGGATTCTGGAAGGCTGAATCGAGCATAGAGAATGCTGGAGAAATGATTGGGGGGAGATGATGGCCCAGTGCTATCATCGCTAGAATATTAATCCAGAAACTCAGCTGATTTTCTGGGACCCAGGTTCAAATCCCACCATGGCATATTGTGGAATTTGAATCCAATAAAAAATAGTCTGGAATTAAAGAATCTAGTGATGACCATGAAACCATTGGAAAAACCCAGTTGGCACACTAATGTCTTCTATCCTCATCTGGTCTCGCTACATGTGCCTCCCAACCCACAGCATTATGGTTGACTCTCAACTGCCCTCTGAAATGGCCTAGCACTCAGTTGTATGAATCACTACAAAGAAGTGAAACCAGACAGATCAGCTGAAATTGACGAAGGCACTAGAAAAGACAATGGCAGAAACAGCCCTGTCAGACCCTGCTCATTAACGAGAGGAGGCTAGTGCCAATCTTGAGAGAGCTGTCTCACGGACTAATCAAACAACAGTCATACTCGTGGAATCATACCTCATAGATGCCACCATCACTATCCCTGGATACGTCCTGATCCACTGGCGGGAAAGACCCACCAGAGATGTTGGCACTGTGGTATACATTTGAGAGCGAGTTGCCCTGGAAGTTCTCAACATTAACGCTCACCCCGTGAAGTCTCATGCCATCAGGTTAGGCTCACAATGACAAGTAATATTTGCACCACACAAATGCCAAGCTATGACCATCTAACAATAAGAGATTATGAAACCACTGCCCCTTCACATTTTATGGTGTTACCATAACTGAATCTCCCACTATCAACATTCTGGGGTTTACCAATCACCAGAAACTCAACTGGACTTACCACATAAACACTGGTTAGAAGAGCAGGTCAGAGACTAGGAATACTGCGATGAGCAACTCATCTTCTGACTCCCTAGGAATTGTCCACCATCTACAAGGCACAAGTCAGGAGTGTGATAGAATACTCCCCACTTGCCTGGATGGGTGCAGCTCCAAAAATACTCGAGATTTGCCACCGTATAGAATAAAGCAACCCACTTGATTCACATCACATTCGCAAGCAACCATTGCCTCCACCACTAACGCTCAGTAGCAGCAGTGTGTACTATCTACAAGTCGCACTGCAGAAAGACCCTTGGACAGCACCTTCTGAACCCACAACCATGCCCATCCAGAAGGACAAGGGCTGTAGATACATGGGAACACCATCACCTTCAAGTGCCCCTCTAAGCCACCACCATCCTGACTTGGAAATATATTGCTGTTCCTTCACTGTTGCTGAGTCAAAAATCCTGGAATCCCCTCCCTAATGGCATTGTGGGTCAACCCACAGCAGGTGCGCTGCAGCATTTCAAGAAGGCAGCTCACGCCCATCTTCTGAAGGGCAACTAGGGATGGGCAAGAAATGCTGGCCCAGCCAGCAACGCCCACATCCCTCGAGTGAATCAAAAATATTCAGCAGTTCTGGAAGCTCCTGTGGAGGGAGAATCAGAGTTAACATTTTTTTGAGTCCTGTATGACTGTTCTTCAGAACTCTGTGTTTGTTTCTTTGTGAGCCATCGTAAGTTTTGTTGCTTTGATTTGAAGCAGCAATGGGAGGGGTGGAAAATGCAGCTTCACACATTGCTACCACAACCATGCACTTTGCAACATGATTGCGTGCCAATAAATGATGGAATAGGAATCAGAGAACACAGCAAAGGGGTGCAATGATAACCCTCCACGGGAGGGGGGATCTTCTGTCTTCATTTTGTGCAAACCTTTCCCTTCACATCATTGTTGCTACAAGTGATCAAATCCACCCCTTTGACTTGCATTAGTGATGTTAGATTAGTGGAAATCCTCATGCAACTTGCCCTCTGTCGTGAGTTAGTTTGTCCTGTAGAGAGACAGTTAGTGTTGAGATGTTGCTGAGTTTCAGAGTGTACTCATTACTGTCAACTGCTCAGCCTGCATCAATTGCATGTGATTAAAGGACTATGCAGCTACATGGAACATAATCTACCTCTCACTGGAAGTGGAGGGAGGGTCCAAATATTGGCCATACGGAGATACTCTCACCCTTCCCTCCATCTTGGCAATTCAGCTGTGGGAGAGAAGGTGCATAAGGTACCCTTCTGACCCGCCACCAATTAAAGTAGTGGGGTGGTGCATTAGTGACCATTTCAGGGCCTTGAATCACCATCAGCCTTGATAAGCTGCCTTTCCAGCTTCCAACAGGAAAGGTTAGGCCAGTTGGCTGGTGCTTAATCTGTCCCAATTTGGGAACAGGCATGAGGGTGGAGACTGGGGAAGAGGGACAGTAGTGGTGCTAAAGAGTGGCTGGTGAAAACCAAATCTGGCCCTTGCCTCAAAGCACCCCTCCCACTTTGTATTTTCCTCTCCCCAGAAATGCACACCCGCTAACACAGCTACTTGAGGTTGCAGCCTCTGATTGACTAGTGGGCATTGGATTTCGGTGTCAAATCTCCTGTTTGGATGAGAAACTTAGCAGCTAGCATTTGAGTACTTAATTGGTGCTTGAGTCGGCGAACTTTGCCGTTAGTGGGGGAGTTAGTCACAGCTCAAGTAGCCTGCCCTAATGGTTAACGCAGTGACACGCCATCCAAGCTATTGTGTTGCTAGAGTATTTCAGAAAATCTCTCAAGTGAGTGTTTGAAACTCTGTAGCTGTTATTTGTTTGGCTGAACATTTCGCATTGACGAGGAGTGTCAGTGTACATGTGATATTTTGTGATAACACATATTTTGCATTAAACACTCTATTTGGGTCAATTTATCTTTTAGGTCTTCACAGACTGTAAACTTCCTTGTTGTTTTGTTTCTGGGGTTCTACGTCTCTGATTTTGACGGCTGTGTTATAGAGAGCTCCCTTTTGGAGCTTTGCACTGCAAACTGTGAAGCCTTGTTAACATCACCAGCAACAGCTTAGCAGACAGAAGCATTAAAGTTCATAACCATGGTTACCTTCACAGTCAATGATAATGCCGTACTTGCGCTGAGGTTAGAGTAAAGGCTGAATAATTGGTGGGTTTCAGTGACAAGTTCCACAGTGAAACACAGACCCAAATATTAGTCATTTCTGTACAGGCAGAATTACTCCTGAGACTTATCATGATCTTTTTGTTGAGAGAGCCCTTCACCCATTTCTCCACCCTTTTTCAGCAGCTGCATCACCTCTGCTCATTATAAGAACACATTTAACTTTTCAAAAAAAAAAGACAAAATGGAAAAGTGAAGTAAGCCAAACATAAAGATTGGGATAAAATAGTAAAAAAGAGAGGAAATGGTGAAGTGAGGAGCCTGAGACACGCAATCAATGGGAGTCACCCCTACTCATCCACCCAATAGAGATGGTGAGTTTCAGGGCCTTCATTCACCTTTCAGATATCTCAATGGCCCACAGTTTATGAAAGGAGCAAGAGAGGAAACAGGATTATAGACCTGTCAGCCTTACTTCAGTAGTCAGGAAAATGCTAGAATCAATTATAAAGGACATAATTATTGGACACTTGTATAAAGATGATCTGATTGGGCATAGTCAACATGGATTGGCAAATGGATTTCACAGAATCTTCATAGATCATCATAGAATCTGTACAGTGTAGAAACAGGCCCTTCGGCCCATCAAGTCCACACCAACCCGCAGAGCATCCCACCCAGACCCATCCCTCGTAACCCCACCTAATCTACATGTCCCTGGACACTATGGGCGATTTAGCACATCCAATCCACCTAGCCTGCACATCCTTGGACTGTGGGAAGAAACCGGAGCACCCGGAGGAAACCCACGCAGACACGGGGAGAACGTACAAACTCCACACAGACAGTCACCCGAGACTTGTTGGAGTGCTTTGAGGGTTCTCCTAACACAAGCAATAAAAGGCAGTCAATGGACGTAGAATACTTAAATTTTTAGAAGGTTCTTGATGTCCTCCACAGGTGGTTGGTTTGCAGAATTAAAGCAGATGGAATAGGTGGTAATGTTCTGGAGTGGATTAAGGTTGGCTAACTAATAGAAAACAGCGTAGGTATGTATGGATCATCCTTGCATTGACAGACCAGTGAGGTATCATTAAGGATCAGTACTGAAGCCCCAGTTGTTCACAATGCATGTCAGTGATTTGTATGTGGGGGGACCAAATTTGGAGATGATACAAAGCTAAGCAGGAATGTATGTTGAGCTAAGGAAAGAGATGGGACTTGTTTCACAAATCTTCTAGCTGTGGCTGCAGCTGCACATTGAGCGGACATATTGAATCTGATTGTTTAGCACTCCCCAGATTCTAGGGCAGTTTGCAAACATTAAAAGGTAGTGAATGTAACCTCAGTATTTAGGGAAGGAGGAACTGATGAAACACGAAACCATAAGCTGGTGAGCCTAACGTAAGCAGCATGCAGGATATTATATACTGTAATTAAGAATATACTAATAGTATTGGGGGGGGGGGGCCCCACGGAAAGAATCTTTAAGGAGAGTACACCGTGATCTATGACAGGAGAAGCTGTATTCAACAAACTTTTGATTAAAGTACTTTTTGAGGATGTTATCAGTAAGATTGATGAAGGGACACGTAACGAGTTATATTCTTTGGATTTTAAAAAGCAGTTATTACACAGAATTAGGACATTTTAGACTGCGGGTAGTAGAATAACAAGAGCTGAGGAGGGATTAGTAGACAAGAAGCTGTACTTGGTCCTCAGCTGTTTTCCCTCTACCATTTCTATTAGTGATGTAGATCAGGGACCTGAGTAGCATTCTCAAATTTACTAATGATATAAAGTTAAGTGGGAAAGTAAAGGGTGAGGAGACAGAAAAAGGCTGCAGAAGGTTATAAACATAAGGCGAATGGACAAGGATGGAATATAATAACAGTAATCTACTCTGGTGGGGAAAAGCATCATATTTTTGAATGATGAGACTTTGGGAAAAGTTGTATTCAGAAGGCGTTAGGTGTCCTTGTACATGAATCACAGTAAGCTGAAGTGCAGCTACAGCAAGAAATTAGGAAATAAGTAGAATGCTAGCTTTTGTTCCAAAAAGATTGAAGTACAAGAACTGATGAGTTTCACTACATGAGGTACTTATTGAATAGGGGGCAGAACAGGTTTGAGGGGCTGAATGGCCTCCACCTGTTCCTATGATGAGACCACATCTGGAGTACAATGTGTAGCTTCTGGTCCTTTTTGTTTTGAGGTAATGACGTAACTTGCCCGATAGGGAGTGCATTGCATGTTCACTAAACTAATTGTTGGGGTCAGTGGAGCTGGTCTACGTTCCCTGGAGCTTAGCAAAACATGAACTGATTTTCCTGAAACATAAGGGGTTCTTCTTAAGGGGCTCAACAGAGTAGATGCTGAGTAAGTGTTTCTGCTGGTTGGAGAGCTTAGAATGTAGTACACAACCTAAGAATGAGGGTTTGACTGTTTATAAAAAGTAATTTTTTTTACTCTGAGTCATAATCTTTGGAATTGTCTACCTGAGAGAGGATGCTCAATGGTTGACTGCATTAAAGATAAAGGTCAATAGATTTTTGGTGTTAAGGGAATTAAGGGGATACTGTAGGAAGGTGAAGTTGAGGTAATAGATTTTATTGAATGGCGGAGCGGGCCACGTGGCCTGCTCCTAGTTCATAGATGTGCACTGGATATTGCAATGACCCTTTCAACCTCGCACGTCTGGAACAGTGCTGTCCTTTGGAGAGAGTGCTCAGAATTGGAAACAGTGGAGCGTAACGATAGCCAGTTAAATCAGTGGCAGTGTGTTGGCCTACTCCTGTTCCTATGTAAAATGTGGTTTAAGTGGTGCTTTCTATGACCAGATAGATTTGATGGACATTATTCCTATGACAATCATTTTAACATGAATGAAATGCATGAAATGAAATAATCAAATATTTCTTTCCCCAGCCTTATCAATATACTTGGTGTTGAATCTTCGGACTGGGAGGCCATTGATTTACAAGTTTGTTGTTCTGAGGAAGGGTCACCGGACCCGAAACATTAACTCTGTTTTTCCTTTCACAGATGCTGTCAGACCTGCTGATCTTTTCAAGCAACTTTGTTTTTGTTCCTGAGTTACAGCATCTGCAGTTTTTCCGGTTTTGACAAATTTGCTGTGATTGATTTTGTTTGGCTTTTCCCCAGGGTCAAGTATGGATTAACGGCTTTAACTTGGGTCGTTACTGGCCAGCCAGGGGACCCCAAATCACTCTGTATGTTCCTGCTCATATTCTTAGCACCTCTGCAGTGAACAACATCACGGTGCTGGAGCTGGAGAATGCACCATGTGGGGTTGAGCTAAATGCAGTCTGTGCTGTGGAATTTGTGGACACTCCTGTTTTGAATGGAACCACAGCTTACACCAACTTTCACAGTAGAGCTTTTAATAAGCAGTCTCGGCATGAATGACCTGAATGGTTAATGTGTTGCTGATCTGGTGTCATGCCTTAGTATGTGAGGATGACTATTGAGGACTGAAGTCTTTTTCCCCTTTTCAACTGAAGCTAAAACTGTTCTATCACTTCTTTTGCCTTACTGAAGCAAGTTGATAAATAACCAGTGTTGCAACCATGGAACCGTCTTGGGCTTGTGTGGAAGAAATAAAACTATGAAGTAGAGGTTCATTTGCACAGATCCACAAGTTTTCTCACTGCCGTCAAAACTGGTCAAAAGCCCTAAAGAGCCTTTGACAGTTTTTCTCTGAAGAAATAAATAAAATGTTTAACAACATTGAATGGTTAAGAAATGAAACTGAGTCTGCAGGGTGACCACAGTTGTATTGATTAGTTTACTACTTATCTTTGTTTGATCTAATACAAGGTTTGGAAAACAAATCAGGGCATGTTGTAACATTATTAATGAATGTAAGTAATAAATTCTGTGTACTATCAAATTTCCTGTTATATTGCTAATGCAACAATTAAGACTGAAACCATTTTAATTTATTCATTTGCCTAAGCAATTTTGAACGTCAGAATGAAACAGTTTGGGCTTTGATGGCCTTCCTCGAGGGCACTGCACATCCACCGCTATCGTACTATTCATTCTCCATGAGATGTTGGGAATGTAGACAGAACCTGCATCCACAGCATTGGATAAACTGCAGCCTTAGGCTTATCCCAACTGCTGTAAAGTTCAGAGACGTAGTGACACATGTTCTACCCGCCTGCTGTGTTTCAATCTCAGAAGAATCAAGATCTTGATTAACAGTGCAGAAAAAACTCTTACACGCCATTTAAAGCTTTGCACCCCATTATTTGCAGTAAATTCTCAGATATCATCATATTTGGCTGGCTGTGGGCAGCAAGGTTGCTGTGCAATTTCCCTGAATCATCACTCTAAGTCCCATCTTTGCTCTGAACTTTCACTTGTCAGTACGTTGAGCACCAGAGATTTTATTTTTTGATTTTAGAGAAATGGATTTTCCCAAATTCACTCTTACTTGTGCTTCATGATGCAGGATTTGAGGAAACAAAAGAAGTAACCTTGGGGTAATGTGTGAGGAAGTACACACTGTGTTTTGTTGACTATCACACAGCCAAAAGAGCAGGGATATGAGAAACAGCATCACTTTCCGTCATACCTGAAAAACTGTGCATTCCACCCAACCTGCTGACATCACAACCATCAGACAGTGTGATGATTATAACCTTGCAGGCTGTAATACCTTTCGGGGAGGGCAGAAATGCAAGGAAACAAAGAAGAGGATCAATAAGCACAAATGATCTTGGTGGAAATAAAAAAGACTTCAGTGACACTGATCGTGCTAAGGTAATCTGTGGATTGAGTGAATGAAGAGCAAAAGATGCCAAACTCAGCTATGTGTTACCAACAGTACTGTTGGTAGTGAGGTGGGATATACAGCAAGGGGTGTTTGAAAGCAGTGATGAAGGAAGCATTTAGTAAGGACAAAGCACTGATCACAGATTTCAAGCTAAAAGTCAATAGACTTGCAGAAAGGCAATAAAACCATAATGGGAGTTATGTACAGACCTCCTAACAGTGGTCAGGACCAGGGGTACAAGATGCACCAGGAAATAGATAGGGCATGTCAGAAAGGCAAGGTCACGGTGATCATGGGGGACTTCAATATGCAGGTTGACTGGGTGAATAATATTGCCAGTGGATCCAAAGGAAGGGAATTCATGGAATGTCTACAGGATGGCTTTTTGGAACAGCTTGTGATGGAGCCCACAAGGGAGCAGGCTATTCTGGACTTAGTGCTATGGAATGAGCCAGACTTTATAAAAGACCTTAAAGTAAGGGAACACTTAGGAGGCAGCGATCATAATATGGTAGAGTTCAGTCTGCGGTTTGAAAGAGAGAAGGCAAAATCGGATGTAATGGTGTTACAGTTAAATAAAGGTAGTTACAGGGGCATGAGAGAGGAACTGATGAAAATCGACTGGAAGCAGAACCTAGCGGGCAAGACAGTAGAGCAACAATGGCAGGAGTTTCTGGGTGTAATTGAGGACACAATACAGAGGTTCATCCCAAAGAAAAGAAAGATTATCCGGGGGAGGATTAGACAGCCATGGCTGACAAAGGAAGTCAGGAAATGTATCAAAGAAAAAGAGACAGCCTATATAGTGGCCAAGAGCACTGGGAAATCAGAAGATTGGGAAGGGTACAAGAACAAACAAAGGATAACAAAGAGAGAAATAAGGAAGGAGAGGATCAAATATGAAGGTAGACTAGCCAGTACTATTAGAAATGATAGTAAAAGTTTCTATCAATACATAAGAAACAAACGAGAGGCAAAAGTAGACATTGGGCCACTCCAAACTGATGCTGGAAGGCTAGTGAAGGGAGATAAGGAAATAGCTGAAGGACTTAATAAATATTTTACGTCACTCTTCACAGTGGAAGACATGAGTAATATCCCAACAATTAAGGAGAGTCAGGGGGCAGAGTTGAGTATGGTAGGCATTACAAAAGAGAAAGTGCTAGAAAAGCTAAAAGGTCTAAAAATTGATAAATCTCCTGGCCCCGATGGGCTGCATCCTAGAGTTCTGAGGGAGGTGGCTGAGGAAATAGCAGAGGCGTTGGTTGTGATCTTTCAAAAGTCACTGGAGTCAGGAGAAGTCCCAAAAGATTGGAAAATCGCTGTTGTAACCCCCTTGTTTAAGAAAGGATCAAGGCAAAAGATGGAAAATTATAGGCCGATTAGCCTAACCTTGGTTGTTGGTAAAATTCTAGAATCTATCGTTAAGGATGAGATTTCTAAATTCTTGGAAGTGCAGTGTCGGATTAGAACAAGTCAGCATGGATTTAGTAAGGGGAGGTCGTGTCTGACAAACCTGTTAGAATTCTTTGAAGAGGTAACAAGTAGGTTAGACCAGGGAAACCCAGTGGATGTTATCTATCTAGACTTCCAAAAGGCCTTTGATAAGGTGCCTCATGGGAGGCTACTGAGTAAGGTGAGGGCCCATGGTGTTCGAGGTGAGTTACTGGCATGGATTGAGGATTGGCTGTCTGACAGAAGGCAGAGAGTTGGGATAAAAGGCTCTTTTTCGGAATGGCAACCGGTGACAAGTAGTGGCCCGCAGGGTTCAGTGTTGGGGCCGCAGCTGTTCGCTTTATATATTAGTGATCTGGATGAAGGGACTGGGGGCATTCTGGCGAAGTTTGCCGATGATACGAAGTTGGGTGGACAGGCAGGTAGTACGGAGGAGGTGGGGAAGCTACAGAATGATTTAGACAGTTTAGGAGAGTGGTCCAGGAAATGGCTGCTGAAATTCAACATGAGCAAATGTGAGGTCTTGCACCTTGGAAAAAAGGATACAGGCATGGACTATTTTCTGAACGGTGAGAAAATTCATAAAGCCGAAGTACAAAGGGATCTGGGAGTGCTAGTACAGGATTCTCTAAAGGTTAACTTGCAGGTTGAGTCCGTGATTAAGAAAGCGAATGGAATGTTGTCATTTATCTCAAGAGGGTTGGAATATAAAAGCAGTGATGTGCTTCTGAGACTTTATAAAGCTCTGGTTAGGCCCCATTTAGAATACTGTGTCCAATTTTGGGCCCCACACCTCAGGAAGGACATACTGGCACTGGACCGTGTCCAGTGGAGATTCACACGGATGATCCCTGGAATGGTAGGCTTAACATACGATGAACGGCTGAGGATCCTGGGATTGTATTCATTAGAGTTTAGAAGGTTGAGGGGAGATCTAATAGAAACTTACAAGATAATGCATGGCTTAGAAAGGGTGGACACTGGCAAATTGTTTCCGTTAGGTGGGGAGACTAGGACCCGTGGGCACAGCCTTAGAATTAGAGAGGATCGATTTAGAACGGAAATGAGGGGACATTTCTTCAGCCAGAGAGTGGTGGGCCTGTGGAATTCATTGCCACGGAGCGCAGTGGAGGCCGGGACGTTGAATGTCTTCAAGGCAGAGATTGATAAATTCTTGATCTCGCAAGGAATCAAGAGCTATGGGGAGAGTGCGGGTAGGTGGAGTTGAAATGCCCATCAGCCATGATTAATTGGCGGAGTGGACTCGATGGGCCGAATGGCATTACTTCCACTCCTATGTCTTATGGTCTTATGGTCTTAAAGTATTCGGGCAATTTCCACGACGATTCATTTTAGGACTGGTGGGTATGGGTCTTGCTAGATATAGCAGTAACTAAAGTTATTTAACCTGGAGATAACAAGAACTGCAGGTGCTGAGCACCCTTCCCCCTCCCTAGTCCTAATGAAGGGTGTAAACCAGAAACGTCAACTTTCCTGCTCCTCTGATGCGCCTGACTTATTTAACCTGGTGTCAGCTGTGGTTCAGTTGGTACCACTCTCTCTTCTGACTCACAAAGTTCCAGGTTCAAATCCCACTTGAAGGCTGGAATATGAAGGTCGAGGCTGACACTCCAGTGCAACACAAAGAGAGTGCTGCACTGTCAGAGATGGCACCTTTCAGATGAGATGTTAAACAAAGGCCTCAGTTGTCCTTTCAAATTGATGTAAAAGATCCCATGCATTATTTTCAAGAAGAGCCAGAGGAATTATCCCCAGTGTTTTAACCATATTTATCTCTCGCAAATATGTCAAAAAATGATTATCTGCCCATCATCACGTAGCTTACATGCGGGAACTTGCTGTGCGCAAATTGACTTGTGCATTCAAAAAGTACTTAATTGGCTGTTAAGTGCTTTCATACAGCTGACAATCATAAAGATGCTATAGATGCAAGACTGGCTTTCTTTAGCCATCTGACAGTGAGAGAACATCATGCAAATACACCCCAGAATGAGTGAATTTGATATCAAGCTTGAGAGGGAAAAAGAAGGTTCACAAACAAAGTCAAAACTTTGAAGGGATGAGTAATCAATTGACCACAGTAGGGGTGAACAATGCTGTAATGAGTAATTTGCAGTTCAACAATGGGAAGTATTCAAAGAATTAGTTAAACAGATATAAAGAATTTAGATGAAGAACCAGTGTGACACTAAGGGGCAAAAGTAGCACAGAATTTAATTGTTGCTGAAAAGGGAAACGTTATTAAAACTTTGTGTCCTGCACTTGACAAGACAAATGCAAGATGCCAAATTTCAAATCATCATCATAACGTATACTACAGGAGAAAAGGGTGCTTCCTGCTTTTTGAATTACCTAGGAATTTAGAATGCCAGTTGCTTTTTCCATGGCAAGGCCTTAGCTAATCATAGAAACATAGAAAATAGATGCAGGCATAGACCACTCTGCCCTTTGAGCCTGTACATCTATTAAATATGATCATGGCTGTTCATCCAACTCAGTATCCTGAAGTTTTCTGAAGAAGGGTCCCAACAAGGCCATGGGCCAGACGCCGGAAAATGGGACTAGCATAGTTCGAGATAGTAGGAACTGCTGATGCTGGGGAATCTGAGATAACAAGGTGTAGATGAACACAGCAGGCCAAGCAGCATCAGAGGAGC
>JAHRHZ010000029.1:26502939-26514364 GCA_024137785.1 Ginglymostoma cirratum
AAGAAGGGTTTAGGCCCGAAACGTCAAGTTTTCCTGCTCCTATGATGCTGCTTGACCTGCTGTGTTCATCCAGCCCCATGCTTGTTATCTCGGATTCTCCAGCATCTGCAGTACCTTTTATCTCTCATAGTCCAACAGGTTTATTTGAAATCACAAGCTTTTGGAGCGCTCCTCCTTCCTCAGTTATTTCCATTAAACTCAAACTTCTAATCAGCATCCTTTTCTCATGCAGCAGAAATTATTGTTTCTTTTGAGATTTGGGATTCTTGTAATTCTGTCCTGATGAGTGCAAGATGAGAAATCTGAACATAATCTCATTTGTTTCAGCAATATCACTAATAATAAATACATGGTAATCATAGACTATTAATCCAAGAAAGAAATTGCGTAGTTATTAGGCAGGTTCATCTGACGAAGGGGCTGCGCTCTGAAAGCTTGTGATATCAAATAAACCTGTTGGACTATAACCTGGTGTCATGTGACTTCTCAATTTGTCCACCTCAGTCCAACATTGGCAATTCCATGACATGGCTAAACAATCAGGAAAGTTTCTGTGGTAGCAGATGGTGTGGGGTGGCAGTGACCCGTGGATAGTTAGCTCGTTAGTTGGGCTGTTGAATCTATGGAAGGTTTTTGCTACAAGACAGGTTTGTGTTAAGATATTGTAGCCCTAAACAAATACATTAAAAATTCCAAAGCCAGCCTTTGGTAGCCAGTCACCAGCAGAATAGAGTCACATCCTCAACAGTATTTGGCTGTGGATGGTCAGACCCAGAAATAACTGCTTTAAAGTGTCACTCTGGTCAAAAGCATGCTGCTTAAATGCAGGTTACACATTCCTCAAGTGGTCTCACAAATGTTTCCACTGACTAATATCAGTGGGGTTTAGCTACAAACAACAACCACTTTATTTCCGTTCGTATCCTCTTCTCCAGAACATGATGTTTACAGGGCTATGGGGAGTGCTAAACTGGCAAAGATATACACAAAAACAAAGTTGCTGGAAAAGCTCAGTACGTCTGGCAGCATCTGTGAAGGAAAAAATAGAGTTAATGTTTGGGTCCGGTGACCCTTCCTCACTTGACCCGAAACTCTGTTTTTTCCTTCACAAATGCTGCCAGACCTGCTGAACTTTCCCAGTAACTTTGTTTTCGGTCCTGATTTACAGCATCCACAGTTTTTTCGGTTTTTATTTGGCAATGATATATATTTGTTTGCACAGGTTTGTGTGTGAGGCGTAGATTTCAGGAATAAATACAGTTATTTGTGTATAGTTATTTGCATCAGTTATCTCCATTAAACTCTGAAATATTTTATGGTTCAAAACCAAAGAAATTCAGTTGATTAATACAAATCTAATCCCTTAAGTTACTGCAATTGGTGGGAAATTTGACAGTAAATTCTGGCATGCATTGCAAATTACTTCATCTAATCAGCACCTTCTCTCATACAGCATCAATTATTGTTTCTTTAGAGATTTGGGATTCTTGTAATTCTGTCCTGATGAGTGCAAGATGAGAAATCTGAACATAATCTCATTTTTTTTCAGCAATATCACTAATAATAAATATGAGGTAATCATAGACTATTAATCCAAGAAAGAAATTGGGTAGTTATTAGGCAGGCAGCTAAAGCTTCAATATGGCAAAGAGGAATTGTATGTTCATAATAAGCATTAGCTGCCAGTTGTGTTGGCAATAAATTAGACACCCAGGAGCTGTAATAAATAAAAGGAGGAAGAAAGAAATAAAAACATGCATTAATTATCACTTTTTTTTGGTTATAGGGCATTCCAAAGTGTCTTATAATCAAGCAGTTTTGAAGTGTGATCACTTTTGTAATTCAAGCAAATTGATCTAAAAAGTACAAAGCCTTTCATTTGAAGCCAAGATACTCTTGCAATTCGGTCCTGATGGGTGTGAGACAAAACTTGTCTGACATCGTGTTTCCTTTATCAGAAATTCTCTCCTTACAGTTTCTCCCAGAAATGCGTCATTTAATGTTTCCTTGCATTAAATTTCATCCACCTGAACAATCTACTCAGTCATCAATGTCCTCCTGAAGCTGATTAATCTTTGCTCTGCAATTGAACACAATCCTTAATTTTGTTGCCAGCAAGCTGTGATGTACTGCCTTTCCTGAGGCTCTGACCATTTATATAAGGTCTCAATTTACACAGGCCTACTGTAAATTATTTTGTTATTTGTTCATGGGTTGTGGGCTGTGCTGGCTAGGACAGCATTTATTGTCATTGCTATACATTGGCTTTGAGGAGTCAGGAGGTGAGTTAGACACTGCAGGATTCCGAACCTCTGACCTGCTGAGTACGAGGTTATCCTCATTGGTAGCAAAAACAGGAAGGCAGATTATGATCTGATTGGCAATAGATTGGAAAAGGGGGAGGCGCAATGACACCTGGGTATCCTGTATACCAGACACTGAGAGTAAGCACGCAGGTGCAGCAGGTGGTGAAGAAGGTAAATGATATATTGGCTTTCATAGTGAGAGGATTCGAGTATACGAGCAGGGATGCGTTGTTGCAATTGTACAGAGCCTTGGTGAGACCACTCCTAGTGTATTGTGTATAGTTCTGGTCTCCTTATCTGAGGAGGGATGTTAAGGCTATGAAGGGAGCGTTGGAATGCTTTACCAAACTGATTCCTGGGATGGCAGGAGTAACTTATAAAGAGAGACTGGACTGGTTCGGACTATATTCACTAGAGTTTAGAAGACTGAAGTGGAATCTCTTACAAACCTATCAAATTGTAACAGGGCTAGACAAGGTAAACACAGGAATGATGTTCCTGATGACTGGGGAGTCCAGAACCAGGGGTCATAGTTTAAGGTTATGGGGTAGGCTATTTACGACTGGGTTGAGGAGAAATGTCTTCAACCTAAGAGTGGTGAACCCGTGGAATTCTCTGCCACAGAAAGCGTTTCAGTGCAAAAATTTTGAACTTTGAATTTATTGTCATGGGTATTTTTACAAGAAAAATACAATGAAAAGTGTTATAAGTCAATTTACCATGGCACCTGTATTAATGACAGAAGTCAGAAGCAAATCCGTAAGTAACAATAAAAAGTAAATTTATGACAAAAGTTCATCACAGTCCACTTAACGGCTCCTGGTTTCAAAGGAAGCCGATCAAAAGGCGAAAAACACAGCCGGAATGAGACCACCAATCCATGATGAGAACAATGGTACCGACACGCCAGGCCGCTGGAAAAACCGGGCCAAAAGCCTCCGCTGAAGAAAACCAACACTGGGATGAGACCGCCAGCCCGGATGATAAATGCCACTCCTGGCTGTCGGAACACTGGGCTGGATGCGTTCGCCGAAGATTAAGCCGGACCGCTGATGAGACCTCAACACCGGGACAAAACCGCCACGTCAGGAGGCCATTCAGCATGGGCCGAGACCACCACCATGCTGGGAAAAAAACCACCACTCTGGACTGCCAGAGGCCACCCCATCGCTGGATAAGCTGTCAAATGAAGGTAAGATGAATTTTGATGTTTTAATATTAGCTATACTAATTGGAAACATTAAAAACAGAGAAAGAAAAAGAAAAAAAAATTGTAAAAGTGAACAGTGTAGATGTTACGGGCTCCTGGGCTGAGGAACCTGCACTCCGGCCACCATTTTGCAAAACATTGAATGTTTACATGGAGTTAGATGTAGTCCTTAGGGATAAAGGGATCAAAGGGCAAGGGAAGAAAGTGGAATCAGGGCACTGAGTCTGATGATCAGCCATGATTGTACTGAATGGTGGAGCAGGATTGAAGGGCTGAGTGGCCTACTGCTACTCCTATTTTCTATGTTTGTTTTATAACTAAAACAGGGACCAATGAAATTCATGAAGAAGTGGCCATATTAACTGTTTGTTCAAGATTTCCATCAATTTTCCAATGAAAGCTGTGGAGAAATTTTAAGGAATTCAGAGCCTATTTTTGAAGAGAAAACAACCCCAAACCCTGGTGGTCACTGTTGTTTAGAACCCTCCAGAGACCCAGGTAATGTTCTGGGGACTGGGATTCAAACCCCTTTCATGGCAGGTGGTGGAATTTGAATTTGATAAAAAATCTGGAATGATGAGTCTAATGATGACCATGAACCTGGTGCCAATTGTCAGGAAATATCCATCCGATTCACTTTAGGGAAGGAAGGTGCCAACTGAAGGGCATTGAATGCTTGTTTCAGTAGAAACGAATGCAGCATTACAGGGAAAATGCGCAGAAAACTAATGCAGATATGATGGGCCAAATGACCACCTTCTGCACTGTAACAACTCAGTGAGTCTGACTTGGCTGACTAGAGAGCTGCAGGAGGTTACAGATAGAGTGATAAGTGTCATGTCGGGACTTAAATCCAGGCTGAGAAATTTAATGTCGCAAGTGTTAGGACTGCAAACATGGGGTGATGGGGTAATGGGGCATGCTGTGAGTTAGGACACAGACAGAAACATATTGGGCACCAACAGGTTTACAGACAGAAAAGCGCAGAAGCAATCTGTTGGAATAGTCAAGTCTCGGAGTAATAAAAAGGTGAACGAATTAAACCACGAGCCAACCTCAAGCTGGGGTAAGTGCAAATATTAGCCAGGTTTACCTTGATCCCAACTGAGTGGCATCCATTGGACCCAAGGTGTGAAGATCACTGGATGGATAAAGGTGATGATAAAGGTGATGGATAAAGGTGACGATAAATGTGATGGATAGAGGTGATGGATAAAGGTGATGATAAAGGTGATGATAAAGGTGACGGATGAAGGTGATGATAAAGGTGATGATAAAGGTGGTGGATAAAGGTGATGATAAAGGTGATGGATAAAGGTGATGGGTAAAGGTGACGATAAAGGTGATGTATAGAGGTGATGGATAAAGGTGATGATAAAGGTGATGGATAGAGGTGATGGATAACGGGGATGATAAAGGTGATGGATAAAGGTGATGGGTAAAGGTGATGATAAAGGTGATGGATAAAGGTGATGATAAAGGTGATGGATGAAGGTGGTGGATAAAGGTAATGATAAAGGTGATGGATGAAGTTGATGATAAAGGTGATGGATAGAGGTGATGGATAAAGGTGATGATAAAGGTGATGGATAATGGTGATGGATAAAGGTGATGTTAAAGGTGGTGGATAAAGGTTTTGGATAAAGGTGATGGGGAAAGGTGATGTTAAAGGTGGTGGATAAAGGTTTTGGATAAAGCTGATGGAGAAAGGTGATGTTCTGCACTGTCCCTGAGCCTTCCTGCCACCAAATTCATACAGGAAGAGCTAGAGTTCCCACACAATGTCCTTTTGTCCAATTAAACCATGCTACCAACTCCAAGCTGTACTCTATGCGCCAAAGACATAAGAGTTGGTAACGTGGTTATGTGAAATGCCATGCTAATGCTATTTCATTGTTTACGTAAGTTTAAGGCATTCACAAAGCACCTTCTGTCGCAACCAGGTAGCTGCTTTTGTATCAAAGTGTTGCTGTACTGTACCATTGTTGTTTAGATGTAATGCAAAATCTACTTTTGTTGATTCCAAATTTTTAAATTCCCATTACAAGACCTTTTGGGAAGATGATGGCTGAGTGATATTATCCTTAGACTATTAATCCATAGACCCAGGTAATGTTCTGGGGGATGACAAGGTGCACAGCTGGATGAACACTGCAGGCCAAGCAGCATCAGAGGAGTAGGCTGAAGAAAGATCTAGGCCTGAAACGTCAGCTTTCCTGCTCCTCTGATGCTGCTTGGCCCGCTATGTTCGTCCAGCTCTATACCTTGTTGTCTCAGATTCTCCAGCATCTGCAGTTCCTACTATTTCTGAAACAATGTTCTGGGGGTCTGTTTTCAAATCCTGCCATGGCAGATGGTAGAATTTAAACTCAATTTAAAACAAGTCTGGAATGAAGAGACTATTGATGGCCATGAAAGGGCTATCAATTGTCAGAAAGTGCCTTTCTGGTTCACCTATCTAGATGCATCACAGTGTGGTATAATAACTGCTTTTCCCAAGACTGAAAGAAACTACAGAGATTTGTGAACATAGCCCAGTTCATCACACAAACCAGCCTCCCACACCCACTGAGTTCTGATGGAGGGTCACTCAACACAAAACGTTAACTCTGATTTCTCTCCGCAGACGCTGCCAGACCTTCTGAGTTTTTCTAACAATATCTGCTTTTGTTTCCCATCCATTGACTTCATCTACACTTCCCATTGCCTTGGGAAAGCAACCAGCATCAGCAAATACCCTCCCCACCCCAGTTACACTCTCTTCCACCCTTTTCCGTCGGGCAGAAGATATAAACATTTTTATAGACATCTGAACAGACACAAGAACAGCTTCTTCCCTCGTTATCAGACTTTTGAATGGACCTCTTAAATATTAAAGTTGATCTCTCACTCTGCACCTTCTCGGCAGCTGTAACACAATATCCTGCACTCTGTCCTGTTTCATTGAAGCACTCATACAGTATGACCTGCCTGTGAAGCACGTAATACAATACTTTTCACTGTACCTCGGTACACGTGACAGCAATTAATCAAATCAAAGCACTGATATCCTTTGGGGAAGGAAATCTGTCTTCTTTACCTGGTTTAGCCTCCACATGACTGTAGACCTACAACAAAGTGGTTGACTCTTAACTGCCCTGTGGGCAATTAGAGATGGGTAATTAATGCCTGCAACACCTCTATGTCCTGTGAATGCATAAGAAAAATTCTTACAAAGTGTGTGGTAATATTTCTTTCACTGAAACTAACAAGGGAAACGACAACAATGTTTCCTTTCAACCACGCACTTTCCCACACAGCCACTACTCAGGTAGGATTTTAACCCATTGAACCTATTCACTCAATCAGAGTAAAGATGGGACTCAATGGTCTGAATGTTAACAGGGATTGAGTATATAAATGGCAAGAATGGAATTATGGATTGGAAAACTAAAGTCCACTGTATGCAGTGGAGTTTTAACTATAATGCTCCATTAAAACTGCCTTGGTCCTAACAAGTCAACTGAGTTGTGTCAAGGTCTGTTTGATTATTCTCCTGTGCGTTGCTGATTAGACTATTTTACTACATAGCTAAGGAATATATTCAAGCCTTACCACATCTTTTATCAAATTATCTGGCGTTTGGGGAACCTATTGTTTCCCATTACTTTCACCGTGGCAACAACATAGCCAATTAGAGTTTACTTGCCAACCAATCAGCACCCCTTTTTCCTGTGGTGTAAATTGTTGTGCTCGTTTGAAATTTGGTATTCCTGCATTTGTCCTGATGAGTGCAGGATGAAAAACTTTGGCAACACGTGCCCCTTTTCAGCAATTTATTTTACTACATCAAAAGTGCTACGTAAATGCAAGCTGCTGTTGTTGTGGGAATAGACTCGTTGAGGGAAAAGACTTTATCGAGTGATTCCAGAAATATTTCCATCAACAGGAATCATGTGAGGACACATAATCAGATTTACAGATTTTAATTCCATTAGTCTCCTCAGTCTTTACATAATATGCCTTGAGAAAGAAAACAACGACTTCTTAAGTCAATATTCTACAAAGATATTGCCGTTTTCTTTACATGAAAAATAGATAATGTTTTAAGAAATCGGATTTTACGAGAAAAGCTGAAGTATTTTACACATACACATTTTTCTTAATTGTCGCTTTCCAGTTACAAAGCTATTAAGAAATATAAATCAAATATTAATCAGGGAATCCCTTTAGTGTGGAAGCAAGCCATTTGGCCCATTGAGTCCACACTGACCGGCTGAAAAACATCTCCCCTTGACCCACCCCTCTATCCTATCCCTGTAACCCTGCATATCCCATGGCTAATCCACCTAGCCTGCAGTCTATGGACAATTTAGCATGATCAATCCACCTAACCTGCACATCTTTGGACCGTGAGAGGAAACCAGAGCGCCCAGAGGAAACCCACGCAGATACAGAGAGAATGTGCAAACTCCACAATGTCGTCCAAGGGTAGAATTGACCCCGGGGCACTGGGGCAGCAATGCTAACCACTGAGCCACCGTGCTGCCCTTAATAGAAATGAAATCAACTCAAATGTGATTGAATGGCAGAACAGACTTGATGGGCCGAGTGGTCTCCTTCTGTTGTCTAATAGCACTTGTGCAAATTAATTGAGGGAGTAGTCTTGATTTGGGAGGTTTGGTCAGAGGGGTTCACATGTTGTCTCCCTGCTAGCATTCAGCCCTGTTCCACAACCTCCAACAAAACCGTAGCATGGCTAGGAACAAGACTGTGAGCAGAGAAGATATTTGTACAGAATTGATACCCCCTGGCGAGTTTTCTTTGTTGGAAAGAGCAGGTTGATGTGTTTTCCAAGTCAATGCACATCATTGATTGAGTTCTCTCAGTGATCAGTGTCAGTCTAATCCTCCAGGGACTCCAGGTTTAATCTGCTGTTGCTGTGCAGTATTCTGATCTAAGAACAGGCAAGAAAATACCGTGCACCACCAAGTCCACTTCCTTTAAGTTTCTATACTGGGCTAGACTACAAATGAGCCACATGGTGAATTTTAAGCATCATTTTCCCTACCTCTATTTCATTTTGGTACTATTGAAATATACTTTAAAATGTTGTATTACACCAGGGTCTAAAGCACTGTAGCGTTGAGTTAATTATACTGTAGCTGTTAAGTAGCTTCACACTACACCATAGCAAGGAGCTGATGGCATGCAAGATGGTATCTGACAGTGCTCCATGACACAAGAATAATGAGAAGATACAGTGGTAAGCATTCTTGGTGAGACATGTTGCTGCAGCTGTTTGTAGACACTCCTGCCAGGGGGATTTGTGGTCATAGATCAACACAATCCTCTGGCTTCCACCATCCTCATACGTTCACTGTAGTTGCTCTGCAACCACACTGTGATATCAATCGTCCAGGACCACTCCACATTCTGCTGCACAGACACAAACGCACAAACACACACACGTACACATGCATGCACACAAACGCCCACACAAACATGTACACACGCACACACACACACACACCCCCGCACGCGCGTGCACACACACGCACACATACGCACACATACACACACACCTGCACGCGCGTGCACACACACGCACACATACACACACACACCTGCGCGCACACACACACATGCACATCATTTTTGCAGCTATTCAGCTCCAATTGTTGTGAGTAAATTACCACAAACTGCCCTTAATTGACTACTAATTGAGAAATCTCACAGACAATCAAATACTGAAACAATTACTTAAACTCTATTGGATGCAGCAACTGAAATAAGACCCCACCATTGTCTGGGTACCTAAGAAAACATATGCAATGTGTCTCAATGACCACTGCCCAGTGACTCTGACCTTAATCTTCTACAATTTGCCGACTGACGTAACAGGTCCACAGCGGATGCCATTTCCCTGCACTCATCCCCAGAACATCTGAATAGCAAGGATACCTAGATCAGAATCCTGCTCATCGACTACAGCTCTGCCTTCAATACCATTACCTCCTCCAGACTGATCTCAAACTCCAAGACCTTGGTCTCGGCTCCATCCTCTGGATCCTCAGCTTTCTGACCCACAGACCACAATCGGTGAGGATAGGTAACTGCACGTCCTCCACAATAACACTCAATACTGGAGACCCCCCACCCCAAGAATGCTTCCTCAGCCCCCTACTGTACTCCCTGTACACCTATCACTGTGTTGCCAAATTCTGAATGAATGCCATCAGTGACAGCACCACTGTGGTAGAACAGATATCTAACAACGACAAGTCATAATACAGAAAATTGGCAGAGGCCTTCATGATGTGGTGCAATGAGACCAAACTCTCTCTCAACGTTGGCAAAACCAAAGAACTGATCACTGATTTCAGAAAGAAAGGAGGAGAACGCGCCCCTGTCTACATCAATGAAGCTGAGGTTGAGAGGGTGGAGAGCATGAAGTTCTTCAGAGTGACGATAACCGACAACCTATCCTGGACTTCCTGCATAAATACGACAGTCAAGAAGGCACAACAATGCCTTTTCTCCCTCAGGCAGCTCAGGAAATTTGGCATGTCCATAAGGTCCCTCACCAATTTCTACAGATACACCATTGAAAGCAGACTGTCTGGGTGCATAATGGCCTGGTACGGCAACTGCTCTGCCCAGGACCGTAAGAAACTACACAAAGTAGTGTGCACAGCCCAGACCATCAGAGAAGCCAACCTTCCATCCATAGACTCCATTTACATGGCTCGCTGCTGCAGAAAGGCTGCCAACATCATCAAAGACCCATCGCACCCCGATAATGATCTCCTACAAACTCTTCCATCAGGCAGGGGATACAGAAGCCTGAACACACGCACCAGCAGTTTCAGGAACAGCTTCTCCCTGGCTGCTATTAGACTGATGAGTGGACTCTTTAACAAATAATGTTGATCTTGTCTAGCAAATGCCCTGTGTGACGCAACCTGTATGCTTCTGTTGAAGTTTATTTTTACTCTACGATCTGTATGTTCCTGCTTACTATAATCTGCTTGTACTGCTTGTAAACAAAGCTTTTCAATTTACTTAGGTACACATGACAATTAAAAATACGTCAAAATAAATCTCAAGTAAACAAGTTAAGCCTCACACGCCAACTTGGCTAAGACTTGATTAATGTTGGAATTTAGCAGTGATTCCAACCAACGGCATCTGTCTCTGGATATGTTCAGGGTTCAACCGTTATGCAGTGTTTTTCTTTGGAGTTCTGTCACTGAGGAATCCTGGAATTGAATTCCTATGCAATTTTCCCACTTTCAGTTTTGTGGTGCGACATTATTGACGATTCTTTAGATTCTTTCATCAAATTATTGACTATTCCACTGAAACCATCAAATTGGCAGCTTGCCTTCTAATCAGAAGTAGCTTTCCTGCTCCTATGATGCTGCTTGACCTGCTGTGTTCATCCAGCCCCATGCTTGTTATCTTTGTTCCTGGTTATGCTTGGCATTGACTGTCTGTTTGAAGACACAACTTTCCTGTGATTATCTCCTTAAATTCTTCTGCAGGGCATCCATTTGTCTTTATGGTTTAAAGCAGTCATCTATCAAACAATTGTTGTAACAGTTTTGTTTCTGTAATTTTAACTCCTTCTTTTCCCAGGTGTGGCTAATTGCTTTCAGTTCCATTATAACAGCTTATTCTTGTCCCTTAACAATTTATTCCGTATACTGTCACTGCTGATTCTTTTGGTCTGTAAACAGATATTAAAGTTCTGAAGTTTACACTGTCACACAAAATGGCCAAAATGTGGACATTTTGTTTGCTGGATGTCCCTGTTTAAGAGTTCAATTTGATCTTACAACTGCAAGTACCATTTCATCTGCCCATTGGCCTTTGTATGAACAAAAACAAAGTTGCTGGAAAAGCTCAGCAGGTCTGGCCGCATCTG
>JAHRHZ010000029.1:26534468-26595152 GCA_024137785.1 Ginglymostoma cirratum
CGGAAATGTTAACTCTGATTTTTTTTCTTCACAGATGCTGCCAGACCTGCTGAGCTTTTCCAGCAACTTCTGTTTTTGTTATTGGGAATGTGTCATTGAAGTTAGAATCAGCCATGATCTTACTGAATGGTGAACCAGGCTCAAAAGGCAGAATGGCCTATTGCACTCATGCTCGTCATTTATATAACAGCTTTAAGGAAAGTGTTCAGTCAGCTTTGTCCCGTTTCTGGACTATGATTATTTTGAAATATTGAAGGCTTACTAGGAAGAAGGAATATATGTTGAAGCACCTTTTATTACCCAGATGCCCCAGAGGGCTTTACAACCAGTGAAGTACCTTTGAAGAGTAATCTCTGCTCTAATATAGGAAACGTGACAGCTAATTTTTCACAGCAAATTCCCACCAACAGAAACATCACAATGATCATAAATTCTGTTTTTGAGTGGTATTGATTGAGACATAAATATCAGTCAGAATATCGGGGCAAACTTCATTTGCCTCTTTTGGAATAGTGCCATGAAATTTGGTTTATCCATCTGAAGGAGCAAACGCGATTCCAGTTTAACATTGCATCTGAATGACAGCCCCTCTGGCAGAACAGCACTCCCTCAGTACTGCAATGAAGTGTTAGCAGCGAGTGAGAGTGAATTCAGAACTTCCTGATTCTCAGGTGACTCACTGAACCACAGACAGACATTGTGCCTGGATCTTGCTCATTGGCAGATTGTGAACATTTTGCGAAAATTTTGCCACATTCCCAATCTCTTCCGAGGGCAGTGACACCTTCATTAATCAATTGTACTAGAATAGGTAAATAAACAGTTCTTTTGTAGTACACCTTGTGTTGAAACTTTTAGTCTTGCACTCAGGATCATAGAAGTGTTACTGTGCAGGAGGATGCTATTTGTCCCATCAAGTCTACATCAGAAGAACAATTGCAACATTTGCAAAAGTAAAAGGAAAGCAACAGAGTCAACTTTTCTGACATAAAATTTAAACAAAGCTTGGCAGTGAACTGTCAGTCATGATTAACATGTACATTCTCCATGGCACTATCTCTACGAATCAGAATCCACTTGTCAACCAATCATCACTCTCCTCTCACACAGTACAAATGTTGTTCGCCCTTTGGTTTGGTATTTCATGTGAATTATTCTGATGAGGGTAAAACGAAAAAAAAAATGTCAAAATGTATTAATGTTCAGCAATGCTCAACAGAAAATAATCAAACAAAATCTGTGCTACAGTATCCATCATTTTGCATCTTCCTGAGAAAGATCATTTTGCTGAAATTGGTGAGAGGGAGGTGGGCAAAAAAAGATGTAGGACTGTGTAGGAAGATGAAGAATTGCTCTTGAAAGTGTACAGTTCTAATGTTTTAAATGCCATCTGTACTAAAACCAGGAAACATAGAAACATAGAAAGTAAATGCAGGAGTAGGCCATTCAACTCTTCAAGCCTGCACCACCATTCAATATGATCATGGCTGACCATGCAATCTCAGTATCTCATTCCCGTCCTCTCCCCATATCCCATGGTCCCTTTAGCCACAAGTGCCACATCTAGCTCCCTCTTGATTATATGTAACAAGCTGACCCCAACAGCTTCCTGTGGGAGAGAATTCCACAGGTTCACAACTCTCTAAGTGAAGAAATTCTTCTTCATCTCAGTCCTGAATGGCTCACTCCTTGTTCTTAGACTGTGACCCCTTAGTTCTGGGCTTCCCCAACATCAGGAACATTCTTCCCACATCTAGCCTGTTCAGTCCCATCAGGATTTTATATGTTTATATGAGATACCTCCTTATTCTTCTAAATTCTGGAGAGTACAAGCCCAGTCGATCCAGTCTTTCCTCATATTTCGGTCCTGCCATCCTGGGAATCAGTCTGGTGAACCTTCGCTGGACTCCATTCAATAGTAAGAATGTCCTAGCTTAGACCAGGAGACCCAAACCATGCACAATACTCAAGGTGTGGCCTGACCAAGGCCCTGTATAACTGCAGCAAGACATCCAAAAGCAAGCAAAGGTTATTTTGCCCGTCTCCTCTTCACCTATCTGCTCCTTTATCCATCTTCCATCCGCCTCCCCCTCTTTCTCTATTTATTTCAGAATCCGTTTCCCCTCCCCCATTTCTGAAGAAGGGTCCAGACCTGAAACATCAGCCTTCCTGCTCCTCTGATGCTGCTTGGCCTGCTGTGTTCATCCAGCTCTACATCTTGTTATTTCAGATTCTCCAGCATCGGCAGCTCCTACTATGTCTGCAAGGGTTATTTTGTCTGGCTTTACATCTTCCTGTCTTCCCTCTCACCCGAGTGTCAATGAACAATCTACCCAGTCGCAGATAAAATTAATTCAAATTAACGTTTCATTCATCAGCTAAAATGACATTCATACTTCCACCCAAAATAAGTGCCATGTTTGTAAGTCCACTGTGTAACCGAAACCTTTTCAGGCCTTAGAAAAGCCATTAGAAAATACAGATCTAATGATGTTAATTAGATATTTTTGTGGTTGTTTAAAAGCTGTTTATCTATCCTTGAAACTACTGAAGTGTGGTAAACTTTAGGCCTCAGTGTGCATGGAGAATTGGCAATGCCAGTTGTTGGGAAACTGTGTGTGTGGCATTGAGGGAATTTGCTGCTGTACACGAGACCAGGGGAGCAACTGAGGCTGCCCATTAGCAATTACGTGAGAATGAAACTGCTGGAGAACAAGTATTGGCACCGCTTTACTGTGTTTATCTTTGAAAGCTAAGCTGAAGGGTGAAGGGTGCAAAGCTGAAGGTTTTCCCAATGAAATAATGCAAGAGGGTTTGAGTGCAAGAGCAAGGATGTCTTCCTACAACTCTACAGGGCCTTGGTCAGACTCCATCTGGAGTACTGTGTACAGTTTTGGTCTCCTTACCCAAGAGAAAACACTCTTGTCATCAAGGGAGTGCAGCAGAGGTTCACGTGACCGACTCCTAGGATGGCAGGTTGTTACTTAAGGAGAGATTGGGTCAACTGGGCCTATATTCACTGGAGTTTAGAAGAATGAGTGGGGATCCCATTCAAATGTCTAACAATGTGACAGGCCTGGATAGGTGGGGTAAAAGGATGATGTTTGGCTTGGCTGAAGGGTTAAGAACAAGAGGATCTTGGTCTCAGGATATGGTGTCAGCCATCTCAGGAGAAATTTCTTCACTCAAAGGATGATGAATCTGAGGAAATCTCTCCCACAGAAGGCTGTGGGTGTCAAGTCACTGAAAATATTTAAGAAAGAAATTGATAGATTCCTAGAGGAAATGGTGTTGAGATACCATGAAACATGAAGATGTTGAATGGCAGAGAGGGCTCGAAGGGCCCAATAGGCTACTTTTCTGATCTTCTTCGTTTCTAAATTTCTTGCTGAGTGAAGCTTGAAGGTGACTCCAAAAGTGCAAAAGCTTGATGATTTTAAAAAGGTTGGGGATTTTGATTTCTGTGTTGATTCATGCACTATTACCTATTGTATCAATGAGAGGGAGAGTGGCAGCACAGTGGCAATGTCAGTGGGCTATTAATGCAGAACCCCATGATAAAGTATCTGGGGATATGAGTTCTAATCTCACCATAGCAGATGGCAAAAATGGAATCTAATAAAAACCTGGACGAAAAGCTAGCTTCATGGCAATCCTGAAACCACTGTCAATTGTGACGAAAAATCCATCTGGTTCACTGATTTCCTTATGGGAGAGAAATCTGCCATCCTTACCTAGTCTGACCCACAGCAATTTGGTTCACTTTGCCGTCTGGGGTGATAATAGCAAACTTACTTAGTGATGCCCCACATCCTGTGAAAAATATCATGAGCACTCCAAAGAGAAGCATTAATCAAATGCAACAAATTTGCTTTTGA
Source organism: Ginglymostoma cirratum (assembly GCA_024137785.1). Classification (NCBI taxonomy): domain Eukaryota; kingdom Metazoa; phylum Chordata; class Chondrichthyes; order Orectolobiformes; family Ginglymostomatidae; genus Ginglymostoma; species Ginglymostoma cirratum. The sequence continues at coordinate 26,538,347 of JAHRHZ010000029.1, forward strand.
CTTGACTTGCTGTGCAATAGCTATTTTAAGACCTAACCACTAATTAGAACACTTTCTGGTCTGCTCCAGTTGACTGTACTAACCAGCTAACTGTCACCAGGCGTAACTATCAAACACTCACTAGAATAGAACACATAGAATATTTAAGATCAAACATCCGTTGTGAACCAAAGGATTTAAAGCCTGAAATAACACATAAGTGAGTATGACATATAGATCTTTATCTTTTAAGTAAATCCTATAACAATAACCACATTCAGAGAAGGGAAAGGAATTCATAACTCTGTTGCCTAAATGATGAGAGATGTAACAATCTAAAAACATACAAGGGGATAGCTAGACAAAAACATACAAGGGGATAGCTGGACAGAATAGGGAAAGAAAGGAGAATGAAGGAATGAATGACAGAAGGAAAGAGAGGGAAAGAAATAGATGTGGAGAAAGGAAGATTTGCAGGAAGAGAGGCAAAAAAGCAATTTATATTTAGTCTTTGCGATAGTGTTTTTCATGACCATTGGATGTCTCAAAGTGTTTTATAGCCAATGAATAACTTGTGGAAGTGTGGGGCTGCATGGCGCTGTCAGTGGTGAGCCAGCCCTGCAGCTGTTGAACTGGTGATAATCTCTTTAAGAACAGACTTTATTTTACCCAATCTCAGGAGGACATTCTGCCTGAGAGAGAGACAGCTCTGCCCTAATAGAAGGCTGGCAGCAAGGTGGCCACTGCTCAGACTACACGCAGCTATGCCAAAGAGGATCCTGGTCATGAGATAGATCTGGAGCATTGCCAGGGTCAGTCTGGTAAACCATGAGGTGGGGAGAGTGAGACAATGTGAGTGGATGTTGGTGGGGGTAAGGGGTTTGAGAGAATGCAGCAGAGGGTAAAAGGAAGTATGAGTTTAGGGATGTTATGCCTCTGATGGACACAGGATACCTGCAAAAGAAGCTTCACCTCTGCTTTTCCAACCCCTCCTGACACTGTTTGGCATGATCACTTTAGAAACAGGAGCCATTAGAACATTATCCATTCATATAAGGACATACCACAAGAAACATAGTGTCCATTGTGCTGAGCTGTAATTGTGTGGACTTTCAGAGCTGTGGACAGAAAGGAAGCTGCTGTCTGCAACTTGAAAGACTGGATGAGTCAGAATGGCTGTAAATTTTTCAGTCGCTGCTGTGACTTAACTTTGCAAGTACATGCGTATCTAGAAAGAAACAAAACAAGACTCTGAAGGTGGCTGATAGATAGATGTCAGGCAATAATTCTGACACTCTACGCCATACACCAGGCTGGCATTGTCAAATCTTAAAGTAGTGAACTGTTTGTGACTGTTAGGACGATGACTGCAGAAAGCAAACATCAAGTGAATGTGAGGTGTCAGATACACAATGGTGTTTTGTGCCACTGCAGGAGCTTTACAGACAGACCCGTGCAAAGTGGCTCAAGGTGGTGATCCCAAACTGAGGTTCTCGAAGGCAAAGTTGTGGTTATCTGATGGAACAATATTCATCTCAAGGGGGCAAGTGAAGCTGAGAGCCCAATGCAATGGGAAGGATGAAGATCTGGAGTTCTAGAGATTAGAGACATACTATGACCAATGACCATGTGTACATCCCCGTTTCATTTTGATTCCTGCAGGTGGCTGTGCTCCTGGGTGAGGAGGGATGAATCAGCTCCCATTCTTAATTTAACCTCTCTCTTCATTTGTCACAACAGGGGTAATTTTAAAAAGGATCACTTTTCTTGTGGATACCTCTTACCAATGCAAATGTATCGATGTTCTTAAAATGAGCTAAATTAATAAATGCAAAGTTCGAATGAGTGAGTTTATCAGCTATAAAATATAATGAAGCACAGCACATTTGCACATAGCATTTAAGGGTTTGAGAAAGGCTCACCGGACCCGAAATGTTAACAACTGACTTTTTCTTCACAGATGCTGCCAGACCTGTTGAGCTTTTACAGCGATTTCAGTTTTTGTTCCCGATTTATAGCATCCGCAGTTCTTTCGGATTTTCTGGCTGTTTAGTTAGTTGGTACCAGTAATATTGATGATAAACATTAGTAATAAAGAAGTTGATTCCTTGGCCTTGCAATTAGCTTGACAGGCTTTTGTCCTGTTTCCTTCTTGACGGTGCCCTTGGCAGGTTTTCCTGTCCTCTAGCCTCAGAGAGACAGATAGTATTTCTTTCTTTACCTGCAGTGCAGAGGTGTTTCAGGACCACTCTCAAGCTGTGATCTTCACGAACCTGCCTTAGCACATCAGCCCATTAGCAGACACAGAACTGGGAGTCGCAGTTAGTTTTTAAACTCCATATTTGTACATTCCCAGAGAAATTAAACAAACATGTCTGTAGTTTGGGACACAATCCACAAGAGACGGCTCTCTGTTGGTTATGAGGGTGGGGGGGAGGTCATCCCTTCATTATCCCTATAGCCACAGGAGATCATGGTCCAGTTTGTTTTGGTTTACCTCTCTCCCTTTGAAAATTTGTTTTGGGGTTTCCTTGTCACCTTCAAGTGTGACATTCAACGGTTCCTCCCAGAGAGCCTCTGAATTTACATCCCTGGTTACCATGTGGCTATGTGTCCTCTTTAAAAAAGAACACATTTGTAAATAAAAGTCCAATATACTCACAAGTGATACAGAGTTACAATCTGTTGCTGGAATGCATTAAGCAAAATCTGCCCAACTCAGATGATGAAAATCTAACACATAGCCTGGTAAGCCATGGCCTATTTATGCAGGAAGAAACTTGGAGAGTTTCAGGGTCTGCTAAGCCTTGACTTAATGGATTCTAAACAATATTTTTTTGCAGGTCTTTCATGCTGTGCTGGTGAATTTTTGCTCAAAGTGTGAGACCTAAAGAGAGTTCCAGCTTCCCTGATGTTTAGTTTGGAGGCCAAGATAGAGGATATGGAAAGGAATGGAATGATCAGGATAACAATTACTCTTACAGATTGGATTCGCAGCACAGTAGCAATGAAAAAATCCTGGGACTTTGAGAGTTTGCATACGTGTATTTCCACAGCTGGCAATGGCAGAGGTCTTTCCTATCCTTAATGTGAAGGATGGTCAAGGACTAGTGAAGGTGGATGAGACCAACAGCTTTCTAACTGCATTCTGGATAACCTTTACGAGGTACAGATAGTCGTGCATGTTGTTCAGCGTTTCCACTACTCCAGTAGATTATCAGCACAGACAACTCAAGATAGCTTGTGACCTTCCTGGAGTAGAAGCTATTGTGGTGATCTGCTGGTCTATAGATATGGAGATATAATGGAAGAGTCCTTTGCAGACCACAATCAAATCTAGAGTGCGCTTGACAGATTAACCTGAAGCCAAACGAGAAATATATGCAATTGAAGATGCTGACGTCAAGTACATAGGTCAAATACTGACAGCAATAGCACGTAGCCCAGATATTTTCCCTTATACTGGTAAATCTGTAGCAAACAATAGTGTTTGCATCTTCATTTAATGAAGGAAGAGAATGTTTGATGAGAGGCTTTTGGTACGGATACTGTTCACTTGTGATTTGCAATGTTTAAGGTGAAAGCTATGACAGACCCAGATAGCAGCAGAAATGAAAGCAATGCAGTTATTTGTTGAATCTGTGAACTACCCAGCAAAGTTGTCATCAAATTTATTATCAGCGTGTGAACCTGGATGGAAACTCACTGCTAAGTGTGCGCAGTGGTGCTGGGGGACTGAAGAATCAGCTTTCACTAGAATTAAACAACAGTTACCACTGCAATAGCAGTCACTATGGAGATGACTTTCCCTAGAGAAGCAACATCGCAGCGGGAACAAGCAGATACCAGATGATCCTCCAGCACCAACTCACACACATGCCATTAAAAGACCTGAATGTTCTTGAGATTATGGTTGAAATGCAACGTGCAGGGACGGATTTTAAAAAAAGTGAAACATAAACAGAAATTGCTGGAGAAACTCAGCAGGTCTGGCTGCATCTGTGGACAGAAAGCGGAGTTAATGTTTTGAGCCCAGTGACCCTTCTTCAGAACTGGTAATGGCTGGAAGAAGGTGGGATATAAGCTGACGATGGTGGGGTGGTGGCGGTGGGGTTTGGGGAGAAAGAAGTGGGCGGACAGGTAGAGATGGAGCCCAGCGAGAGAGAGAGAGAGACACAGAGTAAAAGTTAGGCAAACAAAGGGTTGGTTAATGGTAAGCCAAGAAGAAAGGAAAGCTGACAATGATAAGCAGGTGAAAATGTTGGCTTTTTTATCGTAGTGATTGGAACCAGGTTGACCTTGATGATTACGAGGTCACTGATTGGGGTTGTAAACCTGGACCACTCAGGAAAGCCCTGGCTGACTAATATAACCAGAAGATGAGAGCCTCCTCAATACAGGGGATTGACTCTGAGCTGGTCACAGCCGGTGTACTGTGCACAAGTAAAACAAAGGACAACTTGGTGATGGGGTACTTGCCTCTGTGAGATTATTAGGTTTATTTTATAGAAGAAAGTGGGACCAACTAAAATGAGCAGAGTTTTTGTTCATGAGTGATAATTTTCTTTATATTGGGAAAAGTGCAGCAAATAATAGTGTATTTTTTAAATGATAAAGGCAATGTTTGATGAAATGCATTTGGTGAGAATGCTGTACACTTGTGACTTGCAATGTTCATGTGAAATCTGCTGCAAATTACTATCACTTTCGAAGCAGTAATCATTAAACCCACGCATGAAACGAACAGGCAGGTTCTGAATCCATTTCAGATTGAGCAGTGATTGCATCCTGAGTCCCAATCTGATCTGCACATCGGTTGGCTAGTGTCCACTTGCTATAGCAAGTAGGAAAAATATACTAACACAAACAGCAGCAGATGCTGGAAATCTGAAACAGTAGCAAAAACTTGGTAGCACAGTGCATCAGTAGTTAGCACTGCTGCCTTACAACGCCAAGGACCCAGGTGCGATCCCACCCTCAGGTGGCCTTCTGAGTGAATTTCAAACATTCTCCCTGTGTTTCCTCCCACAACCCAAAGGTATGCATTTTAGAGTGGATTGGCCGTGGGGAATTGCCCATAGTGTCTACGGATGTGCAGGCTAGGTGCATTAGCCATGGGAAGTGCAGGGATAGGGTGGGTCTAGGTGGGAAGCTCTTTGGAATGCTAGTGTGGACTCGATGGGCCGAAAGACTTGTTACACACCGCCACGATTCTGATCCCAAAAACTGAAATTGCTGAAGAAACTCAGCAGGTCTGGCAGCATCTATGGAGAGAAAGCAAAGTGAACATTTTGAGTCTCTTCAACATAAAAAATAGAAAAATGAAACTACTGGCTGGATTAAAGCATTAACTTGTGCATACTGGCAATGTGATATTTTGTGGTGATTTCAAGCTGCGTTACACATCTTACCATCAACTCTGGCTGTTTTTTGTTTGATACCACTCAATTTTGAAGTGATTCAATTTAAAATAAACACTTGCGTAATCCAGTGTTGTGGTTCCCCAACACAAATTAGTTCGCAGTGGCTGCACTGTGAATTCCTGGGGTTTAATTTGCTCTTTGCATTAGTGCTAATGCACATGTTAATTGTGCATTTAAGGGGCAGTAATTTGTGTGATTTGGCATTAACTGTGGCACATGCTCCTAAATTTGCTTTTGGAATATTTCCAACACACAGGCATAGTGTTCATGTTTTTTTTTGCTTGCTAACTGCTTGTTCAGCACCAATTAATGTAAAACATGTAAATTTACTGACTATGTAACTTCATTCACACACTTTATTAATGTCACTCATTTAAAACTAGCGTGAATGTACCAGAGGGAAAAATCAACATCTCAGTACTGAACAGAACAGCAAACACCAACTAAAGAGTAGCATTTCAGTGACTTCTTTCAATGTGGTTCTTCTATCCTGCTGGAAAGCACAGAGGCAGAGGATTATAGAAACAACAAAAGAAAGCAAAAGAGAGGCTTACATTTATGTGAAATCTTTCACCACCTTAGGGCACCAAAAGCACTTTACAGCCAGTGTACTACCTTTTAAGTATAGTGTGGTAATTGCTTAGGGGTTAGAATTAATTGGGGTCTTAGTCTATCGGCAGGGAATTTGTGTGATTCTCTATAATTTTATGCACTGACTGTTAAGTGATGTGAAGCTCAATATGTATCTCCATCAACCATTGAACTTAGACCTAGTGTCACAAACAAAAGCCAGACAGCTTGAAGTGAAAGCAGCAGGAATAAGGTTCCTTGCATTTTGAGTATGTCAGTCACATGGGCAATCTGTGAGACCAATGTTCAACAGGTTCAAACATCTTTTATAGTAAGCAATGTGTCACAGCAAGGGAGAGGTGGTTGAGGATAAGGGCTGGGGCATCTATATAGAGAAGGAAGGTGATTGAACAGGGTCTGTCTGTGGTTCTCTGGAACATATTGAGCTGGTCACTTGTGTTCTTGAGGAATGACATTTAGAGTCATAGATCATAGATCATAGAATCCCTACAATGTGGAAACAGGCCATTCAGCCCAACAAGTCCACACCAACCCTGAGAGCATCCCACCCAGACCCATCCCCCCATAACCCACCTAATATTCACCTCCCTGAACATTATGGACAATTTAGCTTGGCCAATCCACCTAACCTGCACACCTTTGGACTGTGGGAGGAAACCGGAGCACCCAGAGGAAATCCACACAGACACAGGGAGAATGTCACCCGGGGCTGGAATTGAACCCAGGTTCCCTGGCACAGTGAGGCAGCAGGACCAACCACTGAGCCACGTGCCTCCCTCAGAGACTCATCAGGCTGTACAGCTTGGAAACAGACCCTTCGGTCTAATCTGTCCATGATGACCCGATATTCTGAACTGATCCAGTCTCATTTACCAGCACTTGGCCCATATCCTTCTACACCCTTCCTAATTCATATATCCAGACGCCTTTTAAATATTGTAATTATACCAGCCTCCACCACTTCCTCTGGCAGCTCATTCCACACACCCACCTCCCTCTGCAGGAAAAAGTTGCCCTTAAGTCCCTTTTAAATCTTTCCCCTCTCACTTGGTTGCAGAGGGCAACAGAGTAAAATGAAGGCGATGACCTAGTGGTATTATCACTGGACTGTTAATCCCGAGCCCCAGGTAATGTTCTGGGGACCTGGGCTTGAAGCCTGCCACGGCAGATGGTGGAATTTGAATTCAATTTAAAAAAAATTGGATATTAAAGGTCTAATGGTGACCATGAATTCATTGCCAACTGTTTGGGAAAAGCCCATCTGGTTCACTAATGTCCTTTAGGGAAGGAAACTGCCATCCTTACCTGGTCTGGCCTACGTGTGACTCCTGACAGACAGCAATGTGGTTGATTCTTAACTGCCCCTTGGGCAATTAGGGATGGACAACAAATGCTGCCTAGCCAGTGACACCCTCAAACCATGAATGAATTTTTAAAAAAATGATTTGAAGAGTTTAAGAAAAAGGGACACATGCATTTGTCAATATTTGTTATTCTGCTGTCACTTGTATTTATCTTTGTTTCACTATGGTTCAAAGACAGAATGTTCAAAAGGTGAGATTGCATCACTGTAGAGAAGAAAGAATTCCAAACATGATGTCTAAGTGAAGATCTGATTCTGCATTGCCATAACTATACAAAAATGTGGAAGCTACAAGTCTAATGCAATGACATGAATTTGAATGAGAAACCAATTCAGTGAAAACATTTCACAAAGTTTTTCATGGTACTTGTTTGATTCCAAACACTAGTCCTCAAATTAGTCAGCATGCAGTTCACCTTTGAACTGCACATGCTCTCTGTCGTGTGCTTCTCCTGACAGGTTCAATAACAGCATGCAGTACGAGCTGGAAAGCCAACCCAATATCTAAGGCAATTCCCACATACAGTATACAATTGAACCACAATGATTGTTCATTTCCTTGTGAACTGCTGCTTATTCCTGGTTAGATGTCAGTTTGTCTTTTGTAAACAGGATCCCACCCAGCAAAGCCCCCTCCTTCTATTTGATCCCACAGAGACCTGCACTGACAGGTATTTGTGGTGCAGTGATATAAAGGAGAAGTTGTTTAGCATCAGACCACTATTTCTGATGCTTGTTCCACAAGGCAAGTATTGGGTGAGTGAATAATCATCTGATGTTCCATGCTACTGTTGAAAGGAGTACATGTGTCTTGTTACTGGGGAAAAGCTCTCACACAACAGAATCCAGAAAGACGATGAAAAGGAACCCAAACCCAATCCACCAGTCAGCGCATGTATAAAACGGGTACAAAAGTTGGACCACGTTTGTAGGCAGGAAAACATGGTTCTATTCTTTTTTCTATCTTGACCCAATAGGATAATCAAAGCTGCATCACAATACACAAGAGCTTTAAAATTGCTTAGTTTAAGGCAGCTCTGCTACCAGTAATATATTTTTATATAATGACTCAAAAGCTGCTTTTACCTTTAAGTGTTTATTGCAGGTTAACAGCATGTGCTTATAATTAATGACAGAGATTGTAAATCATTTGCATTCCTTTGATATACATATGAGGCATCATATTAGTTTTAGCCAATAGCAGAAATCAGGTTATATTTCATACAATTGTTTTTTGGTATCCATGCTATTGACTGCAATAATACTTAGCCCATGAACTGCAATGGCTCAAGAAGGCCGCTCATCAACTTCTCAAGGGCAATTAGGGATGGAGAATAAATGCTGGGCTAGCTAGCAATGTCCACATTCCATGAGTGAATTACAAAAAAAAGCATCTTGCTCAGCGTTGAATCCAACATCTTAAACATTGACACTTTCCATCACTGACACACTGTCGCAGCAGTGTGTACCATCTGTAAGAAGCACCGCAAAAATTCACCAAGGATCTTCTATGATGAATGGAGCCACCACTCTCCAGGTCTTGTCCTATCCTTGTAACATATTGTTAAAAGCTGCCCTCTGGAACTCTTATTACCATTCCTTCATAGTCACTGGGTCAAAACGTTGGAACTCCCTCTCGAACAGCACTCTTGGTGTACCTACACAACATGGATGGCAGCAATTCAAGAAGGCAGCTTTCTGTTGCCAACTCAAAGGAGTTAAGGATAGGCAACAAATGCTGGCCTTTGCAGTGACACCCGCATACCACAAATAAATTGTAAATGTAAAATTTCCCTGTGGTGGTCTGTCTTACCAGAATGAGCTGACAACAGCTGGTCGGAGTTCCTTTAGAATCAGTGAATTCCTTCACAGAGTCATAGAGCCATACAGCACAGAAACAGACCCCTTGGGCCAACCAGTCCATGCTGAACATAATCCCAAACTAAACTAGTCCCACCAGCCTGCTCCATGCCCATATCCCTCCAAACTTTTCCTAATCATGTACTTATCTACGTGTCTTTTAAACACTGTGACTGTGCCCGCGTCCACCACTTCCTCCGGAAGTTTATTCCACACGCAAACCACCCTCTGTGTAAAAAATTTTCCCCTCGTGTCTTTTCCAAATCTCTCTCCTTTCACCTTAAAAATGGGTCCCCTAGTCTTGAAATCCTCCATCCTAGGGAAAAGACAATTACCATGAACTCTACCTTTACCCCTCAATATTGTGTAGATTTCTATAAAGGAGGAGTGGTGGTGCCATGGTAGTGTCCCTACCTCTGGGATAAGAGGCCTAAGATCATGCCCCACCCTACTCCAGAGATGCATTAAATCCCTGAGCAGGTTGATTATGGAAATAAATGAATGCCTTCAAATCTATCTCAGTTCCAAGGGCCCCTGAGTGCAAAACATACCCTAAAGACAGACCAAGGACACAATGGAGCAAGTGGAACAAGATAGCGCATGATAGAAAATATCTTTATTTCATTATCTCTCCCTGAGTGGTCAATGAAATTTCTCACAATCTCTGTCCACCGCTCAGCTGATGCCTTCGTGAAGAAAATTGGGTCTCTATTTCAACAGCAATAATGTCACAACCATTTATATTTTCCCAGATTTTTTACATTAAAGATATGAAAGAAAAAGCTTACAAAACATCACAATATTACAATGTGCAACCAAATGCAGTGAAGGTTCCATCAAGATGTGCAGATGATAGAAATAAGAGATCCCAGTTTGTTTCCTTCTCCTGGGCACCTTGTCTCTCTATCCGTAAAATAAGATTAATAGCACAGGATGTTCAACATGTTATTGTGAGGAAATTAGTGTGACATTTCTTGACAGTTTGAAACAGTTTGAACCCAGTGAAAGTGGGACCAGTTGCTACAGTGCACAGACATTATTACTCTCCAACCTGGAATATTACAAACCAATGAAAGAAAATCCAGATGTAAAGGTGGATTCTATTCCGATCTCTAATCGGATGAAAGGTAAAATACTTTTATGATGACTTTTTGTTTTGTTGAAGGTGGAAAATCAGAGTACGTTTGTATAATCAGATTTAAATCAGTTTTGGGGAGGTGTTGGCAGTAATGTCACTGGACTAGCAATGGAAAATTGTAAGATAATGTTCTGGGGACATAGTTCAAACACCAGCATGGCAGATGGTGGAATTTAAATTCAATAAAATCTGGAATAAAGAGCTGGTGAGCACACAATCATAATTGATTGTTGGGAAAATCCATCTGGTTCACTAATGACCATCAGGGAAGAAAATCATCCATTCTTACCCATGTATCTGCTGCCTTTGTCCTTTGAGATGGTAGAGGTCATATGTTTGGAATGTGATAATTAGAATTAGAATCCTTACAGTGTGGAAACAGGCCCTTCGGCCCAACAAGTCCACACCGAACCTCAGAGCATCCCATCCCCACAAGAACCCACCTCTCTCTGAACACTACGGGCAATTTAGCATGGCCAATCCACCTAACCTGCACATCTTTGGATTGTGGGAGGAAACCAGAGCACCCGGAGGAAACCCACGCAGACACGGGGAGAATGTGCAAACTCCACACAGACAGATGTCCGAGGCTGCAATCGAACCTGGGTCCCTGGTGCTGTGAGGCAGCAGTGCTAACCACTGAGCCACCATGCCACCCAATCTATGATGCCTAAGGATCTGTGGTGAATTTCTGCAGTGCACCTTATGCTGCTACTGAGCATCAGTGGTGGAGGGAGTTGATGTTTGTGGATGTGGTGCTGATCAAGCGGGCTGCTTTGTCCTAGATGCTGTCAAGTTTCTTGATGTTTTTGAGTTTGGACTAGTATCTCTTTCAGTGTAAAATAATTGGAATTGTTGATAGAAGTAGTAAGGTAAGTCAGCATGCAATGAGCAAGTGAGGGGTCTGGAGTGCTGTGTGCCTATCCATGTGGAAGACCTGGTTAACATAACCATTGGAGTGGGTGACACTGTATGCAATTATCCTACAGGAAACCTATTGTTAACCATATTCAAAATAAACAGTTTCCTTCGATAAAGTAGGATAGAAATATGTCTGGAAATACGGTGCCAGTTCTTGCCCGATTAGCTTGTCACAGTGCAATGCCCACATTCTTGGTAAATCTGAGGCTATCCAATATTCTGCTGCCTGTTTCCTGACTCACACCAAGCCACATGCGTCCATTGTCACTGTGCCTGCTGAACTGTAATGGCTCCCGCATAAGCGATGCGAGTTCTGGAAGCTTTGTAATACTTTTCTCCATTCCCTCTTTCTGTAATTGTCTTCAGCATGTCCTGGCTCCTCCGATTTCAGCCTCATGAGCATCTTCCATGTTGCTCCCTGCTCTATTGATGGCTATGGCTCCAGCTGGTTGTGCTGTATGCTCTGAAATTCTTTCTCTATAACTCTGTGTTTCTCTTTGCCCCTTCAGAGATTCCTTATAACCTATGTCTTCAAGCAAGGCCAATTACTCTAAGATCTCCTTAAGTGTGTATGGAGTTAAAAGCGCTATACAAATACAGCCTGTTGTAGCAACAGTAACAGTGTTTTTATTTTCTCACCATAATTCTTAAATGATGTTTCTGAGGTTGCTTGGTGGCTAATGCCATGTTTTGAATATAATATTTGTCTATTGGAGCAACCTGTCACCACTTTAGGCAAAAACAGTTAGATCTCCTTAACTCACTTCCTTTCCCAGCAGCCTGCCCAACACTTTCAAATTTGCTCCCTCTGTTTTCCCATTTCACTCAAGAACCTTGATACGCCTTTTATTTTTTGGCAACCATGTACTGATGAAAGAATGATAGGGAATCATCTTAACATTTTAATGTTAGGATGTTTAGTCCCATCGAGATTATCAAAGCCAAGGGTCTGCTTTTAATGCAAATGAATAAATAATTTTCTGATGAAGGGTTCAGGCCCGAAACGTCAAGTTTTCCTGCTCCTATGATGCTGCTTGACCTGCTGTGTTCATCCAGCCCCACACCTCGTTATTTCTGAATAAATAATTACATCGTTTCAAATAAAACAGCAAAGCTCCCGGAAGTAATCTCTGCCCTGGGATAGATTAAATGTGGAATAATCTGAAGACATGCAGCAAATGAAATGGGGCAGGAATTTAAGAAATTATTGCTGCCAGTTTTTGCAATTTGAATGTCAGATTTGGAGAATTACTGAGTCAGTCGCCATATCAATAAAATAACGGCCTATATATTAGCAGGATGTGGACATGGGTTAGTTAAAAGTAAAATATGGGGGGGGTGTATTCGCAACACAGTTTTTTAAAAAAAAAATCATTTGTGGGATGTGGGCAATGCTGGCTGGGCCACCATTTATTGCCTGTCCCTAGTTGCCCTTGAGAAGGTGGTGGTGAGCTGCCTTCTCGAACCGCTGCAGCCCACCTGCTGTGGTTTGACCTGCGATGCCATTAGGAAGGGGATTCCAGGCTATTGACCCAGCAACAGTGAAGGAACAGTGATATGTTTCCGAATCAGGATGGTGAGTGGCTTGGAGGGAAACATGAACGTGGTGGTGCTCCCATGTATCTGCTGCCCTTGTCCTGCTAGATGGAAGTGGCCGTGGGCTTGCAAGGTGCTGCCTGAGGATCTTTGGCGAATTTCTGCAGTGCATCTTGTAGGTAGTGCACACTGCTGCTACTCAGCTTTGGTGGTGGAGGGAGTGGATGCTTGTGGATGTGGTGCCAATCAAGCGGGCTGTTTTGCCCTGGATGGTGTCAAGCTTCTTGAGTGTTGTTGGGGCCGCACCCATGCACGCAAATGGGAGTATCACACTCTGACTTGTGCCTTGGTGGGCAGACTTTGGGGAGTCAGGAGGTGAGTTACTTGTTGCAGTATTCCAAGCCTCTGACCTGCTCTTGTAGCCACTGTGTTTATGTGGCAAGTCCAGTTGAGTCTCTGGTCAACGGTAACTGCCAGGATATTGATAGTAGGGTATTCGGTAATGGTAACACTATTGAATGTCAGTTAGGTTGTCTCTTATTGGTGATGGTCATAGCATGGCACTTGTGCGGCTCAAATGTGACTTGCCATTTGTCAGTCTGAGCACAATGCATCTTTTTTAACAACAGCAGATACTGAGAAGTTCCAGTGTCCTGCATGGTAAGAGAGCAGGCTTGGATAACACATTTAATTTGACTTAAGATGATCCTTGGAGTGGGTAGCACTCTGTATACAGGAGGGACCTGATTTAAATTCACTGCTGTTAATTGAGTTTGTGTGGAAAGGGTTTGGAAATGCAACATGACAAGGGAGATGGAGTTTACTGGCTATGCTGTCCTTTTCTGCAGGATTACTGCTCACCAGCTCATTAAGGAAACCTCTATCCTCCCACATTATAGTAACTAACTCTCTCTGTACCTCACTAAGATGATGGACTTTTGTACGTCTCGATTACTAGGGAATGCCCCCCAACAGGACATCCTTACTCCCAGAGAGCTGTCAGCCTACTATTTTGCTGATGTTGGGTGAAAAACAGGTCAAAACATTGATAAAGAGGGATTTATTTTTAACCTTCTGTACTGTAATGATGCCAGCTCATGGTACAAATGGACACATCAAATCCCAGGCTGCTCAGTTTTTACACTCCCTGTTATAAGCCAATGCAGTACAAACAGTCTTCTATTAACACTCCAGGGGGCCCTGCTCTCTGGCACACACTATACTTGGTCATTGTTTCAGAAGGACTGCCTGGTCTGGTTATTCTTTTTAAGATATTTTTCACACATATAACCTATCCCCTATGTCGCTATTTTAAAATCCAAATTAGAAAAATGGCAATTATATCAGACATCTTTCACCAGAGCATGCAATCACAGGGAGCTGACCACAATAGTGATTGTTCCTGCCCTTATTCCTTCCAGCAGGAATTGCCAATGTCCAATGTAAGGCTGGTGACAATGCTATAATAAAGTTGCATTGTCCCATACAACCACTTGTCCATTAGAGTGAGACAGCTGTTGGTGATTTAATCTGATGGTCACCAGACCTCAGGCAAAAGAAGGCATCATCTTCATGGTAACATTAGCTAATGTGGGACTTGAACCCACGCTGGTGGTGTCACTTTGCATTACAGACTAGCCATCCATTGAACTGAGTCAATCGACCCCAATTTTGTAGCTTTCAGAGTTGCTGCACTGATAACATGTTGAAAGCATGTACCTGCAAACTATGAAAGAGATGGTTGGTGCACTTCCAATTGTGTCTGCGCTGAGAGGTAAGGGGCTCTCAAAGACTGTGCCAATCAAATGTCGCTTTCACGTTGGTTCTCCAACAGTGGTCAATTAAACATCAGGATAGGAGAGCATCTTATGGAACAGGTTTATTCATGAGCAGAATATAGCATGAATAAAACATTACCCTGTGTAAGCAGCCAAAGGCCACTTTAGAAGATAATTTTCTGAATCAGCTGTGACCACAGTGTGAGATTGTGCAATCGAGAAATAAAATGCAGGGGGGGAGGGCCTGGATTTTGAACTCCATTGTGGAACGAGGTGTGGCAATGGGAGGGTAATATGCTCCAGCAGGTTATCCCCATGCTGGGTGATGTAGCCAAAGATTCAAGTTGATATCCTACATCAGCAAGCGCCTGATAATCATTTTGGAAGGAATGAACACAGTAACAGCAGTAAATAACAGGCAGCTCCATCTGTCTTCAGAAGATACAATGCCAAAGTCTGTTGAAACGGGCCATTAACTCCATCCTCAAAGTCTCACTCCTGAGGAACTTGGTTCTGTTTCTTTATGTGAAGCAGCTAACAGAAGGTGAGCTTTATGTGGGTGATAGCTGTCAGTATTGAGGGAAGATAGAGTCCCCTGTTGGGGGAGTAACAGGATACTGCAAGCTGCTGTTGACTGTTCTTGACTTTATACTAATTATGAATTGTGAATAGAGTCTTTGGTACTAATCAATGTATCTCTTATGCATTATTATCAGTGTTAATTTCCATCCTTATGTCTCCTTATGTTCCAATGAGCTGAATCTAATTAACCATTTCAAAAATAACTTCCCAGCATTAAGCAACTTCAAAATTAAATTTGGGGTCAGAGTTACATAAATGGAAAAAGAAAGAGACTCTTGCTGGGCTGCAGTTTCTGTTCTGTTATACCAATTAGTAAAGGGAGGAACTGGAGCCAAAGTTTACGCACTTTTATATTTATTTATGGAGTTATGAACGGACTGGGCAAGTCGAGATGTGGAGGTGTTGGAATTGGACTGGGGTGGACAAGGTCAGAAATCACACAACATCAGGTTATAGTCCAACAGGTTTATTTGAAATCACAAGTTTTCGGAGCGACCTGGTGTCATGTGACTCCTGACTTTGGGCTAGTCTACAGACAGCTGGCTTGGGCTAAATAGATACCTTCTGCACTGTAAAGGTTTGGGGGGAGCTTTCCGCCTAGGGGCGGGAAAATGAAGTTGGGGTCAGTTTCTGGTCTCCCAACACAACACTTCCCCCCAGACCGATTGGGATGAATCCCCTCATTTGTTCTAGAGATGGGTTGCAATCCAAAGAAGGGTGATGGGTAGGATCTCAAAGTTGGAAACCAATCAGAGGTCTTGCTGGAAAGCAAGCACGAACTCAAGAAGATGGCTCACCACCACCTCAAGGGCAACTAGGGATGGGCAATAAATGTCACCGATGCCCATGAGTGATTAAAATAGAATCAACAGAGGGAGTAAGGAAAAGTGCTTCGAATTGGAGTTAGATTCTCTCTAATGTTTTTGAATCTTTCAAAATAAAATCATTTTGCAACCAGGCCACCCATTGTTGGGGAACATATAACACACAGAGGGGAAACTTGCCACTGAAATATGAATGGTATTGTCAGATTGACCAGCAGGTCTTCAACTGGAAGGCACATGGAAGTGACTTACCATGTAATAAAATCTGTGCATAGGACAGCAGTTCTCATTCACACTGGAGTCTGTTCCTGCTTCAGTTTGGTATCAATTCTAAAATCCTCAGTGTTGAATCTTAAGAGGAATAGAAACCTTGTCCTTCTTTCTGAAATTGTGAGCATGATCTATATCCTGTTAGATAGCAACAAAAGAAACGATATGTGATGACCACATATATTTTTAATCAGAAATGACACACCTCTGGAGCAGATGAGAGCTGAACTTAGCCTCCTGCCTCAGATTTGTTCATGTAATTGCTGTGTCCCTAATGTTTTCACATATACTATGATTAATTAGTCATGGGCCTTGCTTGATTTGAACCCACTGTGTAAATAGGACAGGTTGGATGCTTATTGTTAAGGCCTGAAGCAATTTCAACTGGAACAGCTGCTAGTCAATGGAGACACTTGAGTGATAATCCTTTGAGTGAATACAATATGTCAGAGATTGTACAAAATCTTTTCATCTCGTTTGAAGTTGCCCATTGAGTCAAATAGTCAGAAACAGAATTTCAATTATGCATGCAAAACTTGAACTCAATAAGAGGTTTTCTAACCTCAACTTAAATTAGTACAAGGAAGGTCCTTGTGGCAAGTTGGTAGTGTCCCTGTCTCTGAGCCAGGAGGCTCAGCTTCAAATCTCCATCTTCTCCAGCGTTGTGTAACAGAGTCATTGAAGAGGCTTATTAGAAAATATCGAAATCAGTACTGCGTTTCCCTGATTTATAAACACTCAAACCTACCAACACAATCCCACGCAGGGCTGTAATTCTAAACAACCAATGTGTGAGCATTTCCCGTCTTATGAACAGCTGCATCCATTGTCCTGCATTCTGTTCTGACCTGTGAAAACCCATTCACTACCAGGGAACTGCCTGTACAAGGTATAATCCTTCCCTCAAGAGTGTTTCTGAGTTTCAGTAGAGGGGAAAGTAATTGTTTTTGAGGGTTGGTGAGACAGAGAGTTGTACAGTGCGGAAACAGACTCTTCAGTCCAACTCATCCACACTGACCAGATATCCCAATCTATCCAGTCCTATTTGCCAGTATTTGGCCCATGTCCCTCTAAACCCTTCCTATTCATATATCCATCCAGATACCTTTTAAATGTAATTGTACCAGCCTCCACCACTTCCTCTGGCAGCTCTTTCCATACACGCACCACCCTCTGTGTGTAACATGTTACCCCTCAAGTCCTATATAAATCTTTCCCGTCTCACCTTAAACCTATGCCCTCTAGTTTTGATCTCCCCCACCCCGGGGAAAAGACCTTGTCTATTTATCCTATCCACGCCTCTCCTGATTTTATAAACCTCTATAAGGTCACCCCACAGCTTCCGACGCTCCAGGGAAAATAGCCCCAGTCTATTCAGCCTCTCCCTGTAGCTCAAACCCTCCAGCCTTGGCAACATCTTTATAAATCTTTTCTGTGCCCTTTCAAATCTAACAACATCCTTCCTATAGCAGGGCGACTGGCTTGGAGAGTGGGCGGAAGTGGCAGGTGGAATATAATGTAGGAAAATGCAGTTTGGTAGGAAGAATAGAGGTGTAGAGTATTTCTTTAAAACAGTTTTATCATAAATCTGAAGCAGAAAGGGACTTAAGAGGCCTTGTTCAAGATTCTCCAAGGTTAACTTGCTGGTGCAGATGGCCTTCAGGAAAGCAAGTAAAATGTTAGCATTGATTTTGAGAGAACTAGAATATAAGAATAGAGATGTATCGTTGAGGCTGTATAAGGTGCTGGTCAGACCGCATTTGGAATGTTGTGAGTAGTTTTAGGGCCCATATCTAAGCAAGGATATATTGGCTTTGGAGGGGCCCAGAGGAAGTTTGCAAGAATGATTCTGGGGATAATGACTGGGGAGCTACCTTTTAGAGGAAGATTACTGAAATACTTTCTTCTGTGGACCCAGGGCTTTGAGGGCATGGAAGGTTTGTGTTTCCCAATTGTCGATGTCTCTGGTGGGGCAATACTTCCTCCCACTCGGGAGATAACACTGATTCTGAATTTCCAGCCAAGAGGCTACCTGAGTGGGAATGACCTGCCAGCCAATGGTTACAGGGTGAGCTGCCGGGCCTTGCTGAAGAATAGAATGGAAAGCGTGGTCACTGAGCTCTCGGAGCAATCAATAACACTTTAGAAACAAACTTGGAAGACTGCCATAGTGACCATGAATTCACAGCTCCTTTCTCCTCCAAAGGCATTTTGCTGCTCCCTCCTGTGCTGCTCAACTTTGACGGAGGGATGTTGGGTGGCCTTCAACATTCAATCTGGCCAAGCGGCAGGAAATATGGTGAAAATCTGACGAACCGTTATAAATCTTTAATTTGCCTACATGATGATTTAGTCTAGTGTTTGTTGGTTAAAGTTGATAGACATCAGCAAAGCTAAAGAGCTGATCATTGACTTCAGGAAGCAGGGAAGAGTGCACGCCCCGATTTACATCAACGGAGCTGAGGTGAAGAGGATCGAGAGCGCCACGTTCCTAGGAGCGGTGATCTCCAACAATCTGTCCTGGACCATCCACTGTCAAGAAGGCACAACAACTCCGCTTCTTCCTCAGGAGGCTAAGGAAATTCGACATGTCCATAATGACCCTCACCAACCTTTACAGATACACCACAGAAAGCAATCTGTCTGAATGAATTGTGGCTTGGTACAGTAACTGCTCTTCCAGGACCGTAAGACACCACAGCGAGTTGTGAACACAGTCCAGACCATCACGCAAACCAACTTCCCACCCATGGGCTCCATCTGAAATTCTTGTTGCCATGGAAAGGTTGCCAACATCATCAAAGACGCCTCCCAAACCGGTTATAATCTCTTCCAACCTCTTCCATCAGGCAGAAGATACAAAAGCTTAAACACATGTAACAACAGGTTCAAGAACAGCTCCTTACCTGCTGTTATTAGATTTCTGAATGAACTCCTCTAACTTCAGATCTAATGTTGGTCTTGCTTTCGTGCACCTTCTTTGCAGCTGTAACTTTCTATTCCTCGCTCTGTTCTATTACCCTATGATCTTTGTATGTTATGAACTGCCTGTACCGCATGCAAAACAAAACTTTTCACTGTCCTTAGGCATGTGTGGCAATAATATATCAAATTAAATGAAACCCTTATTCTAAGCAGGTCATGCAGCATCCGTGGAGAAGAAAATGGAGTTAACATTTTGACTTAAGTATGATCTTTCTTCAGAAGCAGATAATGCTGGACTCAAAGTGTTAACTCTATTTCTCTCTCCATGGACACTGCCAGACCTGCTGAGTTTCTCCAGCACTCTCTGATTTCAGATTTCCGGGTCCGCTCCTATTCCTTGTCCTAATCTGGATAGCAAGACCCCAAAGGATAGAACTGGAGCCAATCTTTACATACATTATCAGCTTTTGTTTACAGAGGTGCAAGTTACAAATATGCCTCTTTAACACAGAAACACAATTTCAGTCTGCTCCTTTACATGTGAAATCCCCAGCTGATGCCAGAATACAATGAAACATCCAATTAATGTTTAATTAACACCCTCAAGCACATTTCCACCAGGATTCACTTACAGCTGACAAAATGTTAGTTGGAAGAAAATCTGGAACAGAATATTTTAGGAGAAAAAGAGAAGGAAGTAAAATCCGTCAAACCTTTTATAAGGAAACTGGAAAATATATTCGGTATCGAAATTATAAAGGAGTATGCGGAAAGACCATGGAATGAAATTAAAGAGGTGTGAGATCTTCTAGTGCTGCAGGTAACAATGCTGTAGGGACACCCCGTTTAATTTTTATGTAAAAAATAGTTAATAGGGAGACTGTCAATGCTGTACAAAGTCTGTTTGATCTACCAGTTCTTTCCAGAAATGTCGTCGTCGCATTATTTCACCCATCATCACCCCAAATCCTGCCATTGGTCACCAAACTCAAAACCCATCCTGATTGGCCAAGCCCATGGCAGGCAACTTTTCATAAACTAATCGGAAAGCAAACAGAATGCTCTCCGTCACATTGTTATTAGAAAAGTGAGACATGTTAGCATCTTGCAGTCATCAGGATAAATGCAAGAATGCCAAATTTCAGCTAATCACAATAATTCATGTTGCAGTGGAAAGAAAGTGCTGATTGGTTGGCAACTGTTTTAGGCGAAGAGGTGGCAGCTTGAAAATAGAGAAGAGGAGGAATTCCTTTTCTCAAACGGTCATGAATCTGTGGAACTCACGCACCTCCCCCCCACCCAATATAGGGGGGGATACCAGGACATTGAATAAATTTAAGGAGGAGACAGAGCATGGTGGCTCAGTTGTTAGCACTGTTGCCTCACAGCGCCTGGGACCTGGGTTCAACTCCACCCTCAGGTGACTGTGTGGAGTTTGCATGTTCCCTCTGTGTGGGTTGGCTCAAGTTTCCACAGTCCAAAGATGTGCAGGCTAGGTGGATTGGCCATGCTAAATTGCTTATAGTGTTCTGGAGTGTGTAGATTAGGTGGGATATAGGGTGATGGGTCTGCGTGGAATGCTCTGAGGGTCAGTGTGGACTTATTGGGTTGAGGGCATATTTCCCCCACTGTAGGGATTCTATGATTTTTAATTAGTAAATGGTTAAAGGGACCAGGCAGGGAAGTGGAGTTGAGGTTGTGATGAGGCCATCCACGATTGTATTAAATGACAGAGCAGGCTTGAGGGGCTAAATTATCCTGCTCCGAGTTCTTATATCCTCATGTTCTTATGTAATTGGATGCTGATTGGCAGGGGCGTTGAAATGAAGAAAGAAACAGGGACTAATATGCTCCCCAAAGCTCCCAGTTATCTAAAAACAAGCACAGGTCTTGGACACATTCCTTTTTCTCACAAAGAATGAGACTCTACGTATGAATATTGCTTCTAGCAAGTGCAAATGTTCCACATTAAAATCCCAATTGTTCATCTTCAACTGACTGTTAGTGTAGCTTTAGCTCACTCAGGGTTGTTCAGCAAAGCCTGACCAATGCAGAATCACATCTAAACATTGACACTCAGTTTTGTTTTTTACAAGTGTGGGCTGGTAGAGCACTGTCTGAACTACACCTATTGTAAATGGAACATGTTATTTAATTTGATCAGCCAGTCACTGGGATGTCCTGTCTACATACCTGGCATGGCCCTGGCACTGAAATTCGTACACTTTGTTACTCATTAGTGAGGCTGGCAGAACATCTTTGTAGACTGACAGCAGCATCCTGTTAGTGGAAAGTTTCATTTACGTAGCCACAGCATAGCAGCAGCCAAAAAACAGTAAAACAGTTTGCCTAGTGCGTTCAGATTTTTCTGCAAGTGACGTCCAATTATGGAATCATATCCAATGTTCAGCACTGCATTCTTAGTTTTGCAAGCACAGGCTGCTGGAATAGATTCAGTCCTTTGCCAATTGTGGGCAGCCTAAGGGATGTGCTGTTTGAGATTATCCATCGATTATTAGGACGTACTGTCTGCATATCTGGCATCGCCTGGGGTGGCATGGCAGGTCAGTGGCTAGCACTGCTGCTTCACAGGAACAGGGACCCAGGTTCAATTCCAGCCTGAGGTGACTGTCTGTGTGGAGTTTGCACATTCTCCCTGCGTCTGTGTGGGTTTCCTCGAGGTGCTCCGGTTTCCTCCCACAGTCCAAAGATGTACAGGTTAGGTGGATTGGCCACGGGAAATGCAGGGTTATGGGGATAATGCAGGGGAGTGGCTCTGGGTGGAATGCACTTCTGTGGGTCTATGTGAACTTGATGGGTTGAATGGCATGCTCCTACACTGTAGGGATTATAGAGTCATACAGCACAGAAACAGACCCTTCAGTCCAACCAGTTCATGCTGGACATAATCCCAAACTAAACTAGTCCCACCCGCCTGCTCTTGACCCATATCACTCCAAACCTTTCCTGTTTATGTTCTTATCCAAATGTCTTTTAAATGTTGTAATTGTACCCTGAATCCTATGGCTGCACAAGCTTGGAAATTTATAAATTCTCAGTTGTGTGTGAGGTGGAAGATTTATTTTATGTTTGACATCCTGTTGGTGGAGTATATCGCTCATGTTGTCGCGATGTATTTGCATCGCACCATGAAACAGCTAGCTCCACCTGTTACTCAAGTCGCTAGACAGTTTATCTTTCTCGTGGAATCTGAGGTTGTCTGGATATTTCTCAGGCCTGAAAGTATCAGTCTTAGGTCCATTTGTGAGTGTGCGAGATACGCAGCCAGCAATAGTCTGACCAGGGTGGCTGTTAACCCACAGAGTGCCGTGAATTCTGGTGCCAAGCTTACACAGGAAGCACGTGGTTCAGAGTTTCTTTATGAAATTACCAATAAGTAAACTGCAGGAGTCACAACACGAATATTGACCCAGTGAAGATGCGCATGCAGTCAGGCTAAAGTAGAAAGACCATCAGCAGGTTTCTCAATGAGCACATTAAGGAGAGGGAACGCTAAGCTGCTCCATTTCAAAGGTGGAAAGGTTTATTTAATCCTGTCACTACAATGGGTATCCCTGGGGAAATAAAAAAATACTAGATCCATAAAAGGAACAATTGCATTTATACAATAGGTAATGGAATTTACCAGTCAATGAAAAGTCAGACTTTATTATGAGTCACACCGTTCGTTGTGTTCAAACACTGGGTTTTCTGGAGAGTCTCTGCAAAAGGAGAGACCGAGTGAGAATCTGAACTCTTGACCTCCATTTACAGGCAGGATATTAATTTGATCTGGGTGACGATCAGAAGCTGATTTGAATCATACATCGCAAAATGCGAATTTGATTGATTCAAAGTTAAAGATGCAGGTGGATGTCTCTCTGATTGCAGATTTTATATTGTACAGGAAGGTTTTTTTAAAAAATTTGTTTTAGATGAAGGCTGTGACATTAGGAGCAATGTTACTCTCAAGTGTAACCATGCTGAAATGGTATCAGAATAGATAGATAATTGCATTTGGTGTTCCAATCTGTTAACACACAAGAAAGACATCAGCAAACCATTTCTGTGATGCCGATTATGAGTTGTGAATCTTCTTGTGTGGCAGAAGAACGAAGAAAAGAACTTAATTGATTAAAAATTGAGTTAGGGCCAGTATCGCTAATCTATGGTTATAAATTGCACATGATCCAAAACAACTAATTTATGTCAGATGTGGGTATCCATTAAACAACTGTACAAGATTCATCCACAGCAACCCCGTGGATATTTTCCTTAATGTATATCAGTCTATGTTGCAAACAGGAATGGAGCAGCTCAGTGGTTAGCACCACTGTCTTATAGCACCAGGGACCCAGGATCTATTCCACCCTTGTCTGTGTGAAGTTTCCATATTCTCCCCATGACTGGGTTTCCTTCCTCAGTCCAAAGGTGTGCAGGTCAGGTGGATTGGCCATGCGAAGTTGCCCCAGCGTGTGCAGGCTAGGTGGGTTAGCCAGGGGAAACACTTAAGTGAAAGAAGGAAAAATTAGAATTGAATTCATAGCTCACCGGTTTGCATTTCCAAGGCTTTCCAATGTGTATTAGAGCCAATAGATGAGTTTTGAAGTGTTTTTCCCACCTTGTTAGGAAAGCCAATGAGCCAGCCAATTTGCGCACCCTCAAGCTCCCAAAACACATTCAGAACGAATCAATCGACTGCTCTCCACAGCAGCCGTGTGGACATCATTGGCTAGGTCCATCCCTAATTGCCCTCGAGAAGTGGTAATGAGTTTCTTGAGCCACTGCAGTCCTGGAGGTGTAAGGGCACCCACAGTGCTGCTAAGGAGGGAGTTCCAGGCTTCTGACCAAGTGACAGTGAAGGAACGGCGATATATTTCCAAGTCAGAATGGTGAGTCAGTTGAAGAAATTGCAGGTGTTCCTTTGTATCTATTGCCTTTTTCCTTTTATGTGGTGGAGGTCACAGGTTTTATGGATGCTGTCTAAGGAGCCTTGGTCTATTGCTGTTGTGCATCTTGTAAATGGCAAACACTGCTGCGACTGTGCTTCGCTGGTGAAGGGAGCGTATTTGGATGCAGCGGTTTGCCAATGCAGTACCTTCGCAGCTGGGGGCCCACCCACCATTGGTGAAATGCCAGTGGCAGTGTGAAGAGGTCCTTAATTGGTCAATTAAGTGACCCAGTTGTCCTCTGGGAATGAGGGGACATCTATCACCTTCCTTAGTGTTGGTAAAATGCCATAGCAGTCCATTTTATGTCACCCACCCTCCACAATCTCCGCAGTATATCCTTTGTTAGAGGGTTGGTTAGAATCCATCTGGACAGAGTTGCCTACAAGTCAATTTTGTGAAGGATTTGATGGGCAAAAGCCTCTACACCTTAAATAACTTCAACTAAGGGAGAAGGGTCCCACTCGACAGGACCTACCTCCTGATAGTGTGGACATTGCTGGGACACAGCAACAAACATCAGACAGGCAACAGGAGACCCAGTTTGAAGTTTCAAAGATGGCTATACAATGGAATCCTCCCAGGCCCCGGGATATGGCGATAAATTTGAGAGAATGGTATGGGAGGTAGGGTGAGGCATTTCTCAATGGTGAAAGTGACAATTGCCATTTTCCAACAGAGTTCTGAAAATTGAGACAAGGTCCATCACTAGCAATTGGCAAAAGGCACACTAGTGGGGATTACAGTTCATTCTCACCCTGAATATTAATTCATATTGCCTCATTAATATTCACACTTCCATTTGACCACCCACTGAAAGCCACAATGTGAAAGTCAGAGTGGGTACCTGGTGCCTCCAGCTCGCCTTTCGCTCCTCTGGACCACCACTTTGTTCACTGGGCACCAATATCTCAGGGCTCACTCCATGGGCACTGGTCGCATGGACTTCATGTCCATGGGCCTTGGCATCAGACCACATACCAGCCTCACCACCCCTTCGTGCCGCACACTGACCTTCTTACAGTCCGCTTCTGAAATTCTTTACTGCTTTTGGAAGGCACCGGTGCATCTCACCGCAATGCTGCTGCTCGCTCGGTCTCTTACCACTCACTCACTTAGTGCCTACTTGGAATGTTAAACCATCCCTGTCTTGCCTTATGGCGCTTTGACTCCTCACTCACAGGCACATAGTACTTCTGCCTTTTCTTTAAGGACAGACACAAAGCCAGGAGGTTAGACCTGGTTGCCAGCAGTGATCAGTCAAAGGGGGTGGACATGTTGCTCTCTGACAGGGTGCTACATCAATCTCACACCTGCATTGTGTGACAGCAGCAGCGTACACACCAAACACACTGCACGTGCTTTAAGCAAATGGCCATATCTCAAAGTCTAAGGGGTGTAAGTCACAGTCAAACCAGAGTTAGTCGGGGATCTCAGAAAAGTAATTTAAGGGCAGCCTCTGATATCAGCCCAGGGCTTGGGCACACTCGTTTGGGGAGGTCATTGTCAGGATCCTTCCCTCTAGGGAGTGAGTAGCTGAATGTCAGGCACCTGCCTTGGTTCTTTTTTACCCTATTGTGGCCTATTTTCCCCTAGACTGAGAGAAAGGGTGGGGGGATGTGGGTTTAAAGGAGATGAAGGTAGGTGGCCCTGCTTTTAGTGTGGGTGCAGGTGGGGGAAAGGTGCTGAGATGTCCAGCGTGAGTGAGTAGGTAGCATAGAGCTCACAGAGGCGATGCAGAGTTTATGGTCTGGGGGGTATTTGGATGGGTAAGGGTGAGTAAGAAAAGATGTTGTGGACAGTAGTGAGAATGGTGGAGCATGAGCCTTAGTGGGAGGTGAGGCCAGCACCGAGATAAACCGAGTGTGAGGTAGCAGAGAAAAAGATAGTCGTACTCGCCAGTGGAGGAGAGAAGGTGATTGACCAACTTCCCAAACTCTGGGGTGTTTTTTCTGGATTTTGGAGACCTTAGTAACCTGGACAGCAATCTTGGGCCAGGCTGGCACGTACTGGTGTTGTGATCTCCTCCAACAGGGAACAGGGTGTCCCACCCCCGCATCACCCCATCTACCAGGATCCCCGCTTCCACAAAGTGGGGTGCCAACTACCCCTTGACTGCCATGTCCCATCTCCATGCCCGGGAGAAATGTCACGGACTGATCGGGGCAGTACCACATCTTGTCCGGGTCCACAGAGGCCTTTTAAAGGTGCCAGGGATTCTGAGGTATTCCGGCAGTGTGGCATGTTCTTCAGGCTGTGCTGGAATCAGGCTAGCATTGGATGAGGGGGTCACCAAAAGGGGCCTGGTAGGTTTGGGACAATCGCGTGAGCAAACCTGTTAGGTCTCGTGGACAGAAATCCTCTCTGAAATCCGATGAAAGTGACACCTTGCATAAAATTAGTAATATTCAGCCCTTTTAGCTTTCAAGACGAAACGGGAATAGCAATGGCCTGGTGATAATATCGCTAGACTATTCATCCAGGGAGCCAGGTAATTTTGTGGGTACCCAGGTTTGAATAAGTTTCAAGATTGTGAGATGATGATGGCTGATGGCGAAATTTGATTAAATAAAAATCTGGAGATTAAATGAAAATCTGAAGTCTAACAATGACTGTCAAACCGTTGCTGATTGTCAGAAAAACCTATTGGGTTCATTAACGCTTCAGGGAAGGGAACCACTGTCCTTAACATACATGTGACTCCAGCCCCAGAGCAATGTGGATGACTTTTGACTGTACTCTAAATCATCTAGCAAGACACTCTAGTCGAGGGCAATTAGGAATGGGCAAGAAATGTTGCCCTTCCAGCGATGCCCCCATCCCACAAATAAATAAAACGAAACAGTAGGCAGGATCTCAAGCCATCACCAGCAAAGTATGAAACTGGGACTTAAACTTGGGAGAGTTTAATACCAACAGGAACAGAAGGGCGTGCTTGGAGTTTATGTGGAGCAAAACTAAAAGACTAGCATTCCAATAAATATGCAAACCTCAGAACCTTCAAGGATCTGAGCCTTGGCAACAGGGAAAGAAGGATTGGAAACTGCGGAGAAGCTATTGGGAAATAAAAAGAGAGCAAGAGAGAGCACACAAAGAGGTTTCACCTCCCAAAAGGTTTGTTTATGTCATGGTCAAAGACCAAACTGAGATACGTTTAACAGTCAATCATTCCAAGCAAACCATAAAAATACAAAAGAATTGGTGTAGAATCATAGAATCCCCACAGTGTGGAAACAGGCCATTTGAGTCCACACCAACCCTCCAAAGAGCGTCACACCCAGACCCACCCCCTACCCTCTCCCTGCACTTACCACCCTAGACACTATGGGCACTTTAGGATGGCTAATCAACCTAACCTGCACATCTTTGGACAGTGAGAGGAAACTGGAGCACCCAGAGGAAGCCCACGCAGACACAAAGAGAATGAGCAAACTCCACACAGACAGTTGTGGAAGTGGAATTGAACCTGAGTCCCTGGTGCTGTGAGGCAGCAGTGCTAATCTCTGAGCCACAGTGCCTCCAATAACATATGAGGCATTTGATTAAGATTTTGAGACTCAAAGTTCAAGTTGGTTCACTATATGGATGAGATATGACATTGGATCATTCATCAAACCTGTCCTGATTCACAGGGAAACATTGAAAAATCTGAAGATAGGCGATGGTAAAAAAGAGCCTTACATAACATCCAAGCACAAATAACTGAAGCAGGTGCAGAAAATCAGGATCCAGAGGCTGATAAGGAGCGAACATCAGAGAATGTTCTTTAAATGTTCAGACACAATGAACAGGAGGTGCAGCCAAACAGGGGAATGTGAAAAATCTATACAGTTTTACAAGAAAGCCATGTAAAGCAGCAAATAAGTCAGTCAAGACCAGAGCCAAAGAGCATTGTAAAGAGAAGAAAAATGCTAGCTCAAAAGATGTCAGAACAATTCAAGGAGCTGCTGAAATCAATTCATTCCAACCGAGTCCCCAGACACTGCCTGCAGGAACTCTTTTGAAGGTAAATGCACACAAACACAGCAGAGACAAATCATCCTGCAGAGTCTTACACAATGCAAGCCACACAAGTGTTCCGTGTGGATATGGAGGATCACAGGGCATGCTTGCTGCTGCCATCGCTACTGCCCATGGTGCTGAGTAATGAGAGAGCGACGAAAGGGGGAAAGCTCAGTACATAGGAGCACTGCTTAGTCAGTTGCCTGGCTTATGATGCGTTTCTAACACACAACTGACAATATATTCAGAAAGGGACCGATAACCTTGTATAGCAACAAAAACAAGCATGACTACTGACACTGACTGAATAAAAACAGAACACATAAGCAATGCCAAGAATGAGAAGGAGAACTGGAAGTGGTAACACAGCGTGGGAGCTGGAGGAACACAGCAGGCCAGGCAGCATCAGAGGAGCAGGAAAGCTGACAATTCGGGTCGGGACCCTTCTTCAGAAAATAAGAAAGTTGTGATGTTTAAGGACATCAATAAACTCATCTGTCTTTGTGACATCATGGGCAACGATGAAGAACTGATAAAGAGGAAATTGAGGAAAGGCAAGAACAGAATTCTTGTTCTCCCAGGAAAATTTGGACATCCAATACATTGGCTTCAATATTAATCCAACCAGAAAAGGACAGGGTAATGGATAGCAATCTCATATCAGAGGCTTGCCCATCTCCGTGTGCATCATCTGGTTCCAGTCATTCAGTTGCTCAGTACTAAATATCAGGCAATGAGTGTGTGGCTAGGAGAGGAGTTGGGCTGAGGTTCCTAATGGGCTTTGAGAGCCTGGGAGGTGACTCCCAAGGCAGCAGAGTCATGGCATTTGCTTATTTTCTTTTTAAACTTTAACACTGGACTGTTAATCCAGAGACCCAGATTATGTTCTGAGGACCCGGGTTCAAATCCAGCCGCAGCAGATGATACAATTTGAATTCAATAAAAATATCTGGAATTAAGGGTGTAATGATGAGCATGAAACCATTGGTGATTGTTGGGAAAATCCCATCTGGCTCACTAATGTCCATAGGGAAGGAAACTGCCATCCTGGCTTACATGTGACTCCAGACCCACAGCAATGTTGTTGACTCTTAACTGCCCTCTGGGCAATTAGGGATGGGCAATAAATGCTGGCCTAGCCAAGACACCCACATCCCATGAATGAATAAAACAAGAATTCAGTAACTTCCCAATAGGTTGACCTACCATACCTCTCTGGAGAGACATGGGATCCCAATTTGCATTCACCAGTGATACTCCCAACACAAAACCATGAGCACTAAAATGCCAGGCCAGAGGGAGTGGAGTGGGGAACATGATCATTGTATCTTAATTATTTCAGACAGACTGTGAGGAGTTAAACCTCCTACAGCTATTATCACAAAGGAACAAGCTTGTTTCTTTTTCTGAAATACCGCTGTCAAATCAGTTGTAAGGAACAGAAACATGGGTGGAAATAGACAATGCGGCAAATAGGTTATAACCATTTAACTTTACATGCTTTCATCAGTTCCCAGCAATCCAGGAGTATGGACTTATAATTCAGTGGAGCTGTTTGCACCAAACCATTTGGGAAGGTGACTTTGGCATATTGAAATGGGTGCTGGTGTTAGTGTTACAGACAAGTGATAGCAATGACAGAAATGGGGAAATATACAGAAGTTGCCTAACTATAAGACTCATGTTGGATTCAGAATGATAACTCTGCTTTCTCCCTCCACAGATGCCCCCAGGCCTATTGAGTTTCTCAAGCATTCTCTCTGCTTGTTTCAGATTTTCAGCATTCTCTATTCTTTGCTTTTATTCTGATTTTGCCTCTGTAGGCAGCTGGGAGAGATGAGGGACAAGGCCACACGCCTCCATGGTGATGCCCTGTGGGCAGTACTTTGGGCTGTGAGGAACAGGAGGAGGGTTCTATCGAAGCCTTGCAGCCTGATGAAAGCAGCCTGGGTGGGGAGGCAGCAGAGATCATCTTTCAGATAAGGATCAAAACGAGAGCTGCTTTAGTTGAGAGAGAGATAAAAGGTACTGCAGATGCTGGAGAATCCGAGATAACAAGGTGTAGAGCTGGGTGAACACAGCAGGCCAAGCAGCATTATAGGAGCAGGAAAGCTTGACGTTTCGGGCCTAGACCCTTCATCAGAAATGGGGGAGGGGAAGAGGGTTCTGAAATAAATAGGGAGAAAGGTTCTGTTTTCCAAGCAATTTTATTCATTAATGGGATTAGGGCATCACTAACTTAGTCAGCATTTATTGCCCATCCCTAATTATCCAGAGGGCAATTAAGAGTCTACTTGATTGCTGGAGTCCGGAGTCATGTGTAGGCTGGATCAGCTAAGGATAGCAAATTGCCTTCCCTGTAGGACATTCGCAAACTAGATGTGTTTTTTCTGAGGATTGACAATGGAATCATGGTCATCATTGGACTCTCAGTTCCAGGAGATACAAAAGCTTAACAACACACACGCACAAACCCACAGATACTAGAACAACTTCTTCCCTGCTGTTGTTAGAATTCCGAATGAACCTGTCAAATTTTACATGTGATGTTGATCTCACTCTTTGGGCACCTTCTCTGCAGCTGTAACACTGTAACCTTTGCTCTGTTCTATTACCCCATGTACTTTGAATGGTATGATCTGCCTGTACCGCGCGCAAAACAAAACCTTTCACTGTACTTACGTACCCATGACCATCATAAATCAAATCAAATATTTGTAGTGAATCCAAAGTCCACCAGCTGCCCTGGCAGGGTTTGAATCTGGGGTCTCTGGAACATTACTGGGGTCTCTAGATTAACAATACAACAATAACACCACCTCCCCAATGTACAGTAGAGTTTCCGTTACCTGGTTTCCGTAATTCTCATGCAACCCGGCAATCAGAAAGGCATGTCCCTACTCCATGTGGAAATTCTCCCACAGTAGTCTGAGATTTAAAAGGGGCAATCGGATTTGTAATGTCCTGAAGACCTAATCAAGACAGAGCAATTGACTTATCGAGATGGGAGGAGGTTCCCTTACTCCTGGAACTGATTGATTCCGTCTCTCTCTTTCCCATTTTGGTAAAAACCTCACTGACGGCATTTACGAGTTAGGGACTAGGCTACCTGCTTAATACATTTTGAAATGGGTTGGTCCGGTCCATAACACGATCGGTCAATGGTTAGCACTGCTACCTCACAGCACCAGGGACCCAGGTTCAATTCCACCCTTGGGCAACTGCCTGTGGAGTTTGCACATTCTCCCCATGTCTACACGGGTTTCCTCTGGGTGCTCTGGTTTCCCTCCAGAGTCCCAAGATGTGCAGGCTAGGTGGATTGGCCATGCTACTTTGCCCATAGTGTTCAGGAAAGTGTAGGTTAGGTGGGTTATAGGGAGATGGGTCTGGGTGGGATATTCTGAGGGTTAGTGTGAACTTATTGGGCCAAAGGGTCTGTTTCTACACTGTAAGGATTCTATGATTTTTAATTAGTAAATAGTTAAAGGGACGAGGCAGGGAAGTGGAGATGAGGTTTTGATGAGACCATCCACAATTATATTAAATGTCGGAGTAAGCTCGAGGAGCTGAATTATCCTGCTCCGAGTTCTTATATCCTTATGTTCTTATGTAATTGGAAGCTGATTGGCAGGAGCGTTGAAATGGAGAAAGAAGCCAATGTTTTACACAGTTCCAGCATAACCTCCCTACTCTTAAACTCTGTGTTTTCGTCAATAAAGACAAATACATCATATGTCTTTTTAATCACTCAATTCAGTTGTCCTGATGCCTTAAAGGAATGGTGGACATGCACACCAAGGTCTCTCTGATCCTCGGTGCATCTCAGGGTGCAAGCATTCATCATCTTTTATACCCTACCGTATTCCCTTGCCTTGTTTTCTCTGCGCAAGTCCATCATCTCACATTTACCCAGAATAAATTCTGTTTGTCACTGACCAGCCCATCTACATCCTCCCATAAT
Organism: Ginglymostoma cirratum; assembly: GCA_024137785.1. Taxonomy (NCBI): domain Eukaryota; kingdom Metazoa; phylum Chordata; class Chondrichthyes; order Orectolobiformes; family Ginglymostomatidae; genus Ginglymostoma; species Ginglymostoma cirratum. The sequence goes on from JAHRHZ010000029.1 coordinate 26,570,449, forward strand.
CCAAGTCCATTTTTGTTAATTTATGAAACCGGGTGTGAGTTTCTTTTGTCCAGATAGCAAAAAGGCCAGGCAAATTAACCATCTTGGTGATTCAATGAATCCCTTATACATTGTAAGGGCTTGTAGAATAGTGGGGGTGCACTCTCCCCATCAGGATCACAACTGTGTCTACAGCACATGGACTGCAGCAGTTCAAGGAAGTGGCTCACCACCACCTTCACAAGTGATGGGCAAGTAATGTGGGCCATTTCAATGGCCCTCCCAACCTGTACAAAATCATTACAAAGTGATATAACGCAAAGGGCAATAGGTTCCAGAACTGTATTCAGAGAAGGATTAAAACTATTTGCTGAGGGATCAAGAAATGTTGCCGACCTTCTAATCTACTTCATTCAAGTTCTCCAAGGCACATGCAAGATAATGGAGATCAATAGCGAAGACTGGATTCCATCTTGCTGCTAATTTTTATGCTTGCTGATGCTTAAGGATTTTCTGGAGATATCACACCTCACTGAGCTGAAGGTACATCACGTCCCAGTTAATTTACAGCATGTCTCTGATATCTTCAACACATATGGTAATATGTGATAATAGTATTTCTTATGAAATATTGAATAGGTTGAGATTGCAAGCACTGATTGAATAAACTCCTTACAGTCTATTGCGGAATGACTTCTGACCTCTAACCCCAACTCCTCACCTGCTGTCTACCACCAGCTATTTTTCCCTGTCTTGTAGAAACACAGAAAATAGGAGCAGGAGGAGGCCATTCAGCCCGTCGAACCTGCTGCACCATTTAATATGATCATGACTGATCATCCAACTCAGTAGCCCATCCCCACTTTTGTCCAATTCCCTTTGACCCCTTTAGCATGAGAACTATATCTAATTCCTTAGTTATTTTGACCTCAACCATATTCTGTGGCAGAGAATTCCACAGGCTCACCATAGAGTGGTAGGGATATACTGCATGGAAAAGACGCTTTGGTCCTACTCATCCATGGCAACCAGATATCATAAATTAATCTATTCTCATTTGCCAGTATTTGGCCCATATTCCTCTAAACCCTTCCTATTCATGTACCCATCCAGATGCCTTTTAAATGCTGTAATTGTACCAGCCTCCACCACTTCTCTGGCAGCTTGTTCCATACACGCTCCACCCTCTGCATGAAAAAGTTGCCCCTAGGTCCTTTTTAAATCTTCCCCAGCTCACCTTAAACCTAAGCCCTCTAGTTTTGGATTCCCCTACCCTGCGAAAAGGACTTCCACACTCTGGGTGAAGAAATTTCTCCTCATCTCGGTCCTAAATGGCTCACCTCATATTCTTAGGCCGTGCGACCTTCAGTTCTTGGCTACCCATTCATTGGGAACGTCCTTCCCATCTTTGCCCTGTCTCCAGTATTTCTATAAAGCATAATTTAATTTGTTCAAAGAAAATTTTAAAATCGCACATTTTTAATGCCATTAGGACTGATTCTCAGCAGCACCGCGATGCCAATGGCTGGATTTTCCATTGGGAATCAGGAGGCAGGTTCGGTTTTAACAGGACTGTCATGGGGTTGGTTGGTCTTCATGACCCTGGAGATGGGTCTGCTGTTGAATTAGTAATTGCCGTGGTGGGTGGGAGTCAGATATGGAGGTGGAACACTAGGGAAATGGGCCACAGCTCTGGGAGAAATCAACAGCCGTTGATGTGGTTGCTGTCTGTGGGATGCGTGAGAGTAACAGAAAGTGACGAAGGCATATGCAGAGCTGGCATCCCAGAATTCCTCCTCATTCTTTCATGGGATGGGGCTAGGACAGCACTAATAAGCCATGCCTGACTCTCCCTGAGAAGGTGGGGTGGGGGCGTAGTAATTAACAGGGTAGGGAAAAATTAGTTTTGTAAAATGCTTTTGCTACTCGATAGTCCTTGTCTTGTCTTAAGCTTCATTTTTATCTGTTAAAACAAATCTGTTTCAGTCCTGTTTCTGCATTGCTGATGGTCAGCTTCAGAGAGTTCCTGATGCCCATACCATCCTTGCAATATCTCAGCAGGTCATCAGGGAAGCAAGTAACAAGCAGCCCTGAATGATCTCAATAAATCCCCTTCATGAACCTCTACCCCTTGTCCTAGGGCAGGGCTGGTCAGATCAGGGGACAGACTGGCACACAGAGCAGCAGTGCCATTCATTTTGCTTCTTCTTCCATCTTATCTGGAAATCACCCCGAGGAATCAAGGAAAATCCTAATGGAGGAGTCCCTATGCCTGGATAATCATTTCCCTAAACAATGCCAGGACTGTTGTTACTGATGTTCAGAGTCTCATTTCCAAATGTATTCGTAGCATTTTTTGAGTCTTCTGTTATCTGAGGTCTTCAGTATTAGAAGTTATAGTTACCCCTTATATTGCCTACTATGGGCTATGATTTTTCAACAGCAAAAAGTGGGCTGTCAATTTTAAGCCTAAGAAAGTGCATAAAAGAGTTGAAATGACCAAAAAGTGTAGTAGTAGCGAAGTGGTGTAGTCATTGGAATGAGGTTGGCCAAGTGCATTTCATTGAGTATAAGTTCCCTGATCGGGGGCTGTTAACCTGGGCCAATCAGCGAGTCCTGGCTGACAGATATAAAGAGGGACTGGCTCTCAGATATAAGAGGGAGCTGGTTGATCAGAGCCCATGTACTGTACACATGTAAATAAAGTGTGGCTTGGTGATGGGATACCAGCCTCCGTGGAACTATTTCAGTTGGGTAAAGATCTTACTTAAACGTGGACAATAGGGTAAGTGTGGGGTTTGCCCCTTCTCAATAAGTGCCTCCATCTAGGGCAGAATAATGAACAGTCTTTCTCTTCCTATAATTCAGAACAACGGGATTGATAACGGAGCGGAAAAGCCATACCATCCCTGCCATCAGTGTAGTTCATTGTAACAGTAACTCCACTGCCTTTTGCAAACACCATCTTCATGGTGTTGGTGCTGAATTTTCTTGGCGATTGAAGTAAAGCAAAAAGTTATAATTCATGACATATTTATGTACAATTGGGAGACACTAAAATAAAGTATAAAATAATGGAAGGCTGCATAATTTCAGTAACAAATAAATTGCCAAAATGCAGATTCCCTTAATCTGTAAAATAAAAATGAAAGGTTTATTGCACTCTGCATTTTGTATTCAATTCCATAGATCATATGTTGTCAGGTTGAGTTCATTAAATTCTCAATCATTACATGCTATTTATGAGTTTTGTAAAGCGGGCTATATTGTAATCTACTTGTTCTGCATCTTATTTGTGGAATGTGTATTTTCTCTGGAGGCCCATCAGACACTAACTTTCAGTGGTTGTAGCAAGCGGTATTGGCAATGGGCAGAGGTTTCAGGAGTTTCAGGGGCGAAGACCAAGCAGAGTGGTGAGCGGTGATTAATTCTGTACAAACTTTGCTTGGATTTTAAGTTAATGTTGACCAGAGACAGATCTGTTCAGGCCACTAATCAGGACTGTGCAGTGATGGTTACTGACAGAGAGATGTTTGAGGTTAGCCAGGACTATACGCGCGGAATGATTATGTGAACAAGACGGACAAACGATCAAGCAGAATCTTATAGGCCCCTGGGGCTATGGCCGGATTTATGGAAGAATCCACGGATATTAGCATTTAACAGTGGCCAATCCTTATGGCAATTCTCCAATCCTGTAGCAGAACCCTTCGGAAGAAATGACTGCTTTGCAGGCAAAGCATCTACTAGCCTTAGAAAGCTCCTCCACTCTGCATGTGGGGACAGGAATCCAACTTACACATTGGACCAGGTTTCATCTTGAGTTGCTCACTTGCACTCATAATATTCATTCACTCAGAGCCTAGTTGCATTCTCCCAACTTCCCTGCCTTGCTTTGCCTTGCTATTCAGGTTACGTGTTGGTCGGAGCCAAAGACTCTCAGTATTGCTTGGATGTTGAAGCACGTTCTTGCATAGCCTGACATGGCTCGCTTGCAAATTAGGGATCTGTCCAGGTCGCACACCGAAAGGTCAGTCTCATACCCACAGGATATGCCGATTGCCTGAGCAGCAAACACACTGTACATCCATTCAATCAAATGGCCACGTTGGAAATTGAGTGGGAGCTAGTTCTCAAGCAGACATGGGTGGGAGAGAAGGGGGACCGTGGGTCTCCGGTGGTCAGGAAGTCCTGCTAACTTTCAAGAGCACAGTCCAGGGGTTTGGCCAATTCCATTGTCTGTTCAGGTTGGTTGTGGTCAGGGATCCGCCTAACTACGGTTGTAATAGTGGGCTGTGGTCTGCCCCTGTAGCAGGTCAGTTAGTTCAGTTGGCTGGACGGCTGGTTTGTGATGCAAGATGATACCAACAGTGTCCATTCAGTTCCCGCTCTGGGTGACGTTACCATGAAGGACTCTCGTTCTCAGCCTCTCCCCTGGCCTCAGGTATGTTGACCATCCAGTTCAATCAACACCAGTAATCTCTCTCTGACGTGAGAATAGGACTGTGGTAACATTACCTTTTCCTGGAGGGCCAGCATCTCCTCAGGAATCCCATGGAGAATCCCATCTCGTCAGTCAGGGAGCTGCAAAAACAATGGTCAGGGTCAGTTATTTCTAGAGGATATTCATCAAAGTCGATCAAAGCTCTGGGACATATACAGTCCTGGTGGGTGTGTATATGGAGGGTGCATATCGGGAGTGTCTATAGGGGCAATGGGGTTAAGTCACTGCCGAAAGGGCTGGGGCATTCAAGGCTGGGGTGGGAAAGCAGAGTCATTTGTAGAAGTGGAGCCAAGAATGTTCAAAAGCAACCTGATCCAGACTTAGGCTGACGAGTAACAAGTAAAATTCACACCACAGCAATGAGTATTTCCAACAAGACAGGATACAGCCATCATCCCTTGACATCCAATGACATCATCATCACTGAAGCCCTCACTATCAACAAAAAAAGCCAAACCAGCAGGCCTGTAGAAAGAAAGAAGAGTTAATGTTTCGAGCCAACAGCCCCTTCATCAGAACTCTCCCACTGTCAACATCCTGGGGGTTTACCATTGACCAGAAACTGAGCTGGACTAATCGCATATACAGAATAGTTACAAGAACAGGCCAAATGCTAGGAATCCTGCAACAAGTTGCTCACCTCCTGACTCCCCAAAGCCTACTCACCATCACCAAAGCCCAAGTCAGAAATATCATGGCATACTCCCTACTTGCAGCTCCAACAATACTTAAGGAGTTTTACACCATCCTGAACAAAGAAAACCAATTGATTGGCACCACATTGACTCCCAGTGCCACTTGTGTGTGCTATCAACAAGACGCACTGCAGATATTTACCGAAGATCCTTAGACAGCATCTTTCAAACTCATGGCAACGACCATCTCGAAGGACAAAGGGCAGCAGGTACATGGGAACACCACTGCCTACGTGTTCCCCTCCTAGCCACGCACCATCCTGACTTGGAAATATATTGTTGTTCCTTCACTGCTGCGGATTCAAAATCAGGGAATTTCCTCCCTAGCAGCTCTGTGGGTCAACCTACGGCACATGGACTGCAGCGGTTCGAGAACACAGCTCACCACCACCTTCTCAAGGGCAACAAAGAACAGGCAATAAATGCTGGCCAGCCAGTGACGCCCACAAATAAGAACAATACAAATTTTTACAACAGGCAGCCGAACACAGAAAATAAATCCAATCCATACATATAATAGTAAAGGGAGCGTACAATGTCCACGATAAATGATATTATCAGTAGGTGCTGCCAATCTCACCCCTGCTGTCTGCAATGGGCCACTGTCAGTCCCTGACTGACTCACCTTCAACAATTCAGTGCAATATGGAGACTCTAAAGGAATGTCCAGCAACCAATATCTCACGGCAGCTATTTAATAATACAAGGAAATGATATTTCTGCCAAGTTAGATTGCCTGTGATTAAAGAAGCTGTTTTGAATAATCAGATGTCAATGGAAACTCGAGAATGTAACTCTCACACCAAATAATTGAAACTAACAATAATTTGCAACTTAAATTCATGACTTTTTAAAAATGCAAAGAAACAAGTGAGGTCAGTCAACAAGTATGGTTATCAAGCGTGAATTTCCCGGAGATCATGAGATTATTTATGTTGTAAGAAGGTGCCTCTGTACACATTACCACCCTGGCTAGTTCTGCTGAGCTCAATTCTAACAAAAATTCTAATAATGCCTGTCTGTTAGGTGGTTGCAAAATCCAGATAAACAGCATTGGCATGAGATGGTAAAGGTTGAATTTAGAAATGCAGGCTTTTATATTAATGACGTTCAACTAAAGATTAATTCACACTATCAAATACCAATTTGCTCAATTAAAAATGCATCCATTATGATAATTTGATGGAATAATTTACGTAATACTTACAATTTGAGTGAATAATTTTGTTAACCTCTGTCATAAATCATGTATCCATTTTCCACTGTGGTCTATTCACCAAAAGGTTTGCACATTTTTAAAGGGAATATGTGAGATATGAGACTGAGAAAAACAGTCATGCAGAATATCTGTAATATCTGTTTTGCAGAAACATGCCCAATGTCCTTTCTTCACTTCCAGGAGATATACTGATGAAAAGGAAAGACTTGCATTTCCAGAGCATTTTTGACAAACAACAAATGTCTCAAAGCATTTTATAGCTGATGAGTTGCTTTGGTAGCAACTAATGTAGTGTAGGAAGGGAGAATTCAGGAAAGTAGTGTTGAGGATTATCAGATCAGCCATGATCTTAGTGAGTGGTGGAGCAGAATCAATGGCCTGAATGATCTATTTCTGCTTCTCAGCCTTACGGCCTGACCACAGCAGCACAATGAAGAACCTATATTTGTGAGGTTGATTGAGGTATAAATATGGACCAGAACTCCCCTGCTCTTCTCTGGAAAGTGCCTTCAGACATATTGCATCAATCTAAGCAAGCAGACGGTAGATGGCACCAGTAACAGGGCCCTGTTTTTTCAGTTGTAAAGTTGTAAAGTTGTAAACTGAGACTTCAATACCATCCAATTGAGCCACAGCTGATTCTCTGGCTTGAATAGGGAAAATTTGTGGGTAGGGGAGGCATTATTATAAATTGTTGTATTATTTATAAAGAGCTATGTGCTATGAGCCAGGGTGGCACAGTGGCTAGTTTTGCTGCCTCACAGCACCAGAGACCTGGGTTCAATTCCACTCTTGGGTGACTGTCTGTGTGGAGTTTGCACATTCTCCCTGTGTCTGTGTGCTTTTCCTCTGGGTGCTCTGGTTTCCTCCCACCGTCCAAAGATATGCAGCTTAGGTACATTGGTTGTGCTAAATTGCCTGTAGTATTTGGGGGCTGAGTCTGTGTGGGATGCTCTGACAGTCAGTGTGGACTTGCTGGGCCAAAGGGTCCACACTGTAGGGATTCTATGATCTATATTGCCAGGAGAACAATTATGGTATATGAGTATTTCACAAGGCCACATTCATGGCGCACTTGAAAGTCTGGTTATGCTTGACAGGACGCTGGCCTGAGGTAGTCTGCAAACTAATAGGCACAGTGAGTTAGATTAAAGGAAAAGAGCTCTAACCTTTTCAAAACTTATGTGTGATTATTTCTACTATCCGAAAGCCCAAAATGCATAACAGGCTGTTTGATTTTTGGGTATAAAGCAGCCAACATAAATTCAGGTTCTCACGATACCACTCATTAATTTTCACATCCATTGACTCGAAATGAAATTCAGGAGAGATATACAGTTGTGAGATTTTATTGCTAGTTTAGGCCAATAGTCACCTCTCTCTGTTGATATAATGCGCACAGACTGTTCATTGGCTACACCTTAGCTTGAAGTTTGATATTGTGCTCGGGTGCACAAGGTGGTTATTTGAAAACAAAAAATGCTAGAAATCACAGCAGGACAGGCAGCATGCGTGGAGAGAGAGAAAGCTCAAGATTCGAGTCTAGCTCAACTCAGATGAAGAGTCACCTAGACTCGAAGTGTTAGTTTGCTCTCTCTTCGTGGATGCTGCCTGATCCCTGTGATCTCCAGCATTTTGTTATTTTTACTACAGATTCCAGAATCTGCAGTAAGTTGCATTTCCAAAGTATCTTTCCGTCTGGATTGGAACTCAGCAGTCAGCTTTTGAACGGGACTTTTGAACACCAAAGAGTGATGTTTTAAAATGGAACTCTATCCATTTATATCACTTCTTTATAATGGGCTAGATGTTGGGATTAGGGTCGGAAACTCTTAAGAAGTTATAAACTAGTCACATTCCTCTGGATGACTTTTGCACTGGAGACCCCTAGACAGAGTGAATTCGATCATAGCACATCCTCTATCTCAATGCCATACTCTCATTTTCTTCCCGCACCCCTTGGTGCCTTTACGGAATCACAGAATTGCCACAGTGCAGAAGGAGGCCATTCAGCCCATCAAGTCTGCACTAGTTCTATTACCTAGTGCCAATTTCCTGCCTTTCCCCCTTATCCCTGTGCACCATTTCCATTAAAATGGTCATCAAATGGCCCCACCATATTTTCAAGCAATGCATTCTGTACCCCAGCAACTCACTGAGTTTTTTTCTCACAACACCCTTGCTTCATTTACACATCAGTTTTAATTTATGCCCTCTCATTGTTTACCTTTAATGTATTAGAAAATGTATTGATCTCTTTCTTGAATATATAAAATTAACTCGTCATTTATAGAATCATAGAATCCATACAGTGTGGAAAGAGGCCATTTGGCCCATCAAATCTGCACTAATCCTTTGAAGAGCATCCCGCCCAGGCCCAGAACTCCACCCAATCCCCTTAACCCCCCATTTATCTCATTGCTTTTAGTTATGATTTTATGGTAGAGAAAATGTCTTCCTTATTTGCCAACTTTACGGAGACGTTTCTGCGAGACATTAGGACACCTGCATTAGGACACAAGTCTGTTCTTACTGACAGATGTTGAGTGCCATTGAGACAAAAGCGTTAACTTTGGTATAAAAGTGGCACCAAGCTTTTCCTGTCCTGCCCTCTGCATTTAACAATTGAGTCAGAGCTGTCTCACTGGGCTGGGTGATGGATGTGTTGGAGGAGGGGGGCTTTGGTTGACATATTCCATGCTGAAATCTGTGGAGAGGTTAAGAAGGAAGAGGTGAGACTCTGGAAGATGTTGCAATTAATGCTGTGACAGGGACGGAGCAACCTCGCGATCGTTGGAGTAATACAGGTACGGAATCACAAGAGAAAAGGACGCAGGTTTAGGAGGAAGGGTTGGAGGATATTGGAGAGCCAAGGAAGGTTGCGTTTGGACCATGGGTTGCATTTGGGATTTTTTTTTGAGGATGGGGTGACAATGACAGTTTTACAAAGGGACAAATGAGGAGTAGGAGCCATACGCATTAGCAGCTAACGTTCAGCCACAGAAAGGCAGGTCGATGACTAACCTAGTGGGAACTGGATTAAGGAAGGACTGGGGCATCACAGACAGGATGAGGTCAGGATGTAAGATAGGGAAGAAACTAAATAAATGTACAGGTTATAGTTTAAGGGGGTAGGGGGAATTCTGGTGGGAGGACTAGCTTTCTGGGACAATTGTGGAGGCAAAGAAAGCAGTTGAATAAATGGTCTCAATTTTAGTGATAAAGAGGGCTCCAGTGTTGAGCCAGCCAGCAGTGTGTTGGTGTACAAACCAAAGCTTCTTTGTGTTCAGGCCAGGAAGGCAATTAGTCTACTTAGGATCAATGATGTAAATCATGTTTCCTGTCAACACCAAGGAAGAGCAAGCATATGTCCTTGTACCCCTTACTGGTTTGCCAAAAGTGAATGATGCAATTGCTGAGACTCATGTGGCTTTCCAAACACTAAGAGAAACAAACGTCCCTGAGAGAAATCGCAAAGGAGATTACTTAATTACTCTCCAGATGGACTGGCACATGATAACGCAGCCTCATGCCAGCTTCCTTGGCCAACCAGAACTTCCCCTCATTGTAGAAGGACCAGATGAAAAGGTTGGCAGCTAGAGGACTTTGATTGCTTACAGTTACCATGGTGATCAGCACTCTGCCAGCTCATGATGAAAAATGGATTTCAGTGGACCATCACCCATCAGATTTAACATGAAGATAATAGCAGCGATGCTACAGTAAAAGACCCACTCTTCGAATTCTGTGGGAGATTCTAGTGGCACAATAAGGAGGGACTGCCAAGTCCCAGCATTGTTCCAGGGTGTTGTGTGCTCCATGACCTGGCTTTTGAAAAAGGAACCACTTTGTCAGGCTGGTAGTCAACCAGAACAGGACAAATTAAATGAAGATCATGAGGAGCCAGAAAGGACTGAGAACAGTTCAGTTTCTCGGGAAGAAATTTTTGGGAGAAAACCTCAAGGTGGAAATGTTCTCCAAACTATTTCAAGATTTCTAAACCTGACATGCTCCTGGACCTTCTTTGTAAAAAACCCAATCCACAATTCATCCAGACTCCCTGTCACCGTTACACTGTAAGGAGCTTTCACAGGTAGTGTCACTATCTTTGGACCAGAAGTTCCAGGTTCAAGTCCCGCCTCAGAGTTTAATGGCCGTGAGGCTGTATCATGATGCAGCCAAACAGGTTGATTAGCAAGGGTAAAGAGACACTAGGAACTGCAGATGCTGGAGAATCTGGTTGATTATCAATCTGTAAAGCTTACTGCTACCATTATAGCAGATGGTAACAATAGGAGAGTCTGGCAGTCAACCAGAGCCATATTGCAGTTGTAACGACTGTCTCCCCATTTCATGTCAGCTTCTTGCGATGAACAACACTATCCTTGCAGTGAGAGACTCTCACACACCATTACACCTGCTATAGAAATCTAACTGCCCAATAACCTTTCACAGTCTGCCTCACCCTGTTTTCCACTTTCCAGGATAGGTTGGAATAAGATGAGGTGGACACCAGATACTTCCTCATTTGAGACATCCCATCTTTGAGCATGCCCTAAGTGTAACTGAAGGTACATGATGACAGAAGTCTCAGTATTCATCAAACAATGGTGGACTGACAACACATCTTTGGCTATGAGCAGTGATTGGGCTTGAAGCTTTCACTGAAAGGGTACCTCCATGTTTCCCAATCTGTGGATTACTACTGGGAGGCCATATGTATCACCATGGTGTGGAGCGTCGTGGGAACACAAGGCTTGTTGGAGTTTAGAAGTAATCCTTTTGAATGAAGGGGCATGGTCACTTTGATTAATTATCTGCGATGATTCTGTCTTCTCCTTCAATAAGCCACATCTTCAAAGTCCTCCTATTCCCCATGTTCTCACCAATGGCTAACAGGTCAGAAGTCACACGACACCAGGTTATAGTCCAACAGGTTTATTTGAAAGCACAAGCTTTCAGAGCGCTGCCCCATCATAGGTGAAGTGACTTCATGCCCTCACCCTGTGAACGAATAAAAAAAGTTACAATAGGGTCACCGTCTGTGGAGAAACAAAACTTCCATGATTAATTGCAGCATCAGGATGCTACAACTTTAGCAGGATCCTCTCCCTTTGCAAAGAGAGGACGTTGTAGTGCTTGTGAAAGTCGGAATATTTCTCATGTACCTTACAGTATTGGATCTTTATATTCTATTTCCAAATGCCAATTAGCAAAGGATAGAACTGGAGCCAATCTTTATACACTTATATATTTATTTACAGAGTTATGTGTTACGTGCAAAGTCCTCCTAACCCATTAACTACAACTTTAGTTTCTGCCTATTTATTGTTGATGTCTGCCAACTGCATACAATATAGTTAATATACTAATTAACCCTAGCAGTACTTGTTTGGAGTATCTCTGAGCACAGAGTGCATCATAAGTGGTCGTGAGATGGTACTGTAGTTAAATGATGTTACTTTAACGAACACTTTGCAATGTGGGAATGTTAGTTTGCTGCTAGGGAGATCACAAACTGTTTTACAGCTTTGTGAAGATCTACAAGTACTTCCCAGTTCCTGTTGAATTCTTTATCTGACTTTGTATCCATGCCCTTGGCAGAGTGCTGCTGGTGGCCTGAGTAACTCCTTGCAATGCCCAGCCTTCCTTCCTTCCTTTGTTCAATGCCAGGGAAATAAGATAACACTCCCCTTTGTGATCTTCCTGAATAGCTGCCCAATGGAGACCTTCCATGACTCACTCTGCTATTGCACAGTGACATTTTCACAAATACTTTGTAATCTTCCTCTCCAGAAGATCCACAGGAAATCAAAACTGAGACACATTCCAGGATATTTGGCTTCCACACTGTAGACCTAGATTCAGGCTTTATTCTTATCTGAGCCTGCTTCCTCTACGTTGGTATGTAGGCTCAGTGGTTAGCACTGCTGCTTTGCAGGGACCTGGGTTTGATTCCAGCCTCGGATGGCAGTCTATGGAGTTTGCACATTCTCCCTGCATCTGTGTGGGTTTCCTCTGGGTGCTCTGGTTTTGTCCCACAGTCCAAAGATGTGCAGGTTAAATAGATTGACCATGCTAAGTTGCCCCATAGTGTCTAGGGAGGTGCAGGCTAGGTGGATTAGCCATGATAAATGTGGGGTTATGGGGATAGGGTGGGTCTGTGTGGGATGCTCTTTGGAGGGTCAGTGTGGACTCAATGGGCTGAATGGTCTGCTTCCACACCGTAGGGATTCTATGATTCTACGTGCCAACCATAGACAACCCTTACACCTCTTGTGTTGCAGAGGTAGGTACACTAGGTACAGGAGGCCCAGGGTTCAAGTCCTACCATTTGGAGATGCATTCAGTACATATGAACAGTCCCGGCACAGTGGCTGGCATGAGGAGCAAGTCCCCGAGTGGAGTCCGGCACAGGGAAGCAGTCCTGGAGGAAACTTACCTTGGAGCAGCTGCGAGCGGGTGCGGAGCAGATTGGAGGCTTGGAGTGGAGTGGGGACAGTAGCTGGATTGGGGTTTGGTGCGGGTGGTCAGGCCAGTTGTGGAAGGGCCTCAGCTCAGCTCCTGTAATGTACTGTTTATTTGATTTTTTTAATCTGATTGTAATTTCAATCCTTTAACTATGTCTTATTTCTAAGTTTTTTTTAAACTTTGTAAAGTCATGCAACCACATTTCTTTTTTATTCCAGTTTTGTATTTAAGAATTGTACCGAGGTAGTTTGTACCTAAGATGGAGACATAAGAGGTGACATTGTGAAACTTTTCACAGTGCTACTGTACTTGAGTGCACGTGACAATAAAAGGGTATTCTGTTCTAATCAATATGATCAAAAATATCAACACCAGGGCAATAGCAACCCACTTAGGGCCTACTAATTCACCCCAATGGATGGTGTTAGACGCTATGATATTTCAGTGCAGTGTCTAAACCTTCTGGTTAGTTCCATAGGCTTCTGAAAAAGCAGCTCTCATACATGCAAAATAACAAGGTGTGGGGCTGGATGAACACAGCAGGTCAAGCAGCATCACAGGAGCAGGAAAACTTGACGTTTCGGGCCTAAACCCTTCATCAGAAATGGGGGAGGGGAAGAGGGTTCTGAAATAAATAGGGAGAGAGGAGGAGGCGGATAGAGGATGGATAGAGGAGAAGATAGGTGGAGAGGAGACAGACAAGTCGAAGAGGCGGGGATGGAGCCGGTAAAGGTGAGTGTAGGTGGGGGGGTAGGGAGGAGATAGGTCAGTCCAGGGAGGACGGACAGGTCAAGGGAGTGGGATGAGGTTAGTAGATAGGAGATGGGGGTGGGACTTGAGGGTGGAAGAGGGGATAGGTGGGAGGAAGGACAGGTTAGGGAAGCGGGGACGAGCTGGGCTGGTTTTGGGATACGGTTGGAGGAGGGGAGATTTTGAAGCTTGTGAAATCCTACCTAAACCCCACCTCTTCCTCCGTTACATTGATGACTGTGTCGGCGCCGCCTTGTGCTCCCACAAGGAGCTCGAATAGTTCATCCACTTCACCAACACCTTCCACCCCAACCTAAAGTTCACCTGGACCATCTCTAACACTTCTCTCTTCTTCCTGGACCTCTCTGTCTCCATCTTGGGTAACCACCTAGAAACCAATATCCATTTCAAGACCACCGACTCCCACAGCTACCTGGAATACACCTCCTCCCACCCACCTTCCTGCAAAAATGCCATCCCCTATTCCCAATTCCTTTGCCTCTGCCACATCTGCTCCCAGGATGAGGCATTCCACTCACGTACATCTCAGATGTCCTCATTCTTCAAGGACCACAACTTTCCCCCCCCACAGTGGTCGAGAACGCCCTCGACCGTGTCTCCCGCATTTCCCGCAACTCATCCTTCACACCCCGTCCCCGCAATAACAACCAAAAAAGAATCCCCCTCATCCTCACGCACCACCCCACCAACCTCCAGATCCAATGCATCATCCTCCGACACTTCCACCATCTGCAATCCGACCCCACCACCAAAGACATTTTTCCCTCTCCACCCTTGTCTGCTTTACGGAGGGACCACTCTTACCGTGACTCCCTTGTCCGCTCCACACTCGACTCCAGCCCCACCACATCTGGCACTTTTCCCTGCAACCGCAGGAAGTGCTACACCTGCCCCCACACATCCTCCCTCACCCCAATCCCAGGCCCCAAGAAGACTTTCCACATCAAGCAAATGTTCACCTGCACATCTGCCAATGTGGTATACTGCATCCGCTGTACCCGGTGTGGCTTCCTCTACATCGGGGAAACCAAGCGGAGGCTTGGGGACCATTTTGCAGAACACCTGCGCTCAGTTCGCAACAAACAACTGCACCTCCCAGTTGCGAACCATTTCAACTCCCCCTCCCATTCCTCAGACGACATGTCCATCCTGGGCCTCCTGCAATGCCACAATGATGCCACCCAAAGGCTGCAGGAACAGCAAATCATATTCAGCCTGGGAACCCTGCAGCCGCATTGATACCACATTGATACCACAATGGTATCAACGTGGACTTCACAAGCTTCAAAATCTCCCCTCCCCCAACCGCATCCCAAAACCAGCCCAGCTCGTCCCCGTCTCCCTAATCTGTTCTTCCTCTCACCTATCATCTCCTCCTACCTCAATCCCCACCCCCATCTCCTATCTACTAACATCATCCCACCCCCTTGACCTGTCCGTCCTCCCTGGACTGACCTATCTCCTCCCTACCCCCCTACCTACACTCACCTTTACTGGCTCCATCCCCGCCTCTTCGACTCGTCTGCCTCCTCTCCACCTATCCTCTCCTCTATCCTCTCCTCTATCCGCCTCCCCCTCTCTCCCTATTTATTTCAGAACCCTCTTCCCCTCCCCCATTTCTGATGAAGGGTCAAGGCCCGAAACGTCAAGTTTTCCTGATCCTATGATGCTGCTTGGCCTGCTGTGTTCATCCAGCTCCACACCTTGTTATCGCGGATTGTCCAGCATCTGCAGTACCTATTATCTCTCATACATGCAATCTCATCTGGATCAGACACGCAAGGAGAGTTTGAATTTAATATTTCTCTTTGCTTCTTGAAGCAAAATAGAGACACATCCCTCTTGGCACAATGGTTCCACTTTGTTTGGTAACAAAATGTTCCCAGGAGATTTCACTCAACAATTTCCACTCTTTGGTTATCAGATAAGTTTCTGTTATTTGTCAGGATTTGCTGGGATCGGATTGATAAAAACACTCACTTTCTCTGTTTTCTAGGTGGGGAACTTCCTTAGGAAGCGAGAGCCTTGATTGTGAGATGTTGTCACCAGTACCACTGGTTTTAGTCCGTGATCACTTGAGACAACTTTGGAAGGACTTTGTAACCTCCTTGGGAAGTGTTCTAACAGAATTCGCAAAGAAAACTACATTTCGGGTGGAGTGGAGCGGGGATGGCAGCTGGCCTCTAAGGGAAACACAAGGTGAATCATTTCTATCTGCCTTTGGCACACTGGGTTTTGTGCTCATTAAAGTAAAACGAAAGACCATATCCGCAGAATGAGACACTGCCTCATTATTAACATGCAATCACTGAAGATTTCAGGGGAATAGAAAAATCAAAACCGAAAGAATAGCGGATGCTGTGAATCAGAAACAAAAACAGAAGTTGCTGGAAAAGCTCAGCAGGTCTGGCAGCATCTGTGAAAAAAAAATCAGAGTTAATGTTTTGGGTCCAGTGACCCTTCCTCAGAACTGGTGGTGGCTGGGAAAAAGTCAGTTATTATGCAGGAAATAGGGGGAGGGGGTAAGGAGTAAATGATAAGTGGGAATAGAGCCCAAAAAGAGAGAAGCTCAACAGTTGGGCAGACAAAGGAGTTGATAACAATCAGGCTGACAGGGTGAATAGCTGTTAACGGGGACTGTTAGTGACTAACAACAGGGGGTGTGTAATGGCAGGCTATGTGATAAAAGGCCTGGTTTGTGTGGTAGGGGGCTAGAACATGGGAGAGTTTAGGCCCTAAAATTATTGAACCCAATATTGAGTCCGGAGGGCTACAGGGTCCCCAAACGAAAAATGAGGTGTTGCTCTTCCAGCTTGCACTGAGCTTCTCTGGAACACTTCAGCAAGCCTGAGATAGAAATGTTGGCCAGGGAACAGGGTGGTGTGTTGAAGTGGCAAGTAACTGGAAGTTCAGGGTCTTTTTTGCGAGCAGAATGTAGAAAAAGGGAGGCTCTGAAATGTCCACCTTCTTCTTCAACTGAGGATTCCTCAGCTCCGTTGTAGACAGGACTCTCAATTGGGTCCAACCCATCTCCTGCACTTCCACCCTCACCTCCTCCCTTCCCACACGCAATAGCGATAGGGTTCCCCTTCTCCTTACCTACCATCCCACCAGCATCCACAACCAGAAGATCATCAGATGCATTTCTGCCACCTCCAGCAAGATGCCACCACCAGACACACATTCCTCCCCAGCACCACCTTGTCTGCCTCCCGCAGGGACCGTTCCCTCTGGGACACCCTGGTCCACACTTCCTTCACCCCCAACACCTCTCCACGGCCCTACAACACCTTACCCTGTAACCAGCGAAAGTGTAACACCTGCGCATTTACCTCCTCCCTCCCCAGTATCCAAGGGCCTAGACATACCTTCCAGGTGAAGCAACATTTCACCAGCACTTCCCAGAATCTAGCCTACTGCATTCGCTGCTCACAATGTGGTCTCCTCTACATTGGGGAAACGAAGCATAGACTGGGTGACTGCTTCACAGAGCATCTACATTCTGGTCGCAAAAAAGACCCTGAGCTACCAGTTGCCTGACACTTTAACACACCACCCTGTTCCCTGAACAACATCTCTGACTCTGGCTTGTTGCAGTGTTCCAGCGAAGCTCTACGCAAGTTAGAGGAACAATATCTCATTTTCCACTTGGGAACCCTGCAGCCCTCTGGACTCAGTATCGAGTTCAATAATTTTAGGACCTAAACTCTCCCGTGTCCTAGCCCCTACCCCACACACAATGCCTTGCTATCACATAGCCTGCCATTACACACTACCTATTGTTCGTCACTAACAGTCCCTATTAACAATTCTTCACCCTCCCAGCCTGATCGTTATCAACTCCTTTGTCTATCCAACTGCTCTTCTCTCTTTTTGGGCTCTATCCCTACCTATCGTTTGCTTCCTATTCCCTCCCCTTCCCTATCTTCTGCATATAAACTGATATTTTCCTAACTACCATCAGTTCTGAGGAAGGGTCACTGGACCCAAAACATTAACTCTGGTTTTTCCTTCACAGATGCTGCCAGGCCTGCTGAGCTTTTCCAGCAACTTCTGTTGTTGCGAATAAAAAAAATAGATCAATCAGATCTTGCTGAAGTTGTCCTGATAACTTAGTAACGTATATCAAGAAATATTTGCAATGCAGTATTACTCAAGTCTTTAACGAGATAGAGTGGCCTGAAATTAGAGTGATAGAGTCATAGAGTAGTACAGCACGGAAACAGACCCTGGGCCCAACTCATCCATGTCAACCAGATATTCTAAATTAACTTTGTCTCCTTTGCCAGCATTTGGCCCATATCCCTCTAAACCCTTTCTATTCATGTACCCATTCAGGTGCCTTTTAAATGTTGTAATTGTACCCACCTCAACCATCTCCTGTAGACTCTCATTCCACGTGAGCACCATCCGCTGCATGAAAAAGTTGCCCCTTAGATACTTTTCAAATCTTTTCCTCTCACCTTAAACCTATGCCCTCTAGTTTTGAACTCCCCTACCCTGGGAAAACAACCTTGACTATTCACCTTATCCATGCCCCTCATGATTTTATGAAACTCTACAATGTCACCCCTCAGCCTCCGATGCTCCAGGGATAGAGTCATAGGGTTGTAACACATTCTTAGGGATAGAGATATTTCCAGCTGGGGAAGTCCTGAGATTTGAGATGGTGCCAAGGATTTCATCTTGCTTGGCTTGACCTTTTCAATTTGAGTCATGGGGTATGAAGCTTGGGGCAGGTTGGAGAGGTGGAGAGGGGCTGAGGAGGAGAATATGAATAGATATTCTTCCCATCACCCTGCATTGAGGAGCAACATCAGGGAAACGTAGAGGGATGTTTTCAGGTTACTCCGAGAGTTTTCTACTTTCAAGATATTTTTAATCAACCTGATATGACACACAAATGCAGAGATTGCTGGAGAAACTCAGCAGGTCTGGCAGCATCTGTGGAGACAGAAAAAGAGTTGGCCTTTCAAATCCAAAATGGCTCTTCGTCTTTTTTTCTCTATATCCAGATGTGCTCTTGTATGAAACTGAACACTTTATTCCCCAACACCAAATCACCTGGGGTTTTTCATCTATTAACCACAATCAGTATGTCACCCACATTTTCCTGTTGATTAATTTACATGCACATCCTGTGCAATGCAGACTACCAAAGGTGAGGGAGGGGTAGGAAAAGAGGGAAGGGGCTAAACTAAATTGGGGTTGGATGGGGGAGATAAAGCGCTATATTCCCTGTGGTGCCCAGCTCTCTCTAAAGGCATCAAGAATGAGGGTAGGCAGAGTGTGCTCACTCTCCAATGACTCCCGGGCCCAAACATAACCATAGCAGGGGGCAGACAGTCGGCTGAGATCAACCACTCCATAGCCCACTGCCTGGAGCTGTTTATAGCCAGCCTGGCCAGGCCCAGTAGCACACCCACTGCCTGCACCCCTCCACACTGCGTGCCCAAAGATCAGGAGCTTGGGGCTTAAGTGCATCCAAAAAACACAACAACATATTTATCAAACAATTTTAAAAAAGGGACGCAAGAGCAAAGAAACACATTTGGGGCAGAACCCTTCCAGGGTCTGAGCAATGTGAGTTATGGTGGTAAAAAAAATGAAAGAACTGCGGATACTGTAAATCAGGAACAAAAACAGAAGTTGCTGGAAAAGCTCAGCAGGCCTGGAAGCATCTGTGAAGAAAAGATCAGAGTTAACATTTCGGTTCCAGTGACCCTTCCTCAGAACCCTGTTCTGTGGAAGAGTCACTGGACCCGAAATGTTAACTCTGATCTTTTGACATATGCGGCAGAATCAGAAGAGACCATCTCGATGTCAGGAGCTTCGCTCTCCACCTTTTTGACATTTTCCGAGCAAGCTGCTCAGAAATGTTACTATGCACCACTGGAGCAGGTGGGACCTAAACCTGAGTCTCCTGGCTCAGAGGTAGGGACACTACAAACTGCACCACAACAGCCTCCTTGGCTCCTTCATTCTTTGAAAATCTTTGCTGGATCTCATAGCAATTAAGAAATTGTGCAAGAATCCTTTGCAAATTGATGAAAAGTCTTAATCTTCATCAAACTGAAGGTAGGAAACCTGAAGGAGATTTATTACCTTGATTGGTAATCCCTCCTCATGTTTGCCTCAAAAACAAGTTGCATTTCATCTTGGCTCCATTGAGTGTCAAGGGATGTCAGATAAAGAGATTTCCATTTACTGGGAGTGGGCACCGCTGAGATATTTCTACAGACTCATGCCTGACCATGCCAAATGACTTATTTTTAATTTATTATTTCTTGAAAAATCTATGGACTGAATTTTGATTGACCATCTGACTTATGGCTCGGGTCTAGTGCATGTGCCATTGTGTTAGTGGAGTGGATTGCCAGGAAATTCAAGGTCAACCACTTGACAAAGAGGTGAAGGCTTTTTCTACCTGAGTTTGCTCGTCACATCCAGGAATGCCTTAAGTTTCTTTAGTTAGTTAATAATCTCAGTGGGTGGCTTGGTGGTTAGCACTGGTGCCTCATGGTGTAAAAGACCTGGGTTCAATTCTAGTCCTAGGGTGACCGTCTGTGTGGAGTTTGCACTTCTCCCTGTGTCTGTGTGGGTTTTCTCTGGGTGCTCTGGTTTCCTCCCATAGTCCAAAGACATTCAGGCTAGGTGGATTGGCTATTGGATGTGCGGGCGATGTGAATTGGCCGTGGGAAATGCAGGGTTATAGGGATAAGTTCTGGGTGGGATGCTCTTCAGTGGGTGGGTGCAGACTCAATGAGTCAAATGGCCTGCTTCCACACTGTGGGATTCTATGATTCAGTGTTTGGTGATTATAGTTCTTGCTCCTTGTAGAGATATGATTCAGTTAGAAATGGGATGAAAATTAATAGCGTTCGCCATTGCTTCCTCAAAGAGATTTGGTCTGACCTGGCTCCACTTCCCACAGGAAATCCCTGTGGAAATTCTTTGGCATTAATGAGATGGAGAGAGTTATCATATGGAAGTTTTCAATGCCATGTGAGTGCTGGCCCCTTCTCCTTGCATGTTTGGATTACCCTGCCCATCAATGGTAAGGAGGCATAGACCACAACTATAGACATCTGTCTGCATTAGAGACAATCCAGTGGCAGTTACAGCTTAACAGTAAGCACTTCACAAACATGGGGTAAGGTGGCAGGGCCTCCATGAGCTATCATGTTATGTCACAGCATGCTTCTTGGCTTCTATGAGCTATCCCCAACTGGTATGGGGAATAAACCCTGCTTTATTCTGTGCTTCACGCTAGCATTGATACTGTTTAATCACCCTGTTCAGGTATGCTGTGGCATACCTCTGAAACAGTTTGGGTTTGAACCCCGACCTCCTGACCCAGAGGTAGGTACGCTACCATCGTACCACAAGACCTCAACATCTCTGCCTACTTATAACATTGATTTAGTGACTTTCTATTTCCAGAGACAGTGAGACTGTCCGAGGCTGGATGCCTACGCTGTCACCTCAGTAATACAACAATGATAGCCTGCGGTAGCCTGGAAACACACAGGCACATGAGAATTCCAGGCCGCAATCACTCTCACTGCTACGGTCAACCTCTATTTAGGCTTTAGTGGAATAGTATTGACAGAAAGCTGGAGGACTCTTGTGGCACAGTGGTAGCATTCCTACCCCGAGACAGGAGGCCCAGGTTCAAGACCTACACTCCCCAGAGGAATGTCATAACATCTCCAAACAAATTAATGAACAAAAAAATACCCATTGATTAGGAAAACATCTTGACAGGAAGAAGCAAGCAATTAGCTGAGCTATTAAAATGGATCAGGTGAAAAATAGCTGGTGATCTGTTGCAATGGACTCTTGACTTCCCATGACAAGCTGAGACAAAGTTTCTTATTACAGAAGGATAGAATTCCTGAGGGGAATTTTTGTTTCTCTCAGTCTTTCCTCGATATCATCGGTCATTGGTTGGAAGTTTGATTATAAGTGACATTCTTTATGTTGGTTACCACCTCCCTTCAACAAGCCATCTCAGTCTGGTAACAACCCCCAATGTCAAAGTGAGAAAAGAAAACATCAAACTCCAAATGTGCCTTAACAACGGAAGGCCTGAATGTTTGTTAATATCATTGGAATTTGAGACCACTTTCAGACTTGAATGAAACCCCCTTCATGTCAATGTTTTCTTCTAAATGAAAGGTTTTGAGCTACTTCAAATAAAGCAAGCATTTACTATATGATTGCCATAACCTTTCTGCTAATCCGTCTAAGTGCATGGAAGTAATCCCTGCTTAGAGGGTCTCAACAGAACCTGGTACCTTCGCGACTTTGGGAGAAGCAAGTATTTCCAAATTCTTCCAATCAGTGTAAGTGTGATCTGAGAAGAAAGGTCATAATGGGAAATTATGAGCAAATCTCCTTAAAACTTAACCCCCACACGGAAATACCCATCATTCACAGTGACTATCCATTTAAACATAGCCAGTTTAGAATTAAATTCTGTGCTCATATTTGACAAGCTGGTCCCATTTTCATAGAATCCCTACAGTGTAGAAGCAGGACATTTAGCCCATCAAGTCCACACCAATCCTCCAAAGAGCAACCCACCCAGACCCACCCCTCTATCCCTGAATTCACTATGGCTAATCCTCCTAGCCTGCACATCCCTGAACACTACGGGCAATTTAGCATGTCCAATCCACCTAAGTTACCCATCTTTGGACTGTGGGAGAAAACCGGAGCCCCCAGAGGAAGCCCACATAGACACGGGGAGAATGTGCAGACTCCACACAGACGCGTGAGGCTGGAATCAAACCTGGGTCCCTGGCGCTGTGAGGCAGCAGTGCTAACCACCAAGCCATTCACTGTCTTGCTTTGCCTTTTAGTGTAGACAGAAAGACAGGCAATTTGTCGTGTTTGCCAGCAATAAATAGTCAACTGGATGGACTAGTTGCTGTGCTATGTCAATGTCACACTTAAAGCATGTGCAGGCAGCTTACACAGCAAACCCACCGCACGTGTTTCAGCCAAATGACCATGTCTGAAAGTCTAAGGCGAGTAATCCTTTGCCCAGTCAAAGGGGGCTATGATTGGTCAGAAAACTGAGGGCCACACCCAATCAGTAATCTTTGGCTTATTATCCGAGCCATTGGCAAACTGGCTCAAGGTAGATAAAGTCAAGGAGTTAAAAAGTGTGTCTTCAAGGTTGGTGTGAGAGGAATAGATTTCTCTTAATGGGGCTGGGGTTTTATATTTACATATGTAGGCTTATAAAACTAAAAGATATGGCAACTTAGCAGAGAAACTATCTTGATGATACCCGCAACAGGACACAGAGGGAGAATGTGTTTGAAATAACTCCATGACGGCCGGTATCCTGTCACCAAGTCACCCTTTATTTACATTGACATAGTACTTGACACTATGGTCCAGCTAGCACAGAGCCAGCTCTCAGAGCGAGCAGAACCCCTGACACTCCCGTTTATATCTGTCAGCCAGGGCTCCCTGATTGGACCAGGTTATCAGCTCCAATGAGGGAACTCGTAGTCTCTGATGTCCAGCTGGCTGACCATGTTACAATCACTACAGTATTCAAGCATTAAAAAAAGTAGCAAATGAACAGATGATCAGGCAGGAAATAAAGGGATACAGACCAAAGTGTAGGCAGATGGGATTAGATTAGAATAATATCATGGTTGGCACAGGCATGGTGGGCCGAAGGGCCTGTTCCTGTGCTGTACTGTTCTATGTTCTATGTAAGCACACAAGAGAGTGGTGACATGGAATTGTGGCACATACTTAATGAGGTGGAGAATTGCTTGACAAGATTTGCCAGGCCTCACAGAGAGAAGCCCTTCATAAAATTCCCTGTCTTGACACTTTGCCAAAATATGGGAAAACTCAGCCTGTAGTTTCTAGTAGTCACATTGAGGCTTAGCACCAGAGCAGGGAAAGGTATAGGTTAATAAGGTATAACTATCATGGGCAAGATGGGCCTAATGGCCTCCTTCTGTGATATATCATTTCTATAGTTCCAATTATCAAAGGCACAAGAAAAGAAAACCACCTTGTATAAAACATACTTCTGATAGTAATCACAAATGGCGCTTTAAATAGCAAGACACACATCAGTTTCAATTGTTAAATTTTGTACCATTTTCATTGCGCAGTTGTTCAAATGATATGTAACATATTCTGCGTTACGAAACATTTTATTTTGGTGGACTAATTGGCAAGTATTGAATAAAACCTGCATTTATCTGTAATTGTATTTAATAAACTGCAAATTCTGACAAAGTTTGAATTGGCCTAGCTTGAAGCATATAACATTTCAGCCGGTTTGATGTTCACTGGTCATGAAAAGCCTTTCTGATGTGAATGATTTCTTCTTTGAATGATATTATCCAATGGCAGATGTTGCTTTAATTGCTGTTCTCAACAGCAAGTAGTTGTTCACAGATCCTGAAGATTAGTTCATAAAACTGTCGATAAAATGTGTCCTCAGAAGCAGAGTCGATTGTATCTAGCTAACTAGGTGCCAAATTAACAGGTATCATATATTTGGCATATAAACGTTATGCCTTCCTCTACATGTTGAATAATTGAATCAATATGCCAAGGTTTATTGATATATTGTTCAACAGAATGTTAAGGCATTAATTTTTCTTACTAACCATCAATCTAGCTAACAGAAATCAAATTTTGTCGATTTTCTGTAGATTGGTGTATGTTGAATATCAATAAAACACACTTGTAATTTGTCCATGCATTAGAGTAAATTGCTTGCACTTGGTTTAAAGATTCTCAAATGCCAAACTTATAAACATCTTTACTGAAAAATGTTCACAATGTTTTTTTCTTTAGCTGTTTCTAATAATTGCTTTAAAATACAGCATCGTGTCAATCAAATAAAGCACCATCCAAACTAAAATAATGACTCAAAAACAGAAATTGTTGGAAAAGCTCAGCAGGTCTAGCAGCATCTGTGGAGAGAAAAAACAGTGTTCATGTTTAGTGTCCAATGACACTTGCTCAGAACTGCAGAACCCCAGTTCTGAGGAAGGGTCCCTTGAAGGGTCTGTGA
>JAHRHZ010000029.1:26595552-26614170 GCA_024137785.1 Ginglymostoma cirratum
TCACAGACCCTTCAAGGGACCCTTCCTCAGAACTGGGGTTCTGCAGTTCTGAGCAAGTGGCATTGGACACAAAACATGAACACTGTTTTTTCTCTCCACAGATGCTGTCAGACCTTGCTGAGCTTTTCCAGCAAATTCTACTTTCTTTTCTGATCTACAGCATCTGCAGGTCTTTTGGCTTTTATCAAATAATGACTCATTCTTCTCTTTTCCCGAATTAAAAATAGGTTGCTCAATGAGCGATGACACAGTGCATATTCAAAGCTTGAGGCATCTGTCAGTCCCCACCTCCCCCACCTTGGCAACTTTCATTTGTAACCTCTTCAGTGTGAGCTACTTAAGATGAAGATATCACAGAATATCACAGCTGCTTCATCCCCAAACGTAAAGCATTACTTCTTATCTTTGAAGCACGTAGGAAGGGGGTGTCCATCTGAGTTCTGTAAAGCCAGCAATTGTGGTTGCTTATCTGCTATTGGTAATGGTGGGAGGGAATTGAGATGTACTGTTGGGTGTGAAACCAGGAACAATGGGCACATGGGCAGTCTTGCACACTTGCTGCAATCTTAAAAAACAAACAATGCCAACCTCAAATGCATAAAAATAGAGAAAACGGCAGTGACCTTACCCGAAATTGTGCAACCTTGACCATTTTGAATTATGAATTTAACCTGCGTCCTTCCCTAAACGGAAAAGCAAAGAAGCCTGTGAAACATAGGCGACTTACAGCTATTGAGGAAGGAAGATGAACAACTTAGGTCTTCGCTGCGAGTAATGTGTTCTGGACATCTGGCTGAATAACATGGTGAAGAACCTCAAAGACTTCACAAAGTATGTTGGCACAGTTCAAGCAGAGGCAATTTCTCTGGCTTGGTTCATTCGCATTGAGACAGCTGGTGCCAGAGACCAGTGGCCGCCCAAACATACACTTCAAAGACTCTTGTAACTGTGACAGGAAAACTTTAAGTACCTGGGAGACACTAGCTGATGACAAGAGGAAAGTGTCAACATCACCTGAGGGCCAACAGGCATTACCATGATGACCAGTGGCTACAACAGCTTGGCAAAAACACCAACCCTCAAGGACACTTGACGACCACTTCATATTCATCTCTTGGGGTAGAACCTGCCTATGATGCAAGGATTGGTCCCTTCAACTATCAGCAAAAGTGCATCCTTAAGAAGCTACCCAATTCCTGACAAACCTGATTCGAAGCACATCCTGAGCAGATGGAAGGATGCCAACAAGGATGAATTTCTCCAAAATGTCTGGCCTCCCTCTTAAAACTCGAAATGCCACCAGTAGAGTCAAGGATTCTGGGTAATCCAAGATGGAGAACGGGAAAAAGTTGTGGCTGTAACAACTGCTCCTTTTTTGAGGTAATTTTGAGTGTTGGAGCTGATTTCCTTGAATTCTAGGAGTGGGCTTTTGGATGGGTATATGAATGGGAAGGGTTTAGAGGGATATGGGCCAAATTGCTGGCAAGTGTGACTAGATTAATTTAAGATATCTGGTCGGCATGGACGAGTTGGACCGAAGGGCCTGTTTCCGTGCTGTGTATCTCAGTACTGGCAGCGTTTCGCTGGTCTGGCCAATCAAACGGTTTTTATGTTGTACATTATTTTTATTGATTTCACCAGATAGATCACAACGACTCAGAATTTTCCTCTAATCAGCTTTTGTTGTGGCTCCCATAAATAATGCATAGAGCTTGTCCAACATTTACACAGCGTCAGAGACTTCTGCTTCACTTACACAGATTCTCTTTTCTGGCTGGCACGAAAGCTTCATAAAAAATTCAGGGGAGCTGCGGGGTTGACAGCTTTCTTCACCTGGGACAGGAGTGTGAAGTCTAAAGTGAAATGTCACAAGGGCAGATTTAAACATCTCTCCACCACACTTCTGCTGGCTTGTTGTGAGGCATTTGATGAATAACCATTAGTCATGGGATTACATGCCAATTCTAAAACATGCATCATTTACCACTGAAACTTGACTTGCATTTGATCTCTGCATTTGCCCAATTTGATCTTAATATATTTGGCACCCCAGCGACAGCAAGAACTGCAGATGCTGGAGCCAGAGATAACACAGTGTGGAGCTGGAGGAACACAGCAGGCCAGGCAACATCAGAGAAACAGGAAAGTTGACATTTCAGGTTGGGACCCTTCTTCAGTAACCTCTGAGTGAGTTATAACCCCACTGTGAAGCCTCTTCTAAGGATGCTTACGTTGAAGAAGTTATCCTCCTCCCTCCGGAAAGACCTCAGTGGATCTCTTTCATGCTGCAACCCTCTGGCAATCTCTTTGGCCTTGAAACTGCTCAACCATATACTGAAGCAAACCCAGTACTACAGCCACATTGCCTTTCTCAGAACCTGCCTATGGAACAGGATCATCCCAAATGGACTCCAATCTACATTCAGGCCATTCCCAATTTGGCCTTGACCATTGCAACCTCTACATACACAACATCCAGATCCTCCAACAACGGTTTTCTCTACGGGTCCTCAAACACACACACGCAGCAATGCGCCGGTATCTCCTGGCCCTATAATCAACCCTACCCCAGCTCAGAGCTTCCCTCTCCCAGCCCTGCAAAGGACATCTCCTGTTTTATATTTTGCACCCCAGCCTTCTTCACCAACCCAGAGTGAAAAGTTGGTCTTGTGTCTGTAATGTTGTTGTGCTTATCCATGACTCTTGCCCCTTTTATTTACTCGGTCATGGATACAACTGTCTCTGACCAGGCCAGCACTTAATGCCCATCAAAACTGCCTTCTTGCCCTGCTGCCTCAATGCTGTTAGGGAGGGTGTCCCTGAATTTGCCCCTGCAACTCTCAAGGAATGGCCATACATTTTCATGAGTGGCTTGGAGGGGAACTTGTATCAAATAATGAACAAAAACAGAAGTTACTGGAAAAGCTCAGCAGGTCTGGCAGCATCCGTGAAGGAAAAAACAGAGTTAACGTTTCGGGTCCAGTTTTGAGGAAGGGTCACCGGACCCGAAATGTTAACTCTGTTTGTTGCTTCACAGATGCTGTCAGACCTGCTGAGCTTTTCCAGCAACTTCTGTTTTTGCTCCTGATTTACAGCATCCACAGTTATTTTGGTTTTTATTTGGTATCAAATGGCGTTTGTATGTATCTGCTGTCATTGTCCACCTAGATGGTAGCGGTCATGTGTTTGAAACGAGACTTGGTCAATTTTTTTGTAGATGGGACCCACTGCTGCCACTGTTACTTGGTGATGGACAGAGTGAATATGGATGTGGTGCCAATCAAGCGGGGGCTGCTTTGTCCTGGATGGTGTCAAATTTCTTGAGTGTTGCTGGAGCTGCACCCATCCAGGCAAGTGGGGAGTATTCCATCACACTCCTGACTTGTGCCTTGTAGATGATGGACAGGTTTTTGGGAATCAGGAGGTAAATTACTTGCTGCAGGATTAGCCTCTGACCTGGTCCTGTAGTCACTGTGTTTTACGCAGCGAGTCAAAGTGGGTTTCTAATCAACTGTAACCTTCTCGATGTTGATACCGGAGGGGGGCGGGGTCAGTGATGGTAACATCATTGAAGAACAAATGGCAATGGTTAGATTCTCTCTTGTTGGATTTCCAGCCTTGTATTGCACAAGCGATACTAGTCACTTTTCAGCTCAAACCTGGATTTGGGCATAGTCAGTTTCATGGTCTCTGGATTACTCATCCAGCAACAACACCAGAACCCTATCACATCCCCCTCTCTTACTCTCACTGCAGCAATGCTGTTGCCATTATCGCCTCCATGGTTTTGCTGTCATCACTTTATTCCTATTGCTCTTATTTCTAAGGTACTGCTGCCTCAATACAGTAAAATCCACCTCTTCCTGCAGCCCACCATCCAGAATCTCCAATACCGCCCCTGCAATGCCTGCAGGCATTCTTGCTACTATGACTCCAAGATAGTAAGAACTGCTGATGCTGGAGTCAGAGGTAACACAGTGTGGAGCTGGAGGAATGCAGCAGGCCGGGCAGCATCAGAGGAGCAGGAAAGCTGACATTTCCGGACGGGATCCTTCTTCAGAAATGGTGGAGGGGAAGGGGTCTCTGAACTAAATAGAGGAGGGGTGGGGTAGGGCTGGGGAAGGTAGGTGGGATGGTGATAGCAGGTAGGTAGTGGTGGGGATTGGTCAGTGAGGTGGGAGGAGCAGAAAGGTGAGAGAGAAGATGGACAGGTCAAGGAGGCGGGGACGAGATGCTGCTCTTGCGATGAGGTCGGGGGTGGGGAGATTTTGAAGCTAGTAAAGTCCACATTGAGACCATTGGGTTGTAGGCTCCCAAGGCGGAATATGAGGGTTATTTCAGAGCCCCTTTCCCCTCCCCCATTTCTGAAGAAGGGTCCCGACTTGAAATGTCAGCTTTCCTGCTCCTCTAATGCTGCCTGGCCTGCTGTGTTTCTCCAGCTCCATACAATGACTCCATCTATGTTTCCCACAGCCTCAGAAAAGCAGCCAACATAATCAAAGATCCGCTCCTGCCCTGGCTATACTCCCTTCCACTGTCTTCCCTTGGGCAGAAGATGTGACGGTTTGAATACACATATGAGTAGATTCAAGAACTCACTGTGAACAGACTTCTGAACAGACTTCTCAAATGTTAATTCTGATCTCTCTCTCTCTCTCTGCTCACCTTCCCTGTAGCTGTAACTCAGTATTCTGCACTCTGTTCTGCTCTCCTGATGGACTTCGTACGGTACAAACTGTCTGCATAGCATGCAAAACAGCATTTTTCACCGTATCTCGAAAGATGCAACAACAATAAATCGATCAATAAAATGCCAACGGTGTTCGTCTGCAGTGATCGCAAAAGACCCAGCCAGAGGGTGGAGTATTTATCCCTCAGTGTTCGCAGTGAAAAGATTCAAAGTTGGAGAAACTGAAAGCCTCTGCAAGTTGCAGCAGAAGCTGATCCATTCTGACTGCACAAACTGCAGTTGTTTAGCTGGCATCTTTTGAATTACTAGCACCACCTGATTCTGCTTTGTGCCAGGTAACACAAATTTCACTGCTTTGGCTAGTGCTATATCGCAATTGCTGTTAAGTCACATTCCGCCTGGTGTCATCTCTGCTGGGAAAAAAGGACTTTAATCCCTTCAATAAGTTACAGAACCCCAATAAACCATGTGGTGTGTTATCACAGACAGTGTTCCTTTGGTTCAAGATTTAAAGTTGATATTTATATGCCTCACTGTGTAAGCGCTTTCGTATGGTACCAGTATTCAAACAAACTTAAATTCAGTTACAGTGAAAAAGTGATGAGTCAAATTTTGACATTCCAAGGCTCTGCTTGTGTCAAATTTGTCAGCCATTTCCACCAACAGAATAACAGAGACCAGCAGAGGAATGTTTGTGATAGGGCTAATCTCCAGACTGCTAACTCTGGATTGGCAATTCCAGATTAACCAAATCTGTGTAAATTTAACCTATGTCCATGCCAAATGATTGAAGCAGAATTAGGACATAATTAGAACCTGAAATCTCAGAATTCATAGACATTTCCAACGCAGAAAGAGGCCATTCAGCCTGTCATGGCTGTGCCAGTCAATAATGATCTGACTAATTCTATTTCCCAGCTCTTGGCCTGTAGCCCTGGAGGCTATAGCTTTGCCAGTGAATATCTAAATACCAAAGAAATGTTTCAAGATATTCTGATTCAACCATCCTTTCAATCAGTGAGTTTCAGGCTGCTAATGCCTTCTGAGTGACAAAAAATTATCCTCAACTTCCTTCTACTGCCACCTTAAAACTAGCCCCTGCATCCCCCCCATCCCCAACCACCTTGGTCATTGTCTCCTCAGAGGACTGTTGAGGCTGGATCTCTAAGGTCGAGACAGACAGGGTATTAATTAGCAAGGGAATTCAAGGGAGTCCAAAGCTATGGGGGAAAGGCAGCAAAACAGAATTGAGGATTTTCAGATCAGTTGTGGTCTCACTGAATGGTGGAGCAGGTTCAATGGGCTGAATGGCCTACTTCTGCTCCTGTGTTCCATGGTCTTGCGGTCTCTACTGATGGAAAAAGTGCCTTCCTATCTACTTTATCCATGCCCATCATATTCTTGTACATTTCTATCAAGTCCCTTCTCAACCTTCACTGCTTCAAAGAGTTCAGAGGAAACCATCAGTTGACATCAAGGTCCCTGTCCTCGGAACCGACAGATGGGACAATTGTTGGTGCAGCACATTCTTCAATTGAGGATCCCAAGAAGGCCAAGACCCTGAAGAGTTTGATGAATGCTTGTCTGTTTCCCAAGCTGAAGACTCAAAAGTCACAGAGAAGCTCCAGAGATTTTCTTTCACTGCTTGGTGGGCTGAAGCACACTCATCTGAAGACATCATTCTGAGAAAAAAAAAGACTGCCAAGTTTTTCTGGAGTTAACACCCAACATTTTTCATTGTCGTTTGTTGCATAAGAGTCAGGACATTGTAGGGTATGATAGATTCTTGACTAGTTGGGGAATCAAAGGTTACAGAGAAAGGGCAGGAAAGTGGATGTGAGGAATATTGGATCAGCCGTGATTCTATTGAACGATGGAGCAGGCTCAAGGGGTGCAGTGGCTTGCCCCTTGTCCTTAATTTTTATGGTCCAATGTGAACACATTGAATATAAAGGCATTTTTCACATATTTACTGTTTGATCATGTTTTTGATGTGGAGCATATTTGTAGATGAATCCTCAACTATCTTGAAGCAGATGACCTATGATTTGGCTCATGTGATACCATTGTACATTATTTCTTCATTCCAAAATAAACGTCAACCTTCAATTGTAGACAGAGCCTTCGGTCTGTTCATACTGTGCCACATCCTATTTCCATTTGTGGTTTTGGGCCATCATAGTAGAAATTACTGACTTGTATTCTCAATCCCTTAAACATCTGTCCTCACTGTAAGGAGTTTATTTGATGACTTAATTACTGCTTGATTTCATGTGAGATACTATCATTGTCATCATCCTACAACCACATCCCACAAGTAAATAAATAAATTATCATATGAATGTTACTATAAGGGGAAGGTTGGTGGAGTTATGGACAGCGTGGAGGGCTGTTGTAGGTTGCAACGGGACATTGACAGGATGTAGAGCTGGGCAAAGAAGTGGCAGATGGAATTCAACCCAGAAAAGTGTGAAGTGATTCATTTTGGAAGGTTGAATTTAAATGCAGATTACAGAGTTAAAGGCAGGATTCTCAGCAGTGTGGAGGAATAGAGGGATCTTGGGGTCCATGTCCATAGATCCCTCAAAGTTGCTACCCAAGCTGATTGGGTTGTTAAGAAGGAGCATGGTGTGTTGGCTTTCATTGGCAGGGGAATTGAGTTTAAGAGCCATGAGGTTATGCTGCAGCTCTATAAAACTCTGGTTAGACCACACTTGGAATACTGTGTTCAGTTCTGGTCGCCTTAGGAAGGATGTGGAAGCTTTAGAGCGGGTGCAGAGGAGATTTACCAGGATGCTGCCTGAACTGGAGGGCAGGTCTTATGAGGAAAGGTCGAGGGAGCTAGGGCTTTTTTCACTGGAGCGAAGAAGGATGAGAGGTGACTTGATAGAGGTGTACAAAATGATGACAGACTTAGATAGAGTGGATAGCCAGAGACTTTTTCCCAGGACAGAAATGACTATTATGAGGGGGCATAATTTTAAGGTGATTGGAGGAAGGTATAGGGGAGATGTCAGAGGTAGGTTCTTCACACAGAGAGTGGTGGGCCTGTGGAATGCACTGCCAGCAGTGGTAGTGGAGTCAGATACTTTAGAGACTTTTAAGCAACTCTTGATAGGCACATGGAGGATAGTAAAATGTAGGGTAGATTGATCTTAGTAGGATAATAGGTCGGCACAACATTGTGGGCTGAAGGGCCTGTTCGATGTTCTATGAAGTCACCATAGTCCTAACCGACCATAGGACTGCTCTCTCACTAGTGGGAGATGACTGGTGAGGGGTATTAACCTGAGGGTCACTGTGCCTCAGGTGAGGGAAAAGGAGTATCCTTCATGGTGACCTCAGCCAATGCAAGAATTGAACCCACACTGTTGGTATTACACTTCATTACAAACCAGCTGTCTAGCCAACTGAGCTAACCATTTCCTTAGGGCAATAAAGGACAGATGAGAAGTGCTGGCTTTGTTGATGACACTCACTTTCCGTGAAAATAAAGGAAGGAAAAAATGTGAGTAGTTTGCAATAATGGATGTGCAAAAGAACTGGCACCAGGTACTGAGTTCAGCCGGGCAGCTAGGGAAACAAATTACCAGCAAGATCCAATCTGAGCATTAACCCAGGGGAAACAATAAACAGCAATAACTGATATTTGCCTATCAATATTTAACACAGGAAAAATTCAAAATGGGACAATACTTTTGATGCAGAGGATCGGATTTTTGCAGTGCCACGAACATCTTTAAAGCCAGTGGGCACTGGGCAGGACTTGATTCTGGAGTTCTCACTCCCATTCCCAGTATCCCCAGATTTTGCTGGCACAGGAGATGGGTACGGCCAGTTTAGAAATCCCACCCCAGCAGCTGGCACTCCCGCGTCTGCCACCAATCTGTTTCCAGGGCTGAGGGATCCTGACTCTGCCCGATATTTCCACCCACTGGAATGGAAATTCCATCATCTGGGTCACCTCCCACTGAGGCAGGCACAGTAAACTAGGAAATGTCGCATTCCCCGCTCCCCATCTCAGAAGCCAAAATACAGCCCGAAGTTATGAGAGAAGAAATTCCTCCTCATTGGCAGCCTTTCATTCTGAGACAATGCTATTATTGGTTAATATTTGTGTTGAATCTGGGAATGGCACAACTTTGATTTCTAGCGCAATCCCCCAGTGAGGCTGTGACACAGTGTCCTTGTGTATTAAGTAATTGGATAACATTGATGACTGAATGTTTGCTCACTCTTTCTCTCACACTTGTAGTAATTAGTTAAGGTGAGAAAACCATTATAATATCTGGATGGCTTACAAGATTGCTGTGTGTAATGTTCAGTTTTTTTCTGTCATTTTGTTATATTTTTCAATCAGCCATTTGAGAGTGATGGACAGAGTTGTGCTGAGTATGTGGACTACTTGTTATCGTGGATGCTTGTTCATCCTGTTAGAGGTTTGAGTGCCCATATGCTCTGAAAATTGCTATTCTGTGATTTGGCTGAATGTGATCATCGTAAGATTTTCAAATCTGCTCCAACAAATGAGCAGAATTCTTTTTTTGTCCTCTAAATACACTGCTTTTCCTTGTCGAGTTAGTAACAAAGGTTGACCAGGTTGACCTCATAGAATATGAGTTCCTGAATGGGGCTGTTAATCTGGTCCAATCAGGGAGCCCTGGCTGACGGATAACGGCAGGAGTATCAGGCGTACAGACACTCTGGGAGTTGACTCTGACAAGGCTGTACCAGAGTCAATGACATTCAACATGTAAATAAAAGGTGACTTGGTGATGGGACACCAGCCTCTGTGGAGTTATTTCACACTCTATAACCGACATCACCAACCTCTACCTCCCTATCGCTGGCCAACACTGCTTTTGGCTCAACTCCTCAGCTGCTGACCATCATTTATTACCACCAGACCTAACTATTTCAAGCAAGCAGATTATTTTTTGTCCTCTAAATATAGTGCTTGGTCTTGTAATGATTGTAACGAGGCCAATCATGTGGGCATCCTAGAATACGAGTACCCTGATTGGGGCTCTTTACATGGTCCAATAAGGGAGTCCTGGCTGACAGATAAAAACAGGAGTGTCAGAGATACTGACACTCTGAGAGCTGACCTTGCTATGGAGAGCTGTAGGGGCAGAGTCATAGAGTCATACAGCAGGGAAACAGACCCTTCGGCCCAACTCATCTACGCCATCAAGACGCCCCAACTAATCTAGTCCCATTTGCCAGCATTTAGTCCATATCCCTCTAAACCCTTCCTATCCATGTACCCATCCAGGTGCCTTTTAAATGTTGTAATTGTACCAGCCTCCACCACTCCCTCTGGCAACTCATTCCATACATTCACCACCCTCTGCATGAAAAAGTTGCCCCAAAGGTCCCTTTTATATCTTTCCCCTCTCACCTTAAACCTATGCCCCTCTTGTTTTGGATCCCCCATGCCAGGGAAAAGACCTCGTCTATTTGCCCTATTCATGACCCCCATGGTTTTATAAACCTCTCAGCCTCTGACGCTCCAGGGAAGATAGCCCCAGCCTATTCAGCCTCTCCCTATAGCTCAAACACTCCAGCCCTGGCATCATCCTTGTAAATCTTCTCTACACCCTCTCAAGTTTAACAACATCCTTCCTATAGAAGGGCAACTGGAAATGTACGCGGTATTCCAGAAGTGACCTCATTAATGTCCTGTACATTATGCAACATGAAGTGCCAACTCATATGCTCAATGTTAATAGGAATAAAGGCAAGCGTACCAAACGCCTTCTTCACCACCCTGTCTACCTGCAAATCCACTTTCAAGCCCTTGTATATATTTAGGGTTGAGATAGATTCTAGATCAGTTGGGAAATCAAGGGTTATGGACAAAGACAAGAAAGTGGGTGTGAGGAATGTTGAAACAGTTATGATTCTATTGAATTGCGCAGCAGGCTCAAGGGGCTGAATAATCTACTCCTGCCCTTATTTCTTATGGTTTAAAATGTGGACTAGGCTTCTGCACTTAACAAAATGTCTATTTATTGCAAATTAATAGGTACTAGCTACAGATAAACAACTATGAACTGGCAACATGTGACTCTACTAGTTAAAACTCTAATCCCTTTCTAAACGCCCCACTCAGCTAGCTTCAATTGCCCACATTTTGTCCATATCCCTCTAAACCCTTCTCAATCATGTACTTATCCAAATGTTTTTCAAATGTTGCTATTGCACCTGCCTCAACCACTTTCTCTGGCAGTCCATTCCATATACGCACCACTCTCTGCATGAAGAAGTTGCCCCTCAGGTCCATCCTAAATCTTTTCCCTCTCACCTCAAACCTAAGCTCTTTAGTTTTCAATTCCCCATCCCTGGGAAAAAGACTATATACATTCATCCTTTCTATGTCCCACATGATTTTATACACCTCACTAAGGTCACCCCTCATTCCACTACATTTCAACGAATAACATCCTATCCTGGCCAACCTCTCCCTATAACTCAGGCCTACTAGTTCTGGCAATATCCTTGTAAATCTTCTTTGCACACATCCCAGTTTAACCATGTCTCTCCTAAAACAGGGTGACCAAAACTGTACATAATATTCCAGCCTCACCAATGACTTATACAACCGTAACGTAACATCCCAAGTCCTGTACTCAATGCCTCGATCGATGAAGGCCAGCATGCTAAATGCTTTCTTCACCACCCTGTCTACCTGTGACTCTGCTTTCAAT
Source organism: Ginglymostoma cirratum (assembly GCA_024137785.1). Lineage (NCBI taxonomy): Eukaryota > Metazoa > Chordata > Chondrichthyes > Orectolobiformes > Ginglymostomatidae > Ginglymostoma > Ginglymostoma cirratum. Next base: position 26,606,953 of record JAHRHZ010000029.1, read on the forward strand.
GAACTATGTACTTGTACTCAGGGGAGGGTCAGGGGAGATCCGACTGAGATATACAAAATTATGAGAGGCATACACAGAAGAGATTATGGAAATCTTTTCCCCATCATCAAATGTCTCTAAGACCAGAGTACATAAGTCTAGGGTTAGGAGCAAGTGGTATAGAGAAGATCCGAGAGGGAATTTTTTTTCACCCAATATGGAATGTGCTGCTGATGGTGGAGGCAGATATTTGTGCAAAATTTGAGAAGTAGCTGGATGAGCACTTAAAATGCCAGGGCACAGTAGGCTATGGACCAAGAGCTGGTAATATGGGATTAGGGTAGTCCGGTGTTTGTTAGTTGGCATAGACATGGCAGGCCAAAGGACATGTTTCTGTGCTGTATGGCTCTATGACATTCCCAAAAAGGAGAAAGGTCAGGCAAACATCCTTGGATGACAAGAGAGCCACACAGCAAGATGAAACAGTGAAAGGGAGCACAATTGAGATTCAATTGAATTTAGAAGCTTCAGAGTGGAAGATTTGTTTGTTTATTCAGAGGTCATGGACATTACTGGCCAGACCAAAATTTATTGCCCAAGCCCTAATTGTCCTGAGAGCAGTTGAAAGCCAACCATCTGCTTTCAGGTCATCATTAGACCCTTAGCCCCAGATTTTTTGTTGAATTTAAATTTCACAATCTGCCATGGTGATTTGAACCCAGATCCTCAGAACACTGAGTTTCTGGATTAATAGTCTAGCGATAATACCAAAAGGCTGTCAGCGAAAAAATAAATAAGAGAAGCAAGGAGAGAGTAGGGGAAGAGACAAGCAAATTACATGAAATGGAATCCAAAAGTCTTCTGTAGGTCTAATATGAATCAGAAGGAGTTCAGCTAACAATGGACCAAAATGTGGATTTACTCATGGAAGGAGATGGCACGGTTGAGACTACTACACCAATGATTTTCAAGGAAGAAGATGCTGCCTACTGTCCGAGTGAAAAGGAGAAAGCTGAGATACCGGGTGAGGTAAAAATTGATAAAGAGGAGGCATTAAAGATGCTGCCTGCACTTAAAGTTGATAAATCACCAGGACTGGATGGAATACATCCCTGGATAATGATTGAAATTTCAGAGGAATTGGCCATAACCTTTCAATCCTTAAATTTAAAAGTGGTGCAAGAGGACTGCAGAATTCCAATGCTACATCCTTCCTCAGAGGATAAGTCTGGCAAATACAGGCCAGTCACTTTAACCTCAGAGGAATGGAATCTTCTAAATATGACAATCCAGGACAACAGTAGCAGACACTTGGCAACATTTGACATTGATTAAAAGCAAATTATGTTTTAATAATTAGACATTGGGCTTTGCTAAGGTACCAGAGGGGGTCAATGAGGGTATTGTAGTTAATGCTGTGTGTATGAATTTCCAAAAACTATTTGATAAAGTACTACCTAACATACTCAGCAATGTTGAAGCCTACAGAAGGAAAGGGACAGTGAAAGCTTGGAAACAAATCTATGTAAAAGCAAAATACCGCAGATTCTGGAATTATGACACAAACAAAGAAGGTCATGAGGGGCATGGATTGGGTAAATACACACGGGCTCTTCCCTGGGGTAGGAGAGTCCAAAACTAGAAGGCATAGGTTGAAGGTGAGAGGGGAAAGATTTAAAAGGGATCTAAGGGGCAAATTTTCATTCAGAGGGTGGTGTGCGTACATAATGAGCTGCTAAACAAAGTGATGAAGGCTGGTACTATGAGAACATTTAAAAGGCATCTGGATGTGTATATGAATAGGAAGGGTTTAGAGGGAAATGGGCCTAACGCTGACAAATGGGACCAGATTAATTTAGGATATCTGGTCAGCATGGATGAGTTGGACCAAAGGGTCTGTTTCCGTGCTGTATCTCTCTATGACTCTGAGCTGCTGGAGAAACTCAGCAGGTGTGGCAGCATCTGTGGACAGAGAAACAGGGTTAACGTCTCATGTCCAGAGTGACTCTTCTTCAGAATGGAGCACAGTTTCTACAGCATCATCCGTGTTTGCTTTGGAAACAATTGGTTGAATGACAGGAAAGGGAGAATTGGTGTTTACCTCTATTTTAATTGTTATTTAATATTAATCATAATATACATAGAACATCGAGAGACCCTCATTTTGAATGATTTTACCTGGTCCTTGTCAGGTCAAAGCACCTTACTCATAGTCAATCTAATCACACTTTGAAGCATTTCAGCCTCATGATTCTGTTGAAAATCTCTTGGCTTTGTAACGCACTTCACAGAAGCATGTTAAAACTGATGACAACAGATTTAAAATAATTGATAAACCAGTGAAAAGGGAAACGAAGAGAAATTGTTGTGGTCTGGAACACACAACCTGAAGCAAGTTGTGGAAACAAATTGCATGGGAACTGACAAGATTCTTTTAAATCATTGACAGGACGCGGGTATGGCTGATATTTCTTTCCCATCTCTAATTATGCGCTTGCTGGGTTGTTTCAGAGATGTAAGAAGTAACCTGCAATGCCTGACAGGATACTCTACGGTTTGGACGTGAGAATCACAAGGGAATGATTTGAGACCATGCTTAAACCTTAAATTAAACATTAAAATCTCCGGACATCACAATTTTCTGTTGCAATGCATCCATTACAGGTAGTTACAAATACAATGCAAGCAGTATGTGAGATTACCTGATAGATGGTCAGCTCTCTGCTGAGCATATCATTGGTAGCAGATCAGGCTGCATATTAAGTACCAAATCACCCTGATTTCTGCACTGATTTTAAGATCCTTCTCTCCAGTGAAGGTAGGATATTTCATTGATGTTTCAAAATCCAGCCTCCTGTACATTAGTTGTCCAATTCTGCATCAAAGAGCACCTTGACACTCTTCAGCAATTTCCAGTCCTCTTGGCCACTGCCTATGGTTTCAGAGGCAAAGTCAAGGTGTTGGAGGGAGTGGACTGACCACTAGCCAATCTATCTACCTGACCCTCCTACAACCATCTGCCCACTATGTGGCAGAGACTGTAGTTCATGGACTGAAAGCATCAGCCACCTCAGACCCCATCAAACCAAACTGGAACCAAGTCATTGTCAGTTACAAGGGAATCCCCAAGGGAAGAGATGCTTTCAAGGCTTTTATCATTAACTTCTTTCCTGGGTCCTAGGACAATACAATTATTCAAGCCTCTTATGTTTCTGTATTTTGTACAAATTGTCATGGATGACTCTCATAGATTCTGCAGTGGATGATAATGGATGATTATCCATTACCATGGATGATAGTAAAATGTAGGGTATGCAGGGTATTTTGATCTTAGTAGGATAATAGGTTGGCGCAGCATCGTGGGCCGAAGGCCTGTACTATGCTGTACTGTTCTGTGTTCTTTGGAGAATTCCTAGCTTCGCTGCATTTCAAAAGGAGATATCATCAACACATATCAGTTTCTGTCTCCTTCTTATGTTCCCAGGTGTAATGGCCAAGATTTTATTCTCCAGTGCCTACGTGTGGGGAGCATATATTTAGTCATTAACTCTTCACCCCTACCAATGAAGAAACTTTCTAATTGCTTTGAGAAGGTGTCAGATTTGGTTCTTAGGGCTAAAGGAACCAAAGCAGGAGGTAGAAGCGGGAACAGGATACTGGGTTAGATGACCAGTCTAGATCATATTCAATGGCAGAACAGGTTTGAAGGGCTGAATGGCTTACTCCAACTCTTATTTTCTATGTTTCTATGAAGTGATCTCCATTCAGAGGTGATGGGACAGATTATTGGCAAAACACTGACCTCGATGTTAAAGTCCTGCCTCACTGGAAACTGCTGGCCAATCAGAGGCTGGCTGCTCCTGGGTGCTCAGCATCATCACCAGACGCCTAGTCTTCAAGGAATCCAATGATCAGGAGTGGGATCTTTTTCTTTTGGGTCTCATGGGCTGTGCGCCATACGGAGCAGAGAGCAAGGGGATGAGTTGGAAATGAAGGCATGAAGGTGACTTTCAGTAGCCATGCTCTTTCTCCCAATCAGACCCAGATATGTGTAAGTGGAAGATACAAACCAATCGACCTGTTTTCCCTATGCAGAAACCAACTGCTTTATCTGCTTGCTGGGAATGTGATGACACCCTTAAGTGACCTTTCATTGTTGAAGCCCTTAATTATCCCTTAATTGACCACGTCAGGGCCAGAATTATTGGTGAGTTGAGAGGACCCCAATGACCAAGTACCTTTCCAGGCCTATTGTATAAATATTGGCCTTGCCAATGATGCCCACATCCTATGAACAAATAAAAAATAGTATTTGACTTTGCGATGGATACTCAGGCAGGATCTTTCCAGTTTTAACAAAGTGTCGAGTTACTTTAGGAAGTTGAGGTCATGTTGAATTGATTACCTCAGTGTAAATGGAGATTTGGTCAATAAAGACCTTAACCTGCATCATTCATAAAAATTGCAGGGATTGTAGCATTTGCTTTCATAGTAGTTTGTTCTCAAATGTTCCTCACATTTGTTCAAATCTCTCAATATATTCAGTATTCATGTATCATTGATATAAAAACCAGTTCTGAGGAAGGGTCACCGGACCCAAAACATTAACTCTGTTTTCTCCTCCACAGATTCTGCCAGACCTGCTGAGCTTTTCCAGCAACTTTGTTTTTGCTCCTGCATCATTTACTTGCTTCTAGCTATTTCGTTTAGCATTTTTAAATGACCAAGAAATTTCCATTTATTTGTTTGTAACTGAGGCTTGTCTCTCTTGAGAGAAGAGTTCTTATCTTTGCCATTTTTTTTGGAAACTGTTCACCTTTCTCATCCGCTAATGCATCTACCAGTCATTTTCTTCTCTTGTGTTGATTAACAGGCAAAGCAGTGAACCTACCATATGAGTCACCGCACCACTTGCTGCCTTGTGAATTCTGTTTAATCTTCAAGTAGGCAGCAAAACAAATTACGGTCTGCTCAATCTGACAGTATTCAAAGTGTTAACCATAAAGAGGGAATAGGGAGCAGTTATGCTAAAAGTAATTCCATAAAAAACTCATCTATTTGAAAGGTACAGCCTATTATACATTTGTTTTCATTATCAGTAACATCAGCTTCTTTAGGCCATTCCTTTGACTAAGCTTTTGGCCATCTCTCCAATAATGTATCATCTTATGTGACTTGACGTTCAATTTTGCTTTATAACTCTCTTGTGACTTCCCTTGGAATGCTTCATTACATTAAATTGGCTATATAAAGATTAGATTTGATTTATTATTGTCACATGTACCTAGGTACAGTGAAAAGTTTTGTTTTGCATGCAGTAAGGGCAGATCATGCCATGCAAAATGCATAGGGGTTATAGAACAGCACGAGGAATACAAAGGTACGGCTGCAGAGAAGGTACACAAGGATTGAGTTCAACATTGAATTTGAAGTTTTAGGGGCCCATTCAGCAGTCTAATAACAACGGGGAAGAAGCTGTTCTTGAATTTTCTGGTATGTGTGTTTAAGATTTTATACCTTCTGCCCAACGGAAGAGGCTAGAAGAGAATTATAACTGGGGTAGGAGGGGTCTTTGATGATGCTGGCTGCCTTCCCAAGCCAGCAAGGAGTATAGATGGAGTCCATGGATGGAAGGCTAGCTTGCATGATGGACTGGCCTGTGTTCACAACTCTCTGTAGTTTCTTATAGTCCTGTGTAGAGCAGTTGCCATACCAAGACATGATGCATCCGGGTAGAACGGTTCCTATGGTGCGTCTATAAAAATAGTTGAGAGCTTTTATGGGGGGGCCTCCTGAGGACGTAGAGGCATTGTTGTGCTTTCTTGACTATTGCATCAACATGGTTGGGCCAAGACAGATCGGTGGTGACCATCACTCCTAGGAACATGATGCTCTCGAACATCTCCACCTCAGCACCATTGATGTAGACAGGGTCATGCCCTACACCTTGATACCTGAAGTCAATGACCAGCTCTTTCGCTTTGCTGATGTTGAGGGAGAAATTGTTATCTTTACACTATGTCACTAAGCATTCTATCTCTTTCTTGTATTCTGTCTGTTGTCTTTGTTTGAGATCCGGCCAGCAATGGTGGTGTCATCAGCGAATCTGTAGATGGAGTTAGGACAGAATTTGAAAATATTGTCATGAGGGTGTAGTAAGGGAGTACAATAAGGGGGCTGAATATGCAGCCTTGGAGGGCACTGGTGTTGACAAATGTCAGGGAGGAGGCGCTGTTGCTTATCTTCACTGATTGTGGTCTGCGGGTCAGGAATCCAAAGATCCAGTTGCAGACGGCGGAGCAGAGACCTAGGTTCCGGAGTTTGGAGATTAACTTGGTTGGAGTTATGGTGTTGAAAGCGGAGCTGTAGACAATAAGTAGAAGCCTGATGTAGGCATCCTTGTTATCCAGATGTTTCAGGGATGAGAGTAGGACGTGGACCTGTTGCGATGGTAGGCGAATTGCAAGGGATCAAGGCAGACTTGGAGGCTGGAGTTGATGTGAAGCAGTTCAACATCATGGTTGTCAGAGCCACTGGGCGGTAGTCATTGAGATAGACTGCATGAGTTTTCTTAGTACCAGGAGGATGGTGGTCTTCTTGAAGCAGGTGGGGACTTCAGATTGTGCTAAGGAGAGGTTACAGATGTCAGTGAATACTCCCGCTAGCTGATCCACACAGAATATGAGTGCATGGCCAGGGAAAACATCTGGGCCAGTCGCGTTCCATGGGTCCCCTCTCAAAAAGGCCAATCTGTCACCTGCAGCAGTGACTGAGGGAACAGGTGCGTGCGGGGCTGTTGGGAACAGGTGCGTGCGGGGCTATTGGGAACAGGTGCGTGCGGGGCTGTTGGGAACAGGTGCGTGCGGGGCTGTTTGGATAGGTGCGTGCGGGGCTGTTGGGAACAGGTGTGCGTGGGGCTGTTGGGAACAGGTGTGTGTGGGGCCATTGGGAACAGGTGCATGCGGGGCTGTTGGGACAGGTGCATACGGGTCTATTAGAACAGGTGTGTGTGGGGCTGTTGGGAACAGGTGTCTGTTGGGGACAGGTGTGTATGGGGCTGTTGGGAACAGATGTATGTGGGCTGTTGGGAACAGGTATATGTTGGGAACACGTGCGTGCGGGGCTTTTGGGAACAGGTGTGTATGGGGCTGTTGGGAACAGGTATGTGTTGGGAACAAGTGTGTGTGGGGCGGTTGGGAACAGGTGTATGTTGGGAACAGGTGTATGTGGGGCTGTTGG
>JAHRHZ010000029.1:26614180-26709180 GCA_024137785.1 Ginglymostoma cirratum
TGTATGTGGGGCTGTTGGGAACAGGTGATACTGTTTCACTGACCCTCTGTTCAAACCAAGTGTGAAATGCTCTAAGCACGTCATGTGGAGGTGCCAGTATTGGACTGGGGCGGTAATCCTTTTTTATTATTACTTGGGTTAGACCCTCAGCATGCAACTGTCATACCTGTCATGTTATTCCAGTCATTTGGTTTGTAATTACCACTCTGCCTCATTTAATCAGATTCTAGGTCGCCTGCTTGCTTGTCATTCAGCTGTTGACACTTTACTCACACAGTCTGACACTCTTGATCACTTGCAGGGACCTATTATTCGGCCTGTCCACACTCCACTCACACTATTTCTGTGATCTTTTGATCTCTCTGCCTATAAATTCTGTGCCTTTGTGCTTTTCTCTCACTTCACCTGACAAAGGGGCAACGGTCCAAAAGCTTGTGATTTCAATAAACCTGTGGGACTATAACCTGGTGTTTCTGACTTCTGACCTTGAGCACTTCAGTGAGGGATGAATTTTTGCCCACTATTCTGTTCTGCTTTGCTTTGTAACCCATTATGTCGCGTGGGCCTTGCCACAAAAGGTGGGTGTCCGTGTGGTTTGGTTGAGTCTCTGGCTTAGTCCGGTATCGCTTCTTTGCATCTCTAATGGACTTAGGGATCTGGATTTCCTGTAAAGGTCAAAGTAGTCTGACTTGAATGCCTCATGCCTGGTCTTCAGTGGGCAATGAATCTCCCGGTTTATCCATGGTTTCTGATTAGGGAACATTTGGATTAATTCTTTGGCACAAGTTCTTCTTTGGATGAGTTGTTTCTAATTTTACCACGAACAATACCAGTTAACATTTAACAATGGATAATGGTTAACCCAAAACTCTGCCACAACTGACCGTCTTTGACTATTAGAATCGTACTTTGTAGTTGGATATCAAGCAATTGCAAGACTTTTTACTTCAAAGTAAAATTACGACAATTTTCACTGACTTTGACACGATTTAAATTAGACATGTGAGGCGTTAATGATTTCTTTCTTCCTGTGCACTTAACTATGTATCAAAAATGTCTCCAGCTTCCAGATGTGCATTCAATTATCATAATTGTTCCAGACTCTGATATTGTTAATGAACTGAAGAAAGCATTAGTTTCCGGTCTATAAATATATGCAAAGCAGTAATTATGATGTATGAGCTGAATGTTGACGATTAATATTTGTAACGAAAGATGATTAAAGTTGCAAAATCTTAAACAGGCAACCGGCGATTCCTGATCTATTCTATTCAAAGGTTTCTCAGTTGGTAACAGACAAGAGGCTGAAGTGTCACATAAGTGTTGAATTTGGTTCATGTTTAATGAAGATTGTTATACTTACACTTTTCCTCATTTCATCAGCAGACTGTAATTTACCGAGAATGGATCAATTCCCACTAGCGCTTTGTCACAACAGCAGATTAAAACAAAGATTATTTAAAACAAAAATGCCCTTAAGTTCCATCATGTAACTGTGAACTGTGCCAATTTGGTGTGAAATAGGTTTGCACCAAAGAGAGGCAGAGACTGTGAGAACTTCATCTGCTGATAATGAGTGGTATTCACTTTGTCGAAAGGGGCTATTAGGCCCATTGCATCTGTGTTAGCTCCTTGCTATAGACGCACTGTGTGTCGTATCTGTAAAATCCAATTACACACTTGTTTAACTTCTAAATTCCCAGTGTCAAATGTGTTTGTTCTGTGTAATATGCTGGTGCCAGTATGTGCCTATCCTTTAGAAGCCAGAAGCCAGAACCATGTGCCACATTGAGTATATTTGATGTCAGTCGCTTTGAGAAAGCAGAACAATGGTCAATTCTGTCACTTTCTGTCTTTGAAGACTGCACTGCTGGAAATTTTCAAAATGCTCAACATTTCCATGAAAAATGTAATAGTGTAGAAATTTGCTGTGTCGCCACCAGCAATAGCCATGAAACTGCTCAAAGAAAGGTCACAGAACTAATAAATTTTGGTAACTCTATTGCCCATTAATGTACAAAAATACAATTCAAATTTTAACAGGACGGTTTGCTGGCTGTTTCTTCCAATCATCTTTATACCAACTGATTCCCATCTCATTCTCTCTTTCCTTGTTTGTTTTCATGACCTGCTCCACGTTATTTATTACAGACTCCGCTACCAGCCACACAGACTCCCATCTGCAAAGTACAAGACTTCCTATTGGGAATGAATGGGTGGAATTGAACATTAGAATCTGTTCCTTGGTAAACTGTACAGCGATAGACTGGCTGTTTATTAGGATTTTAGCTGAGCCATTCCAACAAAGGCGAAAGGTTAGATTCTTCTTATTCACTGGGATGTTATCTGTGTAGCTAGACAGTCTGAGACAAAACTGCTCTACTCCAGGGATGCAATGCCATCTCAGTGTGAATGGGACTAACAGTTTTACATAATTCCGGTTATTTGCTATTTGCCAGTTTTGCATTTAATATTATCGCATCAGCAAATTTCTCTCCCTTTTTCCTAACCTAAACAGAGGGAAGGTCTGTCTTAGGCAATAGCATAAGAGTGCAGCAGTGAATAAGTTATATCTTTCATAGAGCGACTGAGTCTTCTCCATTGGAGTCGATGATTTTCAAATCACAAGGGCTCAGTCATAATTCATTGACATTGTGAGCGATTGTAGGCTACCGTTGCAGTGCTGTGTGTGATTCGGGGCATTAAAACCAAAGAGAATAAACAGCAAGGATTCACCAGAAATGTCAGGAGGATGATGTACCATTACACAGTAGGACATTTGAGCAAGGGATGATTAGTTGTAGAGAGAGTCAGAGAACCTTGCACCTTAAGCTGAATGATGGTGCTTAGATTTGTAGTCTAGTGATCTCAGAATTTAGCTTCAGCTGCCAGCATAGCAGGTGGAGAATTCTAATTAAGTTAACATATAAAACCTGGAGATTAAAATCTACTATCGCTAGTGGTGGCCATGATCTTGCTGGGTTGTTGTAAAATCTCATCAGTTTCATCTGCAGTTCTTTGGAAAAGAAAATCTGCTGCCTCTACCCAGTCTGGCCAATATGTTACTCCAGGCTCACAAGCAATGGAGTTGACCCCTAACTGGTTTCTGAAACAGCCAAGCGAGCTAGTCAGTAATCTTCAGGAAGGTGGCTCACCATCATCTTCTCAAGGGCATTAAGCGCTGGCGTCACCATTTCTCACAAATTAATAAATTTGCATCTTTAAAGTAAAAAGCAAATAATCCCTGAAGCAGAGAAAGACAGAAGGCCATGGGGAGACAGTGAACCCCGAGATCAGTTTTGAATTATTCTGGCAAAGGTAAATAAATAAGTAAACAGATAAATTGCTGTCTTTGCTTCTGTGTCAATAAATAGTGGAAGCTCTATGGTTCAACTCTCTTCTCCCAGATCAGTGTACATTCTAATGTCCAGTTCGAAATGTCCAGTTCTGAGGAAGGGTCATTTAACATTAACTCTTCTCTCTCTCCACAGATGCTGCCAGACCTGCTGAGTTTTTCTAGCAATTTCAGTTTTTGTTCATGAAATTTCAGGAGTTGCTCTTATGTTAAACCCAATGCACAAGTTCAAGTTATAACAAGATTCTCTGCTGAGATGACGATCCTAAGAGAATGGGGTGGAAATTGGAGCTCAGTTACATGTATTTCTCCCTTGGAAGGTGAATTAACTCTACCGCTTACTGTGGCAGAGTGTTCCACCTTTAGAAATTAATCAGTGCATTAGTGAAAGTCATGAAACCCTACACTTCAAATGAGATGTTAAACTGAGACCCCAACCGTGTTTGGGAGACGTGGAAGATGCTGCAATGCGGTTGTTTTAGTGTAAATTAATGACTTGGGTACAGGGATAGAAGGCTCTATAGCAAAATTTGTGGGCAACACCAAAATAGGCAGGACAATAAATTGCAATGAGGAAATAAGAACGTTACAAAAGAATATGGATAGGTTAGAGGAGACGGCCAAAATGTGGCAGCTGGTGTTTAACGTGGATAAGTGTGTGGTCATGCATTTTGATTGGTAAAATGGGAAGGTGGCCTATTATCTAAATGGGAACAGACTTTGAGGGGCTCTGGTGCAGAGGGATCTGGGTGTCCTTGGTCATGAGTCAGAGAAAACTAGCATGCAGGTACAGCAGATAATAAAGAAAGTGAATGGGATGCTGGCTTGTATAGTTAAAGGAATAGAATATAAAGGGTAAGGAAATATTGTTGCAACTATACAAGGCATTGATGAGACCACACGTGGAGTATTGTGCACAGTTTTGGTCCCCTTATTTGAGGAAAGATGTAGTGACATCAAAGGCAGTTCAGAGCAGGTTCACTAGATTGATCCCAGAGATGAGCGCTTGTCATATGAAGAGAGATTGAACAGTTTAGGTCTATACTCTGTGGAATTTAGAAGAATGAGGGGAGATCAAACTGAGGTATTCAAGATGACAAAAGTTACGGATAAAATAGACGGGGAGCAAATGCTTCCTCTTCTGGGTCATTCTAGTACAGGGGGTCATAGTCTTAGGATAAGGGGTAGCAAATTTAAAACAGAGTTGAGGAGAAACTACTTCTCCCAAAGGAGTGTGACTCTGTGGAATTCGCTACCCTAAAGTGCGGAGGATGCTGGATCAGTGAGTAAATTTAAGGAGGAGTTACATAGATTTTTAATTGATAATGGGTTGAAGGGTTATGGGGAGAAGGCAGGAAAATGGGGATGAGGGGCATATCATCCATGATCGAATGGCTGAGCAGACTTTGATGGGCCAAATGGCCTAATTCTGCCCTTATTTCTTATGAATTTCAGGAGACGTACAAGGGGAAAGACACAGCAGATCTGAATCCTGTTCAAATTATACATCCTCCTCCAAAACTCACGGAATAAATCTCCATCAGAATTTACCTTATCATGTTTCAATAGTGTAGAAAGAACATTTCAGGAAAGCTCAACGTCCAGTCAAAAGTCAAATGTGATGGAAGGCAACAATGATGAATGAAGTAGGTCTTCAACCAAATTCTCAGTCTCTCTGTGAGTTGTTTTCTTTGGTACAATCTGTTATACATAACTGAAAAATTGATCTTAATGTGCTAACTCACTGTATCACCCTGTCCCTCTAATTAAACTACATCTATAGTTGTTAACAGCACTTGAAGTATCCTTTGCATTGCAGCGTTTCACTGGGCAATCTGGGCCAGTAAAGCTGCAAATACACTCATCTGAGTTTGAATACAACCACTGGTGATGGGGTCGAAGCTGCTTTCAGCTTTGGCTGTATTATGCAAAACAGGTTTTCCAGGTCTCAACCCTGAGCACAAAGCTGCTAATTATTTTGAACCTCTGAGCTCTAAATTGCCAATCTTATTCAGATAGCCTGGAGGGAGGATTGGTGTGGGAATTGGACGAGAACCACATTGATGAATTTCTTCTGAGGTAGCAGTTAAGGTATAATGTTGGAAACTAAATGCATATCAGCTCTGCCCAACTTGTTGGCATTCATTGCTGGCACTGGCTGGCCAATTTGTATGAGAGATCCACCCTTCAACATTGACATCCTTCACTCTATTACATACACACAGTAATGCACCATCAACATCTCCATTTACTTTCAATTGAACCATTTGACAAAATGCGACAAAGAGAAAGGTGATGAGAAAAACCACGTGAATCACATGAGTATGCAGGAACAGGCAAAGGCTGCCTGGCCAGCTCTATCATTTACTGAGATCATGGCTGATCTTTGAACGATCTCCATACACTTAGTTTGTAGCAGATCCCTTGACACCACAGTGAAAAAATATCTATTGGGATTCAAAATAAACAATCAATGAAATGTCACATTCAGAATGTATGTGCTCTGTTATGGTCTGAGACCAGACTGCTTTATATGAAGACAGGAGTGCCTTTTCTTACCTCTTTGACTGTGCGCTCTAATTAAGTAATTCAGTGGCAAGCGTTGAAAAGCTGAAAACTAAAGGATGTTATTTAGTCCCACATATTTACCTGGAATTAAACCCAATGTCACGCATGCTTTGCCACACTCATACACCCACCCACACAAAGACTGGATACAGATGAGAATATCCACTTCTATAGATTCCAATTATCTCAGGCTCAGAGTTACAATCTCCCATTCCCCAGTGTGACCAGGCGTTATTCCTTCGATGGCTTTGATGTTTTAAACTTGAAGCGAGGACCTCATAAAACAAAGCGATCACAGCCATCTGTGAGGTTGCCTGCAGTCAAATTCCTCAGAGTACAGCTCTTAGCTGTCATTAACTGGAACAGGATAAATTTAAGTTTGACAGCCTGATATTTTGCAGCTTATTGCCTGAATCCGTTTCACAAACTGCTGAACTGATGGTTTAATGACTTTGCTGGATCTGCCAGCAAACTTGTCTGGATGGGCACAACTCCAACAAGAAGCTTGACACCACCCAGGACAAAGCAGCCCGCTTGATTGGTACCACATCCACAAGCATTCACTCCCTTCCACCACCGACACTCAGTAGCAGCAGAAATTCACCAAAGACCCTCAGACAGCACCTTCCAAACCCACAACCATTTCCATCTAGAAGGACAAGAGCAGCAGATACATGGGAACACCACCCCCTGCAAGTTCCTCTCCAAGTCACTCACCATCCTGACTTGGAAACATATCACCGTTCCTTCAGTGACGCTGGGTCAAAATCCTGGAAATTCCTCCCTAAGGGCATTGTGGGTCAATCAACAACAAGTGGGCTGCTGCGGTTCTAGAGGCAGCTCACCACCACCTTCTCAAGGGCAACTAGGGATGGGCAATAATGCAGCCAGCAACACCCACGACCCACAAAATCAACTAAAACAGTTCCCGGTTGATCTTTTAATCAGCCAAGGAAACCATGGTTCTCTCCATGTGGCTTGTCACAAGTTCAAGGTATTTTTCCAAATACATTTTATGTGTTTGGCAGACTTGAACCTTGACATTGAAACACGTCTCCAAGAAGAGAGCTATACAGTTAGGAAGGACAAGGACATTGAAGACAGGAAGAGTGATGGATTGTGAATTATAGAACACCCGTTGTTGTTATTTTCAGTTTTCCAGAATCTACCAAGCTGTATAAAAAAAAAGATAAACGAATCTCTGGTGATGGTGATATAAAGTTGACTGTGGGAGATGGTTGAGTGATAGTGGAGATGTTAATCAGGGATCAGAGATGGAATCTTGTCCGCAGGTATTCACATTGCTTAGGGTAGCTGGGTTGGGGGATAGTTGGCTCAGGGTATTAGTTAGGTCAGGCATTCAGATGTAGTCAAATTTAGTCAGGGAGTGTGTAATTAGGTCTGAGGATAGAGGGGGATAGTTCTTGGGGATATTCACAGTGCCAGGGGATAGTTGGGGATTTGGTGGCGTAGTTGGGCGGTCACGGGAGTAGTTGGGGGTAAGACAAGGTCACTGGAGGGTCAGTGGGGGAATCCAGCTGGTTACTTAAATAACCAGGAGTTAGAACTGACATAAATCTTTGGAACATTTCCTGGGAGCTAATCCAAGTAAGTGAATTAGAATCCAACAAAGTCTCTGATTCTATTTTGGATTTGGAGGCTTTTTCCTACGGTTCTGGATGCAGGGCAATTGCCCATCAGAAGTTTAAACTTCCTGGCTATTTCCCACATAGCTACTATGTCAAGACATCTGAGAGTCCTGATGAAAATGTGGTAGGGACCTGGAGAAGATCTGGGCTGCTATAATGTTACTGCCAATGTCACCGCTGTTTTATAACAAACTCCTGCCTTGTTCAGATATGATCCACCACTACCTTCCAGATTTGCTATTTAAGGCAGTGAACCCATCCGACGGTATCTGATTTTTTTTTAAAACATCCAATCAATGTGTCATGAATTAGCATGAATGGGGATGACTATATGTGCATGAAGGACATGAAATGTACACACTTACTATCCATATCCATGAACAGCTGACTTCAATTCCACATTGGGATCATGTCACTAGAGGAAAGACTAACAACTTAAGTGATGAAGATGCAAGTGGACAGGAATCACAGGCTTATAAACTGTATCAAGGAGACTGCAATGACCCTTAATAAATGGTTTATGCAAAGTTTATATCCACCATTCTAGCTCAATTGAGACAACAAAACCACAGAGTTAAGGATGAACAGGTCTGGAACATCTGTGGAGAGAAATCCAAGTTGACGTTTCGGGTCAAGTGACTCTTCTTCAGAACTGTTCTGACTTCTGAGGAAGGCTCACTCAACCCGAAATGTTAACTCTGATTTCTCTCCACAGATGCTGCCAGATCAGCTGAGCTTTTCCAGCAATTTCTATTTTTGTTTCTGATTTACAGCATCCACAGTTCTTTTGGTTTTTATAGATTTGTAGATTTTATAGAATTCAGTTAAAGCATTAAAATTAGATCATTATCTGGATAGGGAAAATGTGCAGAGCTAAGGGAAAAAGGCAGGGGAGTAGCTCAAAGCAATTGGTTCCATTGAAGGGCCAGCACAAATAGAATAGGCCAAATGGCTTCCTTCAGCTGTAACCATGCTATGATAGAGAATTATTGGGCATGGGTCTGAAGCCATTCATTGTCCGAAAGAGCACTCGGAATGGAATTCTTGTTTAAGGAAGGATGTGAATATGTTTGAGAGGGTTCAGAGGAGATTTATTAGATTGATAACTAGAATGAGTGGGGTGTCTCATGAGGATAGGTTGAACAAACTGGGGTTGAGAAGTGTGAGGAGTGGTTTGATAGAAATGTATAAAATACTGAATTGTCTTAACATATCCGGAAAGGATGTTTGCTCTTGTGGCTGCCTCCAGAACAAGAGGAGGTTGATGTAAAATTATGAATCACCTTTTTTAGGACAGAGATGAAAAGAAACCTTTTCTCTCAGAGAGATGGTGACTTTGTAAATCTGTGCTGCAGAAGATGGTGGAGGTGGATTTATTGAATATTTTCAAGGCAAAATTAGATTCTTGTTAGGCAGAGGAATTGAGGATTATCAGTAGTGGGAGGTGGTGGAGATGGGAATTTGGAATTCAAAATACAAACAGCTTGCCTGGAATTTTATGAAATGAAGGATCAGGTTTGAGGATCTAATATGGCCTATTTCTGCTCTGAACTTGCATTTGTACATGCATTTCACTTAGAATCCATACAGTGTGGAAGCAGGCCATTTGGCCCATCAAGCCCACACTGACCCTCCAAAGAGCATTCCACCCAGACCCACCCCCTACCCCATCTCTGATTTTTCCCACCTTAGGCACTATGGACAATTTAGGACAGCCAATCCACTTAACCTGCACATCTTTGGACTGTGGGAGGGAACCCGCACAGACATAGGGAGAACGTACCAACTTCACACAGACAGTCGCCTGAGGGAGGGATCGAACCTGGTCCCTGGCACTGTGAGGCAGCAGTGCTAACCACTGAGCCACCATGCGGCCATCTTGTTTGTGTTTCACTTGAGGGAAGTTCAAAATGCCGAGAATTCATTACTCCAAGCCTTCAAACAGGTGAATACCTGAAAATACAGGATGACTTTGAACTGCTGGAGTTGAAGATGAGGGAATAGAAAGTTGCAATGCCAACACATAGAGTGTATTTCCTCAAGGGATGTGAGAAAATGTAAAGTTTATTCACAGGCACCAAGTTATGATTGTGACTCATGAGTGTGAGATTGATTCACTCTTGGCAATCTCAGAAACCACTAGACTTGAGCTTGATTAACTTTGTACCACTCCGGTGAGGATTCCATTAATACTTTGTGGCTAGTGGCTGCCTGTCGCATGCTGTTACAACCATTTTTGAAGATTTATGATTTCCTTCCTCCTCCTGGCTCAAACCATTTATTTGCTACTGTGCCTCTTTCTTCCCTTCTTGACATGTGTGCCGACAACAACTTGAATGTATGTGACACCTTTAAGGTAATAACTTGTTGCACAGTGTGCTACAGGAGTCCTATTAAGCAAAATAAGGTGTGGAACATACGGTGATTTGATTCCAGGCATCCAAAAACTTGATCAAACAGCTGAATGTTTTTATTCCCCAATTCATTCATGGAAAGTAGGCATGACTAGCTAGACCAGCATTAATTGTCCATCCCTAATTATTCATAGGGCAGTTAAGGATCAACTGCATTGCTGTGGGTTTGGAGTCACATGTAGGCCAGACCAGACAAGGATGGCAGTTTCCCCTCCTGAAAGGTATTAGTGAACCAGATGGTTTTTTCCTGACAATCGACAATGGACATCTTTAGAGTCTTAATTTTCCTTTATTAAATTCAAATTTCACCGTCTGCCACAGCAGGATTCAAACCTGGGTCCCTAGAATATTACCTTGGTCACTGGATTAATAGCCCAGTGATAATATCACTAGGCTATTGCCTCCCCTTGAAGGGACTGCTTCAATGAGGGAAGTGATGCAGCTACAGTTAAAACCAAATTCCAGCTCTTAGGGCCTTGGTGGT
Organism: Ginglymostoma cirratum; assembly: GCA_024137785.1. Classification (NCBI taxonomy): domain Eukaryota; kingdom Metazoa; phylum Chordata; class Chondrichthyes; order Orectolobiformes; family Ginglymostomatidae; genus Ginglymostoma; species Ginglymostoma cirratum. The sequence continues at coordinate 26,624,651 of JAHRHZ010000029.1, forward strand.
AGAAGGTGCACCTACTCAGGGTCAAGCCATTAAACTTTGGGATGCTCAAAAGGCCAAAATCAGAGCAGATTACGCAAAGGCTATGTGGGGCTGTGTGAGGTTAAAGAGTGCAGGAGGGTGTAACTTCAAGGAGGGATTAGAGGACAAGGGTGCTGCATTTATTTAACCAGACTCCAGTGCAGGTCAAAGGGCTGGTGGGTGTTCAGGACAGAATACCAATTCAGACATAGATAGCAGAGTACTGGCTGAACTTAGTTTAGAGAAGGTAGGCCTGTTACTGTACAGCCAGAGTGCCTACCTAAATCAGGTATCCAGCCTTTGTAATATGCAGAGTCTGGGGATCTCTACAGGACCAGGTTAGGCAATGCTGGGTGGAAGCATGCATTGTGCATATTCTGCCAGTCCTGCTGCCCAAAATCCCCTTGTGGTGAAACTCTACCCCGGTGTCTCCTAATGCAGTTCCTTGTGCTGTCAAGGTATTTCTATTCTCTCGTCACTGGGGTAGCTCCTGCTTGAGCCAAATATAGCCTCCAGCACTCAAAGCAGAAAACTCTGAATGCTGGAAATCTGATGCAGACACAGGAAATGCCAGACAGACTCTGCAGGTCCAGCAGCAATGTGGAGACAGAAAGTTAATGTTTTGAGACCAGTATGACTCTCCTTTAGAACTCGTCATACTGGAAGTGGCAGAAATGAATGAGAGAGGTGAAAGTGAGAATAAGAGGAACACAGAGATAAAAGGTACTGCAGATGCTGGAGAATCCGAGATAACAAGCATGGGGCTGGATGAACACAGCAGGTCAAGCAGCATCATAGGAGCAGGAAAACTTGACGTTTCGGGCCTAAACCCTTCATCAGAAATGGGGGAGGGGAAGAGGGTTCTGAAATAAATAGGGAGAGAGGGGCAGGCGGATAGAGGATGGATAGAGGAGAGGATAGGTGGAGAGGAGGTACACCTGCCCCCACACCTCCTCCCTCACCCCAATCCCAGGCCCCAAGAAGACTTTCCACATCAGGCAGATGTTCACCTGCACATCTGCCATTGTGGTATACTGCATCCGCTGTACCCGTTGTGGCTTCCTCTACATCGGGGAAACCAAGCGGAGGCTTGGGGACCGCTTTGCAGAACACCTGCGCTCAGTTCGCAACAAACAACTGCACCTCCCAGTCGCGAACCATTTCAACTCCCCCTCCCATTCCTCAGATGACGTGTCCATCCTGGGCCTCCTGCAATGCCACAGTGACGCCACCCGAAGGCTGCAGGAACAGCAAATCATATTCAGCCTGGGAACCCTGCAGCCCGATGGCATCAATGTGGATTTCACAAGCTTCAAAATCTCCCCTCCCTCAACCGCATCCCAAAACCAGCCCAGCTCATCTCCACCTCCCTAACCTGATTTTCCTCTCACCTCAAGCCACATCCCCATCTCCTATCTACTAACATCATCCCGCCCCCTTGACCTGTCCGTCCTCCCTGGACTGACCTATCTCCTCCCTACCCCCCCTACCTACACTCACCTTTACCGGCTCCATCCCCGCCTCTTCGACTTGTCTGCCTCCTCTCCACCTATCCTCTCCTCTATCCATCCTCTATCCGCCTGCCCCTCTCTCCCTATTTATTTCAGAACCCTCTTCCCCTCCCCCATTTCTGATGAAGGGTTTAGGCCCGAAACATCAAGTTTTCCTGCTCCTATGATGCTGCTTGACCTGCTGTGTTCATCCAGCCCCATGCTTGTTATCTCATAAGAGGAACACTATTGGGGATCTGGGAGGCAGAGGAAGGGGAGGCAGCTGAAATGGGGGAAATGGGATAAACACAGTGGAGAGCCCATTCTACCACAAACCTGTCAATGTTCAAATTAGACTAGTAATGGACATGAAATATGGACCCTTTCTCTATCTACGATTCAGCCAGATCTGCTGAGTTTCTCCAGCACTTTCTGCTCTGAATCGATGTGTGCTGCCACTGGACTAATATTGATGGAAAACAATGTCATCATTTGTGACATTTTTGATATATCTTACCCCCACTGCGGGTAACTCAGATTAATCATCTCATGCTAATGCTTTGTTTTCATTGCATTTTGTTTTGACCTTCCCTTAAGCGACTAATTAAAATATTGCTAATTTGATACAAAGATCACAGATGAATGACCTTCCTTCCAGTGACCTAGTGGGATGTCTGGAATAATAAAGCAAAGGACTGCAGATGCTGGAATCACAGAATCCCTACAGTGCTGAAGCAGGCCATTTGGCCCATTAAGTTCACACCAACCCTCTGAATAGCATCCTCCTCAGACCCACCCCACCTGTAACCTTCCATTTCCCATAGCTAATCAACCTTGCCGGCACATCCCTCAACACTCTCGGGCAATTTAGCACTGCGAATCCACCCATCTTTGGGCCATGGCAGGAAACCAGAGTATCTGGAGAGAATCTACGCAGACAGCGGGGAGAATGTACAAACTCCACAGAAATTGCCCAAGAGTGGAACCGACCCCGAAATCCCCAGTGCTGCGAGGCAGCAGCGCTAACCACTGAGCCACGGTGCCACCTTGAAAAATCTGAAATAAAAACACAGATGTCGCTGGAGAAACGCAGCAGGTCTGGCTACATTTATGGAGAGAAAAACAGAGTTAATGTTTCGAGTCCAGTGACCCTTCTTCAACATGTCCAGGAGAATTTCCCTGCTCGTGTCTCTCTATTATTCCCCCTTCCACTATTGGCTCAGGCTGGGGCTGATCCGGAACCCTATTGGCTGTTAATGGGACCAGTAGCTCACTAGGTGCTACCAGCCTGGCCAATGGTAGTTGGGCACGGCTCTTGGCTGCTCTGATTGGGCGAGGCTGTCCTTTGTGATTGGCTTAGTGTGTTGCGGGGTGTGGCCCTCCTGCTCTTGATGGACAGGTTGAGGATGTGGGCTGAGGCACATCTGGAAGTGGCAGCTTTTGCCAGGGCTTGGTACCTGTGACTGTGCACGCAATGCCAGGCTTGGTGCCTGGGCAGCTACATGCCGCCTGTCTGTGGAAGGAGGGATGCAGGTTCTGTAGCTGCAGGAACAGGCAGGCAGACTGACTGAGCACACACTCCCTGTGCCTTTTCTCCCCAGACTCTCCACTGGAGACAGAGGGAGAGACATCACTGCTCATTTGAGATCCTGGGGATTTCGTGCCTGGCAACAAATTGGCTTCAAAGTCCACCGTCCTGAGAAACTGCCACCTTCTCACAAAAGGTAGGTTGGGGAATATTTCCTTGGCTGTGTCAGGAATTAGATGTCAGCTCTCAGTTACACTGTGCCTAACCCAGGTTTGTTCGGTCTGCAGAACCGCCATCCACTGCCTCCGGGCTCTTCCTGGCATTTTTTAAACGATCTGCAGGTATCACGCGTTCGACTTTTTTTTATTTAAATGCACAGCTGGCCTCAACTGTCTGATGTATTTTCGCCTGAATCAACTTGCTGCAGATTGCACCCAACTGGGGAATGTTATTTGCAAACGTGTGCGATTCAGTGCAGGAAGCGTGTGGCTGCAGAGAGAGAGAGAGAGAGAGATAGAGACCCGGGGAGTACAGTGTTACCAACCGGTTGCATTTTAAAGACTGGGCAGCAGTTATAGTCCGCGATCAGGATGGAGTGCAGGGTGACCAGGTCACACCAGATCCACCACAAACCGACCCTAAAGGTCACTCCCCGGTTAACAACCTGACACCCCCACTCCGCTCCGCCCCCCTCCCCGGATACACAGCTCTAACATCCAGTTCCTTAGCTGATTACTTTGCCCGGAGATTCAGGCACCGCGTGATTTCCCTGTCCTGGTTTGGAAGGATTTGGTTTAAAAAACGTTGATGGCAGGTTCATGTTGCAGTCGCGAACACTGTGCATCATCTTGCGAAGATGTGTGTGTCTTATCTATGACCGTGATATGTTTTCCTGAACCATGTTATTCCACTTAAATCTGGCTCATTACAGAATGACCCCATAGGGACACAGTGGTGTGGGTTTTTTTTTTATCTATTTAACATGATAGGTAGAGTGTACTGAGCGACCACATCAGTAAGAAGCGAATATTAGCAGCTCCCAGGCATATGTCTATATTTGCAATTATACACTGTGAATGCCTAGGTGATAGTTTGTTTCTTTTCCCAATCACTGGAAAACCCATGACTCGTTTTATGAATTCACGCCAGGCGCATCTAAGGGTTAAATCTGCAGTATCTTTTCTCCATTCATTTCAGTGATCAATTATGCCTAAGTGTAGATATTTCTTAAATCAACCTGTATACAGATATTATCTCACACACACACACCTTTGAAACTTGAACCTGAGCCTCTTGGCTCGGAGGTCGGGACACTACCACTGCACCACGGGAATCCTTATGTCTAACGGTATGTTGATAACAGATGAAGATGATGATTGAAGATTTACATACGTTACACTGCCCTTAATGCAACTCTGCTGTTACATAAGGATTCAGTGGGTTTTCACGAAGGGCTGAACTTGTGGTAAATCAGTGCCGATTTATTCTCAATTAAGATTGATTTCACTCCAATAAGTAGGTAAATGAAAATGTTTTTATTAACCATCATAGCGGTGTTAACATCTTCCCTTCGAGTGGTGCCTATGTTCAGTGAACTGAGTGCCATGCTTAAAAGGAACCTGTGCCAAAGTTACTAGTTTATTGGTCAGTGGAGTCCGTTATACTGGAGTGGTTACACATTGGTTCCCCTCTCTCGCCGCTATGGTTGGGGTCCAGATTTTAGCTCGATGGCCGACCGTAAGGCTGTGAATGAACGTCCGCAGGTTTTATTCAGTTCCTCACTGAGAATGTGCAACAACTGGACCTTAAGTGAAATGAAGAGTGAACAATCTCTCTCACCGGTGCATTGGGGATGTTTTTTGTGTAGCTCAAGTTAATGCAGAATAAACCGAGCTTTGCTTTATGTAACTGGAGAGGGCTTAATCCTGGCACTGTGTCGGAAACAGAGAAAGCGTTATCCTCCATTATAAGCAAAACCAAGCCTCTTTTTAAAGTGAATTTGATTGGTTAATAGTTTTAATTTCCACTTAACATGTATTTGACAAGTATTATTTATTAGTTGAAAATTACTTTTTCTGCAGATGTTTACTGTGCTTCTGACATTCTTCCCTGCTTGTTTAATGAAGCATTTGTAATAAATAGGTTATTGTCAATGTTAAATTAAGTGTTTACCTCCTGATATCATTAACTGCAGTTTCTAAGCTTTTCACTCAATTTATTGGACTGGAGGCATCATGTCGCTCTTCTGAAGCAGCATTTTAAAATGTCACTTTATTTTATGCTAACTAAAAACAATTAAAAGAGCAAATGTCATGATCCGTCCCACAGCTCATGACAAAATGCATATTGATAATAAAGCTCAACTAAAATTCATTTTATACATCAGTAAAAATCGACAATCTCCGGTCTTTTAGTTAAATGTTATAATAGAAACTTAGACTTCAAAACGTGTTCAAAATTCTCTTTGCTCCCTATGTTACCTGAGGTCACATTAAACGATAGTTCAATTGATGTACTTACAGCCTTGTGCAAATCACCTTTCTTTGCAGAAGGCTGTGAGTTTGCAAATTGATCTTAGCAAATGGTTGACTCTGTTAGCTGTGCCTCAGCAGATAATGCTTGAATCTTTGTATCAGAACATCATAGGATCATGATCTGTTCCAAAGACTCTAACATGAATATACAGCTGATAGTGCAGTACTGGGGGAGTGCTGTGCTGTCTGGTAAACAAGTTGTCAAAACAAAGCCTTGCCTAGTTTATTTTTGGGCGAATGGAAGAAGATCATATGATACTGTTTAAGTGAAGAGCAGGGTCATTATCCCAGTGTCTTGGTAAATATTTATCCCTCCGCAAGACTAAAGACTGACTATTTGGGTCATTTCACATCGCTGTTTGAATCTACTGTGTCCAAATTGTTTGCTAAATTTTTGCCATTATTGCATAGGATGTAAAGCATTTTGGGATATTCTGGAATCATAAAAGAATGCATTTTTTTTAGTCTAATTTGGGTAACTTTTGGAAACTCAATCCTATGATTGTGATAAGTATATGTATTTTTGAATGAAAATTCTTGGCTTGTAATCAGAAATGGGCACCTGTAGATTTCTCTTCCCTTGTTCCAGCCATAGAATAGGTGAACATTTATAGACCCTCTCCTATCACATCAGATGTGGCCAGGATATAACCAGGGATTGAAATTCTTCATCTCTATGATTGTGTGTACCATTCAATGTGTTTACATTTTAAGCCACTGGGAGATCCAAAGTGTAGAATCTTGAGATACTTCTGTGCAAACAGATGGGAAAATGAATAAGCAACAACATAACTAAGACATAAATAAAACCTAGTTGCTGTGAAGTGGATGATTGTGCTCAAATACAGACGTCACCTTGTTTTATATCTTGTCATCCATTGAAATATTTATAGGTAAAGTATTGGGAAAAATTACTAAAGCCGGTACAAGTTGCAATTTTTAAAATTTACTATTAATCATGACATCTAAGAACAATGTTTTGACTGGGGATGATTATAGGCTCCTTTTCTTTCAACTTTATTTGTTTTTACAATTAAGTAATTATGACAAAAGCCTCCTGGTAGGGAAGAAAATACGTGTGGGATTGTATTTATTCTTTTAAAAGCAACACTGTAGAACTGTAGTGTGGAAACCATTGCTAATTGTCAGGGAAAACCCATCTGGTTCATTCACGTCCTTTTTAGGGAAGGAAATCTGTCATCCCTACCTGGTCTGGCCAACATGTGACTCCAGACCCACAGCAGTATGGTTGCTTCTTAGGGGTGGGCAATAAATGCTAGTCCAGCTGGTGATGCTAAGACCATGAATGAATTTTTTAAAAAAAATGCAACTTTTTATGATGTCAGCAACTGCACAAGTTACAGAATGACCAATGATCACAAAGGCCCACCAATGCCCTAAGAATTACCACGGTCAAAGCATTATCCATTGAACTATTCTTCCCAGTGAAGGAACTTTACTCTGGAATGGGAAGACACCAGACAAACAGATAATGGCAATGTAAATATGTATCATTAGGAGACCTGCATGATGTAAAGATTATGCACTGCATTTTCAGAAACTGATGAAAGTGGGACGGATGAGAATTAACATGCTTTTGTTGATAATGATAATTTTCTTTGATCATGTATATAGCTAATGTGGATAGCTCGTAACTGCAAATGATAGTGCATGCATTTCTTTTCTGTTTCATGTTCCACATGAAAAGGGGATGATAATATTATTACAACTTTATACAGTGATTCAATTTGCTTCCTGTAGCTTTGATGTTAAACTCTGCTGTAACTTGCTTTCTCTTTAGTTAGTGGCAGCCATGAAATGTATCTCTTGAAACAAGTCCCACCTGAAAATTGTCTCAGGCAGAACCTTCATGCTATTAGCAATGACACGCTGCCCTGTGGTTTATATCTGCTTTTCAAATGAGACAAGGATGCTTAGCACTGCAAAATTACTCCTTCAGACCACTTGATTGTATTAAGTCACTGCTAACCTCATATTATTCCATGTAATCGTGTCCAAGTTATGACAAAAGAATTTTGAAACTATGTGGCTTTGAGCAGTAATTCATGTATTTCAGCATTCTAATCGATCAAAATAAGGATTTTTGACCTGTCGTAGTTCAAATGGAAGTTTGGGTGACAAAGTGGTTTAATATAACACGACTGAAAAAAATGAAAGGCAGGTTACTGCAGATGTTGGAGATCTCAAATAAAAATAACGTGCTGGAGAAACGAAGCAGATCTGGTGATATCTGTGAAGAGAAAGATACAGAGTTAATGTTTTGACTTTAATATGACTCTTCAGAATTGAAGGTGGGGTGGAAAAGTGATTTTTTTTTAATGATATTGACAAAGGGAAAAGAGATGCAAGTGGAATAGAGGGTGAGGGCACCCAAAGTAAAAGGCAAAGGTACTGCTAACTGTCATAGTTATATCGATGCAGAATACCTATTAGTGGTAGGTGTGAACAGTAGGAAATAGACCAGCTTTACGAAGATTAAACCCATGCAAAAATGATGGAAGTGGGGAAAGAGTGGTACAATCAGAATGGAGGACAGTGTTCGGGGTTTCAAGTTGTTGAACTTGAAGTGCCGCAGTGGAAAATGAGGCGCTGTCCCTCCAGCTTGCTTTGGGCTTTGCTGGAACACTACAGCAGACCTAAGACAGAAATGATAGCATGGGAACCAGGAAAACAATGATTGTGACACATAAATTTGAATTTAGAGAGCAGCATGGATGCCAGAATTTCAAAGGGCCCAAATGATTCTTGAGCAACCATTAGGAAAAGGTTATGGGGCAGGACAGAGAATTAATTTTCGAGCAGTAGAAAATTGATGGGACTGGCAGCTACCAGGAGGTGGGGCAGATTGATTGAAGATCGATTAAACGTTTAAACAGACTTAATGATCATAAAACAGCAGCTAGCTAGCCTGGAGTTTAAAAATTGGGATTCTTTTGCTATCTGGGCAGAAGCTAGCATGGCTTGGAAATGGGTAATTTTACTTCTGCACTGTGCATGCTTCTACTAAGCTTTCTGTTGACAGATGGAAGGTGTTCTGGCCCTTGTGTAAAGTCTTGGAAAATGAACTGTTGTGTGAAGATTATTATTATTATTATTATACAAGGACTAAAGGAAGGGGCAGCACGGTGGCTCAGTCATTAGCACTGATGCCTCATAGCGCCATGGACCTGGGCTCAATTCCACCCTCGATAGACTGTCTGTGTTGAGTTTGCTCATGAGGAAAAAGTTTTCCCTTGCATCTCTTCTAAACCTTCTGTGTTAAATCTATGGCCCTTGGTTATTGATCCCTCCATTAAGGGGAAAAGTTTTTTTCCTGTCTACCTTATCTGTGCCCCCCATTATTTTATACATCATATCCCCTCTCAGTCTCCTCTGCTTGAAGGAAAACAACCCCAGTCTGTCTAATCTCTCTTCATGACTGAAACTCTGTGGCCCAGGCAATCTCCTCTACACCCTCTGCAGTGCTATCACATCCCTGTCATGTGCAGCGATGTCATCAGATGTATTTTGGAAATCCAAATGCACTGTGGGCAGTATTTTACAGGGGTTTCAAAGGGGTGTTTGTGGGAATCTGTATTGCTTGATGGCCCTGACACGCTGCAAGTGAGATGGCAGACCCTTATTATGAGATTAAGGATTCAATTCTACAATGCAGTGCGAGGACAAGAGGAACCTGTGTGTACTGGTGCACAAATGATTCAAAGTGACAAGGCAGATATTGAGAGTAGTTCATAAAACGCACAGGATCCTAGGCTTTAGAATTAGTGGCATCGGATCCAAGCAAGGGAGTGTGATAAACTTGCATAAGACACTGTTCAATTTATTCAGCTCCAACTGAAGTGCTGTCTGAGAAAGGATATGAAGGCTTTAGAGAGAGGGCAGTAATGATTCACAGGATTGATTCCAGGGATGAGCAACTTCAGTTGCAGAAGCAGATTTGGAAAATCTAGAGCTGTCCACCTTGGAGAAGGGAAGGCCAAGTGGAAATTTGATAGAGATGTTCAAAATCATGATGAGGATAGAGAAAGTAAGTAGCATCTGCTCCTGTGGTGGCAGGATGGAGATCCGGAGGGCACAGATTTAATGTGATCAGTAGAGAGAAGCCATGGTGACATGAGGAAAATTGTGTTCTTGGATTAAAAAAAACTATTAGGATCTGGAATTTTCCGCCTAAGTGCGAGGGAGGCAGTTTCAATTGAATCCTTCAAAAGAGAACTTGCAGGGGTGTTGGACAAGGTGAATTACTCTTGAGGCATGCTGGCATGTACACAGTGGGCTGAATGGCCTCCTCTGCTGTAACCATTCAATAATTCGATTATATTTGTCAGCTTTTTTTTTTTGTTCCAGTGCTGCCAGTACTATGAAATTACAGTATGGAGACAACTTAATACAGCACTTTTCATGTCACCATGATAAAATAAAATGATATGACAGGGGTTCTGGAACATTCCTGACCGTGTAAGATAGTTGTCATGACAATGAACTCCAGCTGGAGAGATGTGTTTCCCTTCTATCCTGTGCCCACCTCAGTAATAAAATGGCAGGCAGTTGTACGTGTGGGTGTGCACATGTACGTATGGTCAGAGTGACAATCGAAATGTACATGTTCAAATGTTGTGGAATTTTGTTACAAAACCCTGCTTTGAAAATGTGTTAATTTATGTTTAAGACGGTGTGTCTGCAAAATTTTGGATGATCCAAAAAGCTGTTTAATGAAATTTTGTATTCATTTTTTTTGACCTGTTATCAAATGTCTAAGTGCATCCCTCTTGGCTAAGGGAAAATAGATTTAAAGATGCTCATTAATTTTTAAATAATTCACTACTTGGGTGAAGCACAAGAACTGAATTAATAACTGGTGCATTTTTAGGACACATTTTTGCGGTGGATTGTTCTTAAAACAATGTTTTACCCTTTCGTTGTTCCCAGGAGTTGATTCCTCCAGCTATTTGGTTAGCTGAGTTGACTGGATGGCTAGTGTACAATACAGACTGACACCAACAGAGTGTGTTCAATCCCCGCACTAGCTGTGTTCACCATTAGGCACTTCCCTTCCAAACCTCTCCCCTCGCCTGAGGTGTACTGACGCTCAGATTAAACCACCGCTTTGCCTGTCTCTGAAAGAGCAGCCCTCTGGGACTATTGCAACTCTACCTTTACTTTATAGAGTCATACAGTACGGAAACAAGCCCTTCGGTCCAACTTGCCTGGACTGACTAGACATCCCAATCTGATCTAATCCCATTTGCCAGCATTTGGTCCATATCCCTCGAAGCCTTTCTAAATCATGTACCCATCCAGATGCCTTTTCCTATGTTGTAATTGTACCTGCCTCCATCATTTTGTCTTGGGCAGCTCGTTCTGCACACGCACCACCCTCCCCTTGAAAAAGTTACACCTCAGGTCCTTTTCGTAAATCTTGCCCCTCTCACCTTAAACCTATGCCCTCTAGCTTTGGACTCCCCCACCCTAGGAAAAAGACCTTGGCTATTCACGTTTTCCATGACTCTAATGATTTTATAAACCTCTATAAGGTCACCCAACAGCATTCAGCACTCTAGGGGTAAAAAAGCTCCAGCCTATTCAACCTCTCCCTATTAGCTCAAACCCTCCAGTCCCAGCAACATCCTTGTGCAAAACAGATTTATAATCTCAAGTTTAACTCCATTCTTCCTATAGAATTATATGCAGTATTCCAAAAGTGGCCTCACCAATGTCCTGTACAGCTGCAACCATGGCATCCCAACTCCTGTACTCGGTGCTTGAACCAATGGATGCAAGCATGCCAATTGCCAACCTGTCTACCTGTGACTCCACTTTCAAAGAACTGTACACCTGCACCCCTTTGTCTGTTTGGTTGACAGCACTTCCCAGGGCTCTACCATAACTGTATAAGTCCTGCCCTGTTTCACATTACTGAAATGCAACATCTCCCATTTATCTAAATCAAACTCCATCTGACAGTCCTTGGTCCATTGGCCTGTCAGATCAAGACCCCATTGAACTCTGAGGTAACCTTCTTCATTGTCCATACTTCACCATTTTTTCGGTGCCTTCTTCAAACTTTCTAACCATGCCTCCTATCTTCACATCCAAACAATTTATCTGACTAATGACAGTGGAGCCAGCATTGATTCTTGTGGCACACCACTATTCTGACAAACAATCCTTCACCGCCACCCTCTGTCTCCTACATTCAAGCCAATTTTGTATCCATTCGGCTAGCTTCCCCTGGATCCCATTTGATCTAACCTTACTAACCAGTCTACCGTGTGGAACCTTGCCGGATGCCTAATTGAAGTCCATATAGACGTTGTTTACCACTGTCTTCTTCAATCTTCTTTATCCCTCTTCAAAAAACTCTATCAAGTTAGCAAAACACAATTTCTCCTGCATAAAGCCATGTTGGGAATCTCTAATCAGACCTTGCCTTCCCAAATGCATGTAGGTCCTGTCCCTCGGGATCCCTTCCAACAACTTACCTACCACTGACTTCAGGTTCACTGATTTCTAGTTCCCTGTCTTTTCCTTAATTGATTCTATTTTAGTTGTGTGGCATTATGAAAAATGATCCATGGTTTATTGAATCATAAAACGTCTCGACACAAGGAGGTCATTTGGCACATCATATTCATGACAGCTGTGGAAAGAACTCTCCAGCCTCCTCTCACTTTACAGCCCTCTGTAAATGAAGGTAAATAAAGGTTATGATGCCTCAATTGTGCGTCCAAGTCCTGTTTTCGTACTACCCCTTCACCACCCTCTGTGTGGGAAGTATTCTCTTCAACCCATCTAATCCATCTAGCAATTATTAAAAATCTGCAACCCTCCCCATCTTTATTGACCTCTCTGCTAATGAAATGGGTCCTTGCTATCCACTTTGCCTATCATGCTCATCATTTAATATTACTGTATAAGACCTGCCCTGAGCCTTCTCTGTTCTGTGAGAATATTGCTGGCTGCGTCCAGGAAACTCATGAGGACTGAACTCCAGGCTAGTACCGGTAATTAACATGTATGAACAATAATCTCTATACAGAAGTATAGTCAAACCAGGCGTCCTTCGTAACTTCTGCCATTGGGTCAGGGTACCAGATATTTGTAATCATCGCGCCATCAATCTTGTGCAAATTCTCAGGAACTGTTGTTACAGCCTTAGTCAAACAGGCCATATTCAAGTGCCACCTGCTCCAGAGGTGTGTAATAACATCTTTGAATGGATTGATTAGAAAGAAAATATATTGTTGGAGTATTGGTACAGTTAACATCTGTATTCCAAATCCCACTCCCATCCCAAGTCTTTATTCCTATCTAAAAAGTACATTATCAACAGATTCTCCCACACTTCCCACCCCAAGAATCTGCTTTCACAGGGTTAACCTTCCATTGATGAAGCTTGGTGTTAGTTTATGGGAAAGGCAGGGAGTTTAGGTCAACAACCTGTGATCTATTAATAGGTGGTAAAGGGGCGAAGCTGTTCTGTAAGCTTATATACAGTGTTTGTTAAGTACAACTCAATGAAATCGTCATTCTTTCTCAGAAGGTCTTAATAGTATTTCTCCCTCAGATTCACTGATGGCCTGAAGGTATCTTCGTGAATTTGTGACATAGTCAAATCCATATGAAGCTGGCAAGGATTAGAAACACTCATTGATGAAGTATAGCCCATTGTCATAGAAGAAAATTTCCAGGAGTGCACATGTGGAAAATATTGTCTTCCAAGAGGTTTTGTTGGCCTTGGAGCTGAGCAATTAGCTTCTGGACCTCAATCCAGCAGAAGTAATAATCCATAAGGGTGAGTGAGACTTTTCCCTTGTTTTCAGAAGGTCAGTACCATGGCTTGGCTGGAAAGGAAGAGGATAGAAATATTTTGTTCTGCTCCCTTCTGTCAGTAGCACAGTTGGAGCTCATCCTCTTGAAGATATGAGATACCTGGCCACCAAATGCATTGATGCACCCTGACCCAACCCTTAGAAATACCAAGGGTCGCTGGTGAACCTCCTGTGGGATGCCCTGATGGAAAGAACGTTGGTGTCACCAACTTCCCATCCTAGACCAAGAGGTCACCGCTTATGCTGATGTGGTTACATTGTTCAAAGTATTGCTGCATGAGGTGTGTGTGTGGCGGGGGGGGCGGGGGGTGGGGTGGGGTGGGTGGTTGTGCTTTACCGGGGACATGCTGTATCCTGTTGTCAAGGCAGTTAGTGTGAAGTTGCATACATTCTTCATCATGCAGTTGAAACCATCAAACTTCCTGCAGCTTCCTTGCTGTTGCTGGCAAATACTGAGTGGTTAAAACAGTGACATTTTCAACTCTGTATAAAATGGTAAACTTCCTTAATAAAATAAGAGCAAAGTGCTGTGGATGCTGTAAATCTTGGAGAAACTTGGCAGGTCTTCCAATAATGAAGCAGGAATAGATCATCTACAGTATGCATTGGGCAGTTCTGGAGCTTGGGCTAGCAAGTGGCATAACAATTGTGCCACGTAGGTCCCAGACAATAGCTGTCTCCCAGAGATGTGGCGTAGCTATCTTGCTCTGATCATTAAACATCCTTCTATGTTGGTACAATACGGAAGACCTTTTCTTTACCAACTCAATATCTCATGAAACTTTTCTGTTGGAAAGGATTGTTAAGTTTCTGTTGGAGTAACAGATTTTTAAAAAAAACTACCTTCTAAAAATTAAATGTAGCTCACTAGCCAATGGCAGGTGTGAAATTTTGCCTGTTTGAACTCGGGACTCTGTGACCTATTTGCAATTTGATGTGATCAACATTCTGGAATTACCTTTTCAAATGGCCTTAGACTTTTTAAATATGATTTCTTAGCCCCTCCAAGATTGAATCATCTAGTTGTCTCTGGTCTTCATTCATGGAGATATAGACACTTATACTTCGTTGCATGAGCCATTAAGTAGCTGTGCTCATTTCCAGTACGATGGTGATGGTGATGGTGATGGTGTTACATTACACTTCACTCAGGGAGTCAGAAGTGTGTGTGTGTGTGTGTGTGTGTGTGTGTGTTGGGAGGACTTGGAGGCTGACAGTCAACCTGTTGGCCTGTGTTATGAACAGGCCTTTCTTAGCCATCAAGCCCAGGAGTGGGATTTGAACCTAGAACCTGAGGCATGTATTCCAACCACTACATTGTGAAACTTCCATTGGAGACTGATTTGTTTTCTCTTTGCCCTAACCTTAACCCTTCACAAACCATCGTTAGGAATTAGAAGGAAGTTTCATATTCTCAGCTGATTCTAAGAATATACAAACATTATTTGGAAGAGGAGAAATTACTTCATCAGTCTGTCTTTGGTTCATTGACTAAAGATTGTACTCCCAACACTATTGTGAAATTGCTATTTCTTCAATTTGTTTGTTCAACTTTAGTTTAACACCATTGGTTGAGGAAAAATTTAAATTCTTCAGCTGAAGATGAAATCACTTAATAAATTAGCAGGATAATAAACTAGGGGCAACTCAGCAAGATGATGTTTGATAACAATATTAAGAAAGTGCTGTGTCATATTGGATGGTAGGTAATGTAGTCAATGTGGAGTATATAGACTTTCTCCGAGACTGCACATACCTGTATTAGCAGTCCATTGCCAATCATTTGGAAATGAACCGAGTGGTGAAAATTGCAATCATTTTATGTTGTGTCTTATTCTTCATTCTGAATACTGGGATGCAAACAGAGGTGATATCCCATGTTTTCATAATCAAGTTAGTCAATATCTGAGATATCTCGTGAAACTTTTTTGTTGAAAAGGATTATAAAGTTTCAGTTGGAGTAAAGATATTTTTATTTTTTAAAAACTACCTTCCAAAAATTAAATGTAGCTTACTGGCTGAGGGCAGGTATGCAGGATGCAAACATGCTATCCCATGTTTTCATAATAAGGTTAGTTTCTACCTCTAAAGTTATCGAGGTTTTTTTTTCAAAGTTATTAAAATCGAGTTTTAAAGCATGTTGTTGCATTTTTTTGCTTGAGGATAGGATCTATTTCTGAGTCCCAAACCTGTCCCTGGTGGAAAATGGTTACGTTTTTAGATTTCCAGAGTTTGCCTCGAGTATGGCATGGAGATGGGCTCCCTGTCAAATTCCGAGTGTCACTTCTGACACCCCAAGAACTTGCTACAAGAGGGCAGCTCACCAACACCTTTCTCAAGGCAATCGGGGATGGGTAATAAATGCGGGCTCAGTCAGTGACACCCACATCCCACACATGAATTTGAAAGTGAGTTGTCAGAGCTCTGAAGCCATGCAGATGTCTTCTAGCTTCAGCAGAGCCCCTGACTGCTGTAGAGGGCAGGTATCTGTGCGGGTGCTTCAACATACCCTGGCAGACAGTCATGGGAGGGCCTGTAGGCCTGTTCGGGGTGCTGGTCCCTTGGCCCAAGGCTGGCATCCCTCCTCCAGCCAGTTGATTTGCGAACTCCTCCCCATCACCCCAGGCTGGGCTGGGAATGGAAAATCCTGGTGCTGAATTGGCTGGCCAGTGTGTGGGGACACATAACCATGCCTGCTTGTAGCTAGCCTCAATAGTAAGGCCCAGTGCCTGGATACTAGTGACTCTAACCCTAACCCAACCATGTAACGTTTGAAAGTTGAGTCCACAGTCTTGACCAATTCTTTTCCTTGGCAGTGGAATGGAAATTTGTTAGCGCCATGTGTTGCTAATTGAAGAGCAGTAACTTCAAAAGATTATCAAATATTAATTTTTAAAGTTGCACCATCACGAGATTTTTGGAAGTAACTTGTTGTTAGGATTTTTTTTGAAAAGGAAATATAAAATCATTGAGGTGTCGTAAGTACGTCCTGCATTTCATCCTAATTCAGGAGAACCCATGAATATGAAAGATTTAAACAGTGGAGAAACATTTGTTTCTCTCCAGCCGCTCCTTCCTTATCACTCCCTTTTTTTAAAAATTAAAATTCAAAGAATAGACCCGTTTTATTGAATACTGTGATTTAATCTTGTCGGAATGCAAATCCGACTAATTGCGAATAAACAAAGTGCTGGATCTCCTTGGGCACCATCTGTGGAGAGAGAAACGCGCAGACTGATATTTCAGGTCAGTGATTATTTTTTTTCTTCAGAACTGGAATGTGAAGATTTGATATAGTTGATTCTCCGAAAGGAATCTGAGGCGCCACATCAAACACTGTTGCCCACAATGCTCACTCATGCTGTCAGGTTATTAACATATTAACACAGATAACTGATTGGTTAGCTTACTACCCAATAAGTAGAAAGTAGGGACATGTGGCTTACTTTTGTGTTGTAACTGGTGGAGTGCCACAGAGGTCAGTGCTTTAGCCTCAATATTTACATGTCAATGACTTGGAGGAAGGGACAAAATGCTAGGTAGCTTAGTTTCCAGATGAAAGCAAGTTGTGTAGGAAAGTAAGATGATCAGAGGATTGGGTAGGCTGGACTGTGAGAGCCTTTTTCCTCGGATGATGACGGCTAGCACGAGGGGACATAGCTTTAAATTGAGGGGTGATAGATATAGGACAGATGTCAGAGGTAGATTCTTCACTCTGAGAATAGTAAGGGCATGGAATGCCTTGCCTGCAGCAGTTGTAGACTCTCCAACTTTAAGGGCATTTAAATGGTCGTTGGATAAACATATGGATGATAATGGAATAGTGTAGGTTAGATGGGCTTCAGATTGGTTTCACAGGTCGGCGCAACATCGAGGGCCGAAGGGCCTGTACTGCGCTGTAATGTTCTATGTTCTATGTTTTAAGATAGAGTTGAGAGGAGGCAGAGAATCTGCAAAACGATATGTATAGCTTAAGTGAGTGGGCAAACATTTTGCAGATGTCATTTAATATTGGAAAATGTAAACTTTGACAAGAAGAATCGAAAAGTAGCATACTATTTAAATGGCAAGAGATTGCAGACCCCTGTACTACTGAGCGTCCAAATGTTATTTTACATGTACAGCAAGGGATTCAGAAAACAAATGGAATCTTGGAATTTATTGCAAGTGGAATACAACGTAAAAATAAGGAAGTTTTACTGCAGCTGCATGGGGCGTTGGTGAGACCATTTTTGACAGACAGGAGAATCAACTGGAGATGAGTCTGCGATCCGATCAGCCTTGATCTTATTGAATGGTGGAGCAGGTTTGAAGGGTAGCGTAACTAACCCTGGAATCTATGTAACGGGTTTTAACTAAGTACATTGGCAAGGAAAGTGGGCTAAGATGGGAAAAACAAAAAGGGAGGTTTATGTCCGCTGGAGGGCAGGTGAGATTAAATAGCCAAAGATTGATTGGGCATGGTGAAATGAAACACTCGTGGGCCAACAAAGAATTTATAAGATGGGTAGAAGGGATGTACGTGTCAGCAGCATTACCATCACAAAAGTCGGTTATTTGGAGAGAAACGGGAGCAATGATCATGACCTGAAATTTTGGCTTCTATGTCGAGCTCAGAAAGTTGTAAATCAAATCAATGTAAATATTCAGGTGTTATGAATATTTTGTTTTGAGCGACAACAGATTGTAAATAAAGGAGCCTGAGCCCTGTTATGTGCCAGTCTCGTGTAGGGTAGATCAAAGCAGTTGGATATCCTAATGTGTTCAGACCCTTTTCTTCTGGTTTAGGTATTCTTTCTGGTGATTGAAGCACATCTTGGAACGAGGTAGAAAGCATGGGAAAAAACCTTGACTTGTCTGGTTTGACAGACGATGAAGCTGAACATGTGCTGCAGGTTGTCCAGCGGGATTTTGATCTACGAAAGAAGGAACAAGAACGACTGAGGTAGGAGTTAGCTTTTGCAAGTGCTCTTCTGTGTTTAGTTCAGTTTGTTGTTGGAAACCCATAACCTATTTTTGTGAAATAAGCTCAGTGGATATTTATTGCCCAAGAGGCTTTTTGGCAACTGAGGATTACAAGTACTGAAACACTTTCAGAGTCTTGAGGAGTAAAGTGGATTTCAGTAACTGATTATATTTCATTGGCAAATTCATTATAATATAGAAATTATATAATGTAAAGTAGGGCTTGTTGCTGAAGATAGCTGTTCGTGTTATTTTTAGTGATTTCTGCAGTGATTGTAATGAGGTCAGCCACTTGGACTTCATAGAATGAGTTATCTCACTGAGACTGTTAATCTGATCCAATCAGGGAGCCCTGGCTGACAGATTAAAAAAAACGGTGAGTGTCAGAGACATTGATACTCTGAGTGAGTACTAATATCAAGATAACACAGTGTGGAGCTGGAGGAACACAACAGGCCAGGCAGCATTAGAGGAACAGGAAAGCTGATGTTTTGGGTCAGGACCCTTCTTCAGGTTGCCACCCAGGTCGATAGGGTTGTTAGGAAGGCGTACGATGTGTTAGGTTTTATTGGTAGAGGGATTGAGTTTCGGAGCCATGAGGTCATGTTGCAGCTGTACAAAACTCTGGTGCGGCCGCACTTGGAGTATTGCATACAGTTCTGGTCGCCGCATTATAGGAAGGATGTGGAAGCATTGGAAAGGGTGCAGAGGAGATTTACCAGGATGTTGCCTGGCATGGAGGGAAGGTCTTATGAGGAAAGGCTGAGGGACTTGAGGCTGTTTTCGTTAGAGAGAAGAAGGTTAAGAGGTGACTTAATAGAGACATACAAGATGATCAGAGGATTAGATAGGGTGGACTGTGAGAGTCTTTTTCCTCGGATGGTGACGACTAGCACGAGGGGACATAGCTTTAAATTGAGGGGTGATAGATATAGGACAGATGTCAGAGGTAGGTTCTTTACTCAGAGAGTAGTAAAGGCGTGGAATGCCTTGCCTGCAGCAGTAGACTCACCAACTTTAAGGGCATTTAAATGGCCGTTGGATAAACATATGGATAATAATGGAACAGTGTAGGTTAGATGGGCTTCAGATTGATTTCACAGGTCGGCACAACATCGAGGGCTGAAGGGCCTGTACTGCGCTGTTATGTTCTATGTTCAGAAATGCCTAATCAGTACTAACATCAAGGACTGCTTGTGTGTAAATAACAGGAGACAGGTGACAAGCTACTGGTTTTTGTGAATTATTTCATATTCCTTATCAACTGCTGGTATCAGTTTGCCTCCAATGAGATGTTTTACCCTGTGATGTAACGTTTCTGTCATTTCCTGCAGTGGAAGAAACTAGGTTTCACTATGATGGTACTGAAGAATCCAACAGATGTTTATTACAACCAAGTATGTACAAACATTACTCAGGCTTTTAGTGTTTCAGCTAATATTAAGCTGTACAAGTACGACAGAGCAGCATGCTTCCAGTAGTGATGTGAGGGAAGATGGACTATGATAAAGATGCTATCATGAGTGCATCACTTAAATACATGCTGACTGGGATTCATAATACAATTGCAATTAATATGTGCTTCCCATTGTTTCATGGAAACCAGTTCTTGCTGTCACTAGCTTTGTTTTAGTGTAGTTTTTATGTGCATATCAGCAACTGAACTGTATAGAGATGAGACCGAGTCTAAGAATACCTTAACTGTCATTTAGATTACTGTCGTGCTTCTCCTGAATCACTGTTCTAATCTGGTTTCTGCTAGACGAGAAGGCTATCTTATTACTTTGGCTAGTAAAAGCAAAATACTGCAGAGGCTGGAGTTCTGAAATATTAAAAAAAACAAAGTGCTGGAAAAACTCAGTAGTCCCACTGGCATCTGTAAGGTGGGAAACAGTGTTAAGGCTTTGAGTCCAATATAACTTTTATTTTGGGCAAGAATCATATTGGGTTTAGGACATTAACTCTGCTTCTTACTCCACAGATGCTGCCAGAATTAGTTGACTTGCCGTGAGTAATATGGTGTTTTTGAAAGTTGAAGATGAAGTACAACGAATGCAACTAAGATTACCTATTCCTTGACCGATATTACCTTTCGTGGGGAGCACCCAATTATGTCTCTTTCCACCCACATGGAGTAGGCTCTGCACAAATGCTGTTGTACATTTTCATAAACCTTTTAATCACACAAATCCCACACTGTTGAAACACACTTAGCATCCCTCGTAGCTCATCAGGTAATGAGTATCCTGTCTGCTTATGAATGCGCTGGCTAGTCGAGTTAACCTTTGCTACCTCTCTCAGTACCTCGGAGAAACATGAGCAGTTTGACTCACAGTCCAGATGGTTAATGTGATCATGCAGCACCAGCTGCATATTCCCATCACTTCAGTGAATCACAACCTTCAGCAGGCTCCGTCTCTGATGACGACCCCCTGATGTGATTGAGTTCCGCCTGGTACGCAAGTTCCAACCGTGTTCTGTGTTTAATTGCCTTTAAACTAGGTCAGTTTGATGTTGTATATCTCTCTAGTTAAAGAGAGCCAATTTCTAAAATATTTGAGGAAAAATCCTGTGACTTTAGAAGGTAGTGGTAGTGCCACCAGGCTCGTAATTCAGATCCCCAGGTGAATGCTTTGGGGATAGGGTTTCGAACTCTCCCCTGCATCTGGTGGCTTTTTAAATTCAGTTAATAAGTCTGGAGCTGCAATAAATCACCAATTGGTTTAAAGTAATGAAAAGCTAAAGTTCTCACAGTCTTGCCAGATTATAGGGCGCTCTCTCATTAGAGAGATACAACTGGTGGCTTAACCTGAGGGTGACCAGGACTTGACTGATGCAGGAATTGAACCCACACTCTTGGCATCACTCTGCATTGTAAGCTAGCCATCCAACCAGCTGAGCTAACTGGCCCCATGAAAGCAATATGAGAGATATGGTAATCATAAGAAAAATATCAGATGGGACAGATCCAAGGATCCTGGGGTGGGGGGGCGGGGAATGGTCAAATAAATACTTCAGATGCTACATTTTAAAGGAGATTTTCACCTTGCTTACTGGTATGAACATGTAGGTTGGAATCCATGGTAAAATTAGATCTCATGGGATTGGTAATAATGGGTTGGATTATCGTGGAGTTGTAAAAATACCTATGGACTTGCATAAATGGTAGACAGGACCAGATTCCTGCCCCCATTTCTGCTGTCCTCTGTGGGGGAGAAGATTCCATTGGCAACCTGGCCATCTTCATTGCAAGAGCTGGCACCACTAAGATCCCATGTAATTATCATGGAATCTAGCTTCTTATACACTCATGGCTCTTGGCTTCTCAGGGGAATCTTGAGCCACAGTCTCGGTTTGAGAACATTTTGAAAGTTACCTTCAAAAGGTATTATCCATGACCCCTTTGTCTCTCCAACCACCTCCAACTGCCCCTCATACATTCTGTGTCCATTTATGGTACTTCCATGGCCCATTCACTCAGAAGTTCCTCTTTACAAACCAATGGATCTTTATCATACCAATGGCATGTGTGGAATTGTTTTAAAGTAATAACCGCTGGGTAACTTCCTTAAAAACATGCTGCTGCATGTTAATCACCAGTCACTTCAAAGTACACATTGTGTGGCGTTTCAGCATCTCGGGATTCAAAATGCCAATGTGCACTGCAAACGTGGACAGCATTTATCTCTCAATTTTGAGCAATTAAATGAACTTACAACAACATGCAGTGAGGACACCAGACAGAGCCGTACTCCAGAATATAGTGAGCCCTGCTCTGCATAGGAGGATCTCCAGATGTCATCATTGTTACCTAACATTCCCCAGTACATAGTTCTCTCAAATGTTCTGGTTCTTATCAAGTTGGACAATTAACAGGTTGCCACTGCAATATCTTCTAGCGCTAAAACTCAAGACAAGATTCCATCTCTGAGTATCCAGGTGAAAAAAGTTGTAAATTATTGTAACTGTATTAGATGTGACCAGTGAGATGAAAAGGGAGAAAAATAATACGTGAAACTCCATTATTAAGTGAAACCTGAAAGAATGTGGAGCCAAAAAAGCTGTGACTGATTAAACTTTAATGAGTAAACTTAAAGTAACTATTCTATGGGTGCCTCATAGTTTGCTTCATAGACCACCAATCACACCACCTGATGAAACTAATCAACTGGATTCAAAAAATGAAATAACCGAAACTATAAGTGTAAGACCTCTTTACCTTGTGGAAATAAACATTGAGCCAGTGACAAAGTAGATCACTGATTAAACACTTGTAAACCTACCAATCAAGGAATCGCGTCCCAGCTGTGCCCCTGTGGTAACAAACTAATGGAAGTCTTGGTTCTTGGCCAAGTCTCATTGTGCATGGAGGCCATCGGACATTGAGGAGGGAGATAATTGGACGGCTAAAGTGAGGGCTGGTTGGACCTTTGCCGGGGAAGGTGACTGATGGAGAGCGAGAAAGTACCATAAGAAGGAGGCACTTACTCTCATACTGGAAATGGCATCCAATAAATAGCAGCTCAGGAATCAGTCTATGTGGACGTTGTCGCCAAATGATGGCATTTGCCAACAAATGTGCTGCTTGATACCTTTCAGCTCCTTTAAACATTTGTCAGTCACCCTCTGTGCCTGCTTCTTCTGTGAGGAAATGAGCTACAGATACAAAGGGTGAAAACTGTTTGCCTCCGTCAATCTGCCGTCGTGCTGTGAGACTGTTGGTCCCTCAAAGGCTTTAATTAACGTCCTGCTGCTACTAGGTCGGTTGCCATCTGCACATTATGGCTTAATCTTGGCGCAAGCATTCAGAGGGGAAACTTTAATTTTTCCAGCCTCACCGGCCTGTGGGCAGTTAGAGCTCATCCCATCCCCAGTAATTTGTGAAAAAAATGACGGTTTGTGGTCCCTAGGAGGTGAGGTTGAGGGTATTTGTGGTGGTGGATTGGGAATGAATGGAAATATCTGTCTCAACCATGATAACTGATGACAGTGTAAATTGTCACATTGATAGGAGAGAGATCTTGTTGCTAACATGATAAGAGCTGTCTGCTGAGCTTGAGACTAAAGCAAAGGCCAAGGAGATTTTTACGTTCACTGTCTGGTCATGTTTCATTATTTGCCTGTGTTTATGACACACCAGTTCCTACCGTCTACTGGAGAGACAGTCTGTCTGCAATGCCTGATTGACACCAATACGGCCCATTTGTATATGAACTGCTGTAGATGACATGGTTATCTCACTGGTGATTTCTGTGGCTGTTTTGATTTGATTTATTATTGCTACATGTACCTAGGTACTGTAATGTTTTTTATTTTGTGTATAGTACAGGCAGCTCATACCAGTCGAAGATGATAGGGCTAGTAGAACGTAGTGAGGGATATAATGTTATGGCGGCATAGAAGGCACACAAGGAGCGAGATCGATGTTAAATTTTAAATTTGAGAGATTGATTCATAAGTCTGATAACAGCGGGGAAGAAGCTGTTCTTGAATCTGTTGGTCTGTGCGTTTAAGCTTTTGTATCTTCTGCCCGATGGAAGAGATTATAACTGGGCGGGGAGGGATCTTTGGTGATGTTGGCTGCCATCCCGGGGCAGCAAGAAATATAGACTTAGTCGCTGGCTGGAAGGTTGCACCGTGGATCTGCCCTAATGAATGAGCTTGCACATTTGTTCTCATCTGCCCCTTGGAATGAGGTTGGTGTTTGCCTGGCATCATCATCATCGGTGTGCCTTTAGGCAAGCCAGCAGACCAATCCTGGAGTCACAGGTCTTTGGGTTGAGAGAACCAGCATTGCCCTGAGGGAGTGAGCGTCTCCAAATGGGTTTTGTTTTTCATTCTCTCTCACGTCTTCGCAGTAGAGTTTATGTGGTTGGTCTCTGACCATGTTTGTTGAATCTCTAAAGTGTAGAAGCAGGCCATTCAGCCCATCCAGTCCACATTGACCCTCTGAAGGGTATTTCCCAAGGCTAATCCATCTAGCTTGCATATCCCTGCACACTATATGGGCAATTTACCATGGCCAATCTACCTAACCTGCACACCTTTGGGCTGTGGGAGGAAACTGTAACACCTGGAGGAAACCCATGCAGACACTGGGAGAATGTGCAAGCTCCACACAGACAGTCACCTGAGGGTGGAATCGAACCCAAGTCCCTGGCACTGTGAGGCAGCAGTGCTAACTACTGAGCCACCATTCCACCCTGGATAGGGTTAGTTGTGTTGTGCCTCCATGATAGCTTCTCCATCAATGTCATTTGGTCCCCTTTCCGATGAGATCGCTTGGGGAGCTGGCTTGCATCTGGTCCAGAATAATGGCAACAGTGGGCTTCAATTCCCTTTGCAGCTGAGGTACATGTTGGACGTACTTCCGCACTCTGTTTTCCCCTCTCGGGAGCAATGGGCAACCATCACTGACCTAGACTGCCAAGAAAATGGCTCAGACTGAAGCATCAGCTGGCAGCAAACCAAGGCAGAGCACCATGACATGATGTTAAATGAGAGCAATGCTTTCACAAACAGAAAGTTTGAAAAGAGTCTGCCACAGAGGCAGGATTATAACTTTGCGTGCAGTTCTTCAGTTATTGCCGTATGTCTATGGGTATGTTTCAGGAGCAGTATACAACTAAAGGCTTTGTTCAGAAATGCCGTCCAACCATATATGTGAAACTGGCCTTCATGCAAAAACACTTGTTTTGGTAACTTTGTCCAGAGGCATTGAAACAAATATACAACCTGCTGAAATCATCTTTGCACAGTTCCTTGAATACCAGTATAAAACTCTTTCATTTTTTGAATCCAGTTGATTAGTTTCATCAGGTGGTGTGATTGGTGGTCTATGAAGCAAACTATGAGGCACCCATGGAATAGTTACTTTAAGTTTACTCATTAAAGTTTAATCAGTCACAGCTTTTTTGGCTCCACATTCTTTCAGGTTTCACTTAATAATGGAGTTTCACGTATTATTTTTCTCCCTTTTCATCTCACTGGTCACATCTAATACAGTTACAATAATTTACAACTTTTTTCACCTGGATACTCCGAGATGGAATCTTGTCTTGAGTTTTAGCACTAGAAGATATTGCAGTGGCAACCTGTTAATTGTCCAACTTGATAAGAATCAGAACATTTGAGAGAACTATGTACTGGGGAATGTTAGGTAAAAATGATGACATCTGGAGATCCTCCTATGCAGAGCAGGGCTCACTATATTCTGGAGTACGGCTCTGTCTGGTGTCCTCACTGCATGTTGTTGTAAGTTCATTTAATTGCTCAAGATTGAGAGATAAATGCTGTCCACGTTTGCAGTGCACACTGGCATTTTGAATCCCGAGATGCTGAAACGCCACACAATGTGTACGATCGTTAAAATTAATGAGCTGCAGCATTTTGAAAAGCTTCATTTCTGAGTAGCGCTTCTCCTATGCAGTCGCGTACGGGGGTGGGCAGTGCTGTTTTCACTTTGTGAGACTTAGTAAAACAAATATTATCAATTCAGCCATGTCATACAGCTTCCCCGAGGTGAAAACTTTATAAAGTCAGAATTAACAAATTCAAACTCCATGCTGCATTTGAACAGAACACAAGATTAATTTCTACAAAGTGGGTTAAGCCTGTGTGAGAGAGACTTACAGGCAGCAGTACTGAAATATAACAGATAACTTTAGGGATCGTTTTAAGATTAGATCATTCTTAGTATCTATTACAATATGTTTCTGTTTTTAAGTGTAGATTTTGGACTCTGAAAATCAAGGGCAGTCCTTGCGCGATTCTTGGCGGGAGTAACTATGACTTTCTTAGTTGGGGTCTCCTGAGTGGGTCTTGCCTGCCTGGCTATTATGTAGCTTTCGCCCAACACACAGTCTGTCGTGCCCCTGATAGGCCCCGCCAGAAACAGCAAACAACCACCATCGGTCTCAGCTGAACTGGTGGTATTGGCTGGCTAATTGACCGCTGCAACACAGCAATTGACCACTCGTGGCTCCGGCTGGAGTGATAATGTTGTCTGCTTCCGGATATATGCTACGAGATGGCTGTTGATCTGTGTGTATCTGGGGACTGGCCCCGCTTCCAAAAAAAAACTAGATAGGTGCTTGATGTCTATGAATCTGGATGGGCATACTGGCCAATATCTGTGTGTGTGTGTGTGTGTGTGTGTGTAGTATAAATACCAATTTACCATTGGTTATTTTGGCTGGATAGAGACCCAATGACGATGACCCCTGCCTATGTTCTCCCAGACCTCACGCCTGACAGCCGGTCTGGGAGAACATAGGCAGGGGTCATTGTCATTGGATGTCCTTTCTGTCGTTGGATGGCCTCTCCAGCGACAGTCACATCTGATGATGAGAGGTTTATCTGGAATGGTCTCCAGTTCAATTCCTAGTTGGTGGGTGTTTGCCCTCACTTGGTTCCATACTGTGGTACGCCCTGCTCTTTTGCTCTTGCCTGTTCCTCTTAACACCACTGGGCTTGGTTAGTTGCTAGAGGCTTACGCTTCCAGCAATGTAAAAACTCCGACAAGGCACTTCCATGTATCAAAATATGCCCATACTGTTCGTACCACTGTATGCTCCCCTCGAAGTGACTGCAGGGGGATAGAGACTGTCACACATCTCCTGCGGGAATGTGCCTTTGCAAAGGAAGTCTGGAGAGAGCCGCAGGGGTTTCTGTCAAGGTTCATCCTGAGCAGCAGCATGATGCAGGAATCTGCTCTATGGTCTGTTCTGTGGGACAAACATTGACTGTCCCTGGAGGACCATCAACTCGGTGAAAGATGCTATTTTTGGTCTTCCAGGTAAAGGGGAAACTGTGACATTACAACAGAATGTATGAGGTTTTATGATTTTGAACCTTTTGTCTTTTGAAAGATGACTCATGAGCTGTCAGAACTTTGAATGTACACTGTAGGTTGAGCCCATTTTTATCATGAAATTGTCTTTTCGTGAAAGCCAGCTGTGGGTTTAAATGCTAAGATTTGATAATGATAGTTGCAGGGACGATGTCATCAGTTCCTAGCATCCCGGTCTACTCACTTTCCTTCTGAGAATTATTTCTTCTTAGTTTATTTCCACTGACTAAGGTGTACAAGGCAGTTAAAGCATAGGAACGAGACATGAGAGATTATAGCTTAAGGGGTGGTTCTCCACATCAGCCAGGAATGAGCAGAAGCTCTAGGTTCTACCACCATTCAAAGGCATATTGGAGGGAATTACAGGTCGATAACCAACCTGTTTGGCCACTTTTTTTATAACTCCAACTTCCATGGCTGTCAAGTCCAGGAGTAGGACTCGAATCCAGAACTTCTGCCCCAAAGGCAGAAACACTATCCAGTGCACCAAAAACCTTCCTCTCCAATTGAGAATAGTGCTTCAGTAATTAAAGAACTCATTAGTTGGAGTTACACTTTACATTAGCAATGGAAATATTTTGTACTCATCGTTGGGTTTGGTGTAGTGGAGGTAGAAAATACACTTCAAGGTATTCTATTAGCTTGGGAATTCTCATCTACTGGGATTAGAAACTGTCAGGTGTTGTTGGCTTAGTAGATTCATGTCAATATCGCCCTCTTTAACACACATTTTGATAATGCCATCATTAAAAACTTTTAGACACACTAGCAACAAGCTTGAGATTTATTTAAATACAGAATGTATCGGCATATAATTCATTTGTGCTTTTTTTTGAGTTCTTCTGTTTGTTGCAGATGTACCAAAGATTGATAAACAATAATGTGAATTCTTTATTTGAAGATATGACTGTACATTGAGTGTTAACTGAGATGCTTTGTAGATGTGTCCAATCTATATGAATATTGCCGTACTGTGTGTGTACAAAGTCATGAGGGTACATCCCATCCTGCCTGAAGACAGTAGTGATTGAGAGCAATTTATGACAGGCCCCCAGGAAAGGTATATGTTCATCATGTTACAGCATCTCCAGTATAAGCATTGGCCACACCAAAACTAATGGTGGAATTTTCCTGTGTGAGATAAGCTGGTGTGATTGTTCCGAGTAAACTGCAGCTTTGCTTTCAGCAAAGTCTTGTCTTATGTGGTCCAGGCTGTGTAAACTTGATAGATTTCCTTTTCTAAAGGATATTAGTGGCCCAGGTGGGGTTTTCATTACAATGAATGATCGTTCATAGAATGATAGATCAATGAATGATCTGTTACTGAGCCAAATTTCTTTTAAAATTACAAATGTATTATTTGAATTACAGCAGCTGAGCGGTGGGATTTGAACTGATGTCCCCAGAACGTTAGCTTAAGCCTGATGATTACTAGCTGTCTGGTCATTACTACAGTGCGTCATCTCACCAATGTCAGGTAACTGGTTGAAATGAGTATTATCGGGGTATGTGGCTGACATTTAGTAAATAAAGGACGCTTGAGGAAGAAACTAGACAAGACATGCCATTTGCTGTCAACATTCTGTGATAGGAACAGGTTCCTTGGCTGAATATCCATTCTCATTTCATGCTTTATGATTGGATATTACAAAGAAGCTCAGCTCTGGCTTCAGTATATCTTTGCTATGGACCTGGCTGTAAAGCAGGTCTATATCTGTGAATTGATTCTGCAAATACAACTTGGTGAATTGCATGTTTTTACATGGCAACCCTGAGAAGAAAGCTAAAATACTTTTTACAAGTAAAAGACAACCGATCAGATCCTTAAAGGAGCAGAAAATAATTCAGTAACGCAGCCTAGATAGAGATCATTTGGCCCATCATGAATGTGCGGGCTCAATGAAAGAGATTTTCAACGAGCTCCTCTGCTCAGCTTTCTCCCCAAAACAGTGATTACAATTTCTGCTGTTGAGTGTAAATTGATGTGTTTTATTGTTTCCTTGGCTGTTCTACATAACCCTTGCCTTATTTCAAGACAGCCATTACCCATCAGTGTGGAAGACTTAGACCAAAGGGTCTGTTTTTGTGCTGGATATAACTCTACCTGCGTAATTTTAATGCAGCACTAAATTTCAGAGCTAAATACAATTTCTATCCTATTCGCTGTTTTAACAGTTCTTCTGTTATTGGACTTCGTGCGAGCAATGAAAGTCTGAATTGAAGAAAAAGCACACTAAAACAGAGAGAGAGTGTGAGGGTAAAGTGCAGGCTGTGTTAACGGCTGTGTTTACTTTTCAGTACAGATTTGACTGTCAAATTAACCAGCATTTGTATCAATGGGAGACCTGCACTTACTGATCTTGCAATACAGAAACGTTTCCAAAAGTGTTTGCAATATTTACAGTGAGAGAAGGGGAATTTTTTTTTTTTTTGGTTGGAGCAGCAGTGTTCTTTAATCATATTATAAATTCAGAAAGCTCTGAGCGCACAAATTAACACTAACTATGGACAAGTTGACCATTTTCTTACAGAAAGTTTAAAATTTTGGTAACTTATAGATGAGGGGAAGGAAATTCATGAGGTAGAGGGATAAATATCAAAGTTAGGGGCAATTTGCATCTTTTGTAGAAATATAACAACCTCCTTGCAATGAATTTTGACATTTCACAAGATTTTAGTTTGGAAAGGTGTCTGGAGTAAGCATGTGGGGAATCCATGTTTTGGGTTTTATTCCACTGAATTTGTAATGGGTACTTTCTGAAGGTCTTTGATTCTTTTGATGAACAAACCACGTAATTTGTCACCACCAGGCACACAGTGGATTGGAAAGAAACATTCATTTGAAATAATATTCTGGAAATGTAGATCCAGTCAGCCATCCTTTCTCCAATGTTGAAAGTATTGAGAGTCCTGAATTCAATTGTATTGGCCAGAATTAAAGTTGGAATCCCACACACGCACTTGATGTACTCAACCCCTCCTGTTCCAATACGAAGCTGCTCTGAGTTCTCCGGACGACACTAAGGTCTCCTCCAATTCCCACTCATTCTATGAATGGAATTGACACCACAGGCAGGATTTCTTTTTAGATGGACAGGGTTTCCTGCAGAGACACCACAGCCAATCCACCTGGAGATAGGAATTCCCCCCCAAACACCTCACACCCCCTACAACACACACCTAGCCCCACACACCCAAACTCGCACACACTGACACGTATGCATTCACAGTGCACCCACGCTCTCAGGCACAGATACACACAGATACGTACACAATCAGGCAGAAGTCCAGCCCCTAACAGTAGCTGGCAACTCCTTCTTTACATAATGAGCTTACATCTACAGTCTTAATTTGTCTGTACCAATCCCCTCTCTTTTATATTTCAAACAAACACATTTTAGAATTAAACATTAACAATGCCCATGATACTTTGGTGTTCTGTTCGGTCATCATGACATGAAATCTTATCCAAATTCAGTTCAAATTTTGTATTTCTGCTTCAGTCGCTGCCTTTGGCCAAGCAATTGTATGGGTTCATAACTTTCCATGTGAAAATGTTGTTCCAACTTCCTTCTTTGGCACTGTGTAATTTATATAACAATCCCCTTTCCCCTGTTCCCCCTAAAGTAACTGGCCGAGGAGTCGGGGACAGTTTTTTTTTTTTTACTTCTCAAGTCCTTACATTATTTAAAAACCCTATGTGTGGTTCTCCTTGAGAATGTGCCCTTTGAGTTTTCTCACCCATGCTCGGGCGATGAAGCCAATGCTTTTTCTTACAATGAGGGGACTCCTGATGTCTACTCAAGGATCTGCTCAAGTTTATATTCCACCTACATGTAGTTCTGTGCATTATTCTCCTGTTTGTCATTTGACACCTGTGTTGCAGGTGGATCTGTTTAATTCTGTCCTAATTGCTGTTGTACATGCTTTGAGGTCTGTGTGTTTATAGATGGGTGTTCTATTAGAACATCAGTAATCTTGCTGACACAGCCCTGATGAAAAAAAAAATCACCTGAA
Source organism: Ginglymostoma cirratum (assembly GCA_024137785.1). Taxonomy (NCBI): domain Eukaryota; kingdom Metazoa; phylum Chordata; class Chondrichthyes; order Orectolobiformes; family Ginglymostomatidae; genus Ginglymostoma; species Ginglymostoma cirratum. Next base: position 26,655,907 of record JAHRHZ010000029.1, read on the forward strand.
GTATATTTTTGTGTCAAATGTGTGCAAATGCATGACCATATCTGCTAATTAGTGCAGAGATTTTGTTTTCCTTGATATCTATTATGAATATAATGGCTCATTCGTTTGACCTTTTATATGGAAATAGAATAGGATATCCTTAGCTGAAAACTTTCTCGAGTACCAAGAATTCACAGTTTTATGTCTCTTAGCCAGCCCTCTTCCACATACAGTATTCTGAGCTACTCCCAGCTCGTGTAGCTCATTGGGCAGCATACTTGCCTCTCGACTGTTCAGGGCTCCAGCAGAAGAAGCAGCATTGACCCTCCAGTGGAGTGCTGAATTGCCAGGGAAGCTGTTTCTCAGATGAGGGATGAAGCTATGGCTCCCATCTGTTCAGGTGGATTGTAAATGATCCTGTGGTGCTGGAAACGTTTGCTGAACATGAATATAATTGCAGCTCATCAGGAACTTTATTGACTGTAAAGGGCTTTCACACATCTGGTGGTCAGGAAAAGCGTTTAATAATTTTAAGTATTAATTTTACCCTTTTCCCCCTTGTTCCTTGCTGGCTTCTACTGCAGAAATGCTCACCTGTTTATTGCCCCCCTGCAGCGTAGTCTAGAGTTTCTGCATGCAGTGTTTGACTTCACAGGCACATGTGGATATTCACCTGGACAGCTAACTTTTGGCTGCTGCCTCAGGCTGAAATACACCTTTCACAAACTCGCCATCCTCTGAGCCTTCAGATGAGTTTCTGGCCACATCTCCACTTCATTAACCAGATTCCTTCCTCTAGCCTCCAGAATACTGGTCAGCCCTTCATCAGACCAGTAGCATAGTGTTGTTCCTATTTCTTTCACAAGGAATAGGAACAGGAGTAGGCCATTCAGCCCCTCAAGCCTCTGTTTGCCATTTAACAGGATCATGGCTGATGCGACATTCCTCACATTGACTTTCCTGCATTTTTCCCATACCCCTTGATACGCCAACTGATCAAGAATCTATCTCTGTCAAAGATATGCAAGGACTCTGCCTCCACAGTTCTCCATGGCAAGGAATTCCAAAGATTATCAACCCTCTGAGATGAGGAGGAATTTCTGCTCTCAGTCTTAAATTGGCACCCCTTTTATCCTGAGACAATAACCTCTGGTCCTAGACTCTTCCTTGAGGGGAAATGTCCTCTCAACATTTACCCTGTCAAGCCCCTTAAGAATCCTGTGTGTTTCAATGAGATTACCCCTCATTGATTAGGGTTACTCCCACCATATCACAAGACCCATTAAATCATTAAGAAGGTGGTTAGTGCAGCTGGCTGGACAGCTGGTTTGCAATGCAGACTGATGCCAATGGGATGGCTTCAATTCCCGCACTGGTTGAAATAACCATGAAGAACTCTGCTAAGCTGTGCTGACCCTCAAGTTAAATCACCACTGGTCATCTCACTCACTAATGAGAAAGTAGTCCTATGGTTCAGTAGGACTCTGAATTTACATTTAAATCATAGCCAGAGTATACTTCGAAGGAGCAGCTCTCAACCGTTAGTGAGAATCAGTCTCTGAAAACTTCCTGTAAAGGTGATCCAGTACAATGATGTTATTCTCAGTGAAGAAGACTGAGCAGGGGTGTTCCTGAGATCTATCCACCTTTAACATTGATCACATAGTTACTGACCCTTCAGCGTCAGTCACCTGCTGCACTTGGATATTGTTTATGTGGACAGAGTGTTTAAGACTGAAACATTTTTTCTTTTAAAATCTTTGGCTTCTGAAGCACTTGCCAAAGTTCTAACTCCAGTGTTGATCTGGGTCAGGGAAGGTACCCTAAGATAGTAAGAACAGTCCCTGGCTGTTCTGTCTGTTTAGGGTCATGAAAACATATGTCAATGAAATAGCTACAGCCTGAGGAACCAAGGAACCACCACAAGACAATATCATGCAACCTTGGCCCAAGTCAACAGAGATATCTGGTTTCTTGTAAAACAGACAACCACAAAACAAAATTACATTTTTTTTTTAACTGAAGCTACTGATAATTTCCTATTGAAGGGAACGTGCTGGTCTTCAAGGGGAAAATAGTCCTCTTATTGAGTCTTGAGGTTTTTGATGCTCATTTACTGTGTTAGGCAATTTGATATGACCTGTTAACATATTTAATGTAGCTCAACGGTAAGCACTTGTTCAACAGATACATATAACGGGACTGAAACATGTTGGATCCTTTTTGTGTTCATAGAATGTGTTGGTAAAACTGGGTGCATTTGACCTGCAAGTTTCACCTTTACCACAGCTTTTAAATCTGCAATAGATAATTTTTTGTTAAGCAGATATATTAAGGGATATGGACCAAAGGCAGGTATATAGAGTTAGACCCCAGATCTGCAGCGATCTCAGTGAATGGTGGTATAGGCTCGAGGGGCTGAGTGGCCTACTCCCATTCCTATTTTGAGTCCAGGTAAACATATTTCTAGATTTAATCCCTGTAATGGCAAGGGTTTTGCTTTCCATTTAATTGGATTTTTGTTGGATGAATGGTAGTGATCTGTGGTACCACTTCAAAGGAAACTTGATGTGATCATTTTCCCAACCCCATATTTGTCACAATCAAATTTGCTTTGAAGTAGATCCACAATATGCCTCCGTTAAGACACTCCTTAATACTAACCACTTTGACTAAGTTTTTAGACAATTGCCTGAATATCATCTTGTATACTTTTGTGGCACGTTTTATCTGATAACTCGTTGAATGCCTGGCTTTTTTGTTATAAAACCTAATTTAAAGCACTATGTAAAAGCATATTATTGTTTTTGTGGCACCCACCCCAAAAATTAGGGGGGAAAAGGAGAGTTTACGACATTTCCGGAAAGATTGAGAATTGTTCTTTGGCGAGAAGCCAGTGTCACCTTTTTTTGAGGTTTGAATGTGTTTAGTTTCTAGGAGAGATGAATGATCTTGTTTGCTGCAATTCGAGGTATGCTTTGATCAAGTAAATTTGCATATTGTGCTGATTTTCAATGTCAGTGGTTTAATCTCCTATTCACTCTGCATTTTTGCCCAGTAATTGAAGCCAAAATGTATTGCTTCGTCTATCTAAAGGTATTTAGCAACTAGCAATTTAAAAATGCTTTGCTGAATGTATCCTTATATTTTAACACATCTCATTCCTCTGTTTATTCCCCTGACAGTCGTGGTTTTTTCCCTGTGCTTACATTTATTTTGAACATGGGATGTGGACATTGCTGCCTGGATCAGCATGTGTTGTCCATCCCTAATGCCCCTTGTGAAGCCTCCTTGAACCGCTGCAGTCTATAGCATGTCGAGACATCTTCACTGTTGTTAGGGAAGGAGTTCCAGGATTTTGACTCCGTGACAGTGAGTGAACAGCAGCACCTCTCCTGCAGGTCACACTAGTGCATGGCTTGGAGGGGAACTTGCAGGTGGTGGTGTTCTCAAGTATCTGCTGCCCTTGCCCTTCCAGGTGGCAGAGGTTGACAACAGAGCAAGGAGGAGATGGGGGATTGGTATTGGAAGCGTGACCACTGTATAAAGTGGAGTGGATAGTGAGAAGATAACAATGTAGGGACTGCAGTGAGAAGGACTGAGTGCATGGGAATACCATGGAGTCAGCTGATGCCCTGTATAGTGCCATGCCAAGCATCAAAATGGGGAAGGTGCCAATGAAAGACTTCCATAACACATTGAAACAATTGCAGCAGCGCAAAGCAATGAAACATCTGTCGGTATAATACACAAACTTACCCATTGCTGAAAGTAATTTTTATTTATTTAACGTAGTGAAGCTCTGGAGTTGAAAGATATTTTTGGAAATATGTTTTGGGAAGAAGATGGAAGTAAGAAGGCGTATGGTGTGTTGGCTTTCATTGGCAGGGGAATTGAGTATAAGAGCCATGAGGTTATGCTGCAGCTCTATAAAACCCTGGTTAGACCACATTTGGAATATTGTGTTCAGTTCTGGTCGCCTCATTATAGGAAGGATGTGGAAGCTTTAGAGAGGGTGCAGAGGAGATTTACCAGGATGCTGCCTGGACTGGAGGGCAGGTCTTGTGAGGAAAGGTTGAGGGAGCTGGGGCTTTTCTCATTGGAACGAAGAAGGATGAGAGGTGACTTGATAGAGGTGTACAAGATCTTGAGAGGCATAGATAGAGTGGATAGTCAGATTTTTTTCCCAAGGCAGAAATGACTATTACGAGGGGGCATAATTTTAAGGTGATAGGAGGAAGGTATAGGGGAGAAGTCAGGGGTAGGTTCTTTATACGGAGTGAGGGGTGTGTGGAATGCGCTGCCAGCGCTGGTAGTGGAGTCAGATACTTTATGGACATTCAAGTGGCTCTTAGCTAGGCACATGATAATAGTGAAAAGTACAGTATGCAGGGTAGTTAGATCTTAGGTCAGCACAACATCGAGGGCAGAAGGACCTGTACTGTGCTGTACTGTTCTATGTTCTACTGAAGTTTGACCATCAGCGCTGTTACAAAGTCATTTGTCAGCCTATCGGGGTTTTCATGAGTATTGGCTACTGGGGTATATTTGAGTGAAACTTTCGATTTGCTTTCATATTTATTTAGTTAATAGTTCACTTGAAGAAATCATCATTGTTCTGGAAACATGTGGTTTGTAATTTCTTGACTTCAAAGCACTTTTGGTCACTCCCTCATCTCATAATCATGCTTAAGATTAGTGCCTGCTTTTGTTCGGGTATGTTTACAATATAACCTGAATGAATAATTACAAAGTAATATATTTGGTTAATATTTCCTCCAAAGCGGAGTGTTTAGTTGCTGAAGGGATTTGGCAGCCTGGTTGTGAATAAACATCTCTGAATCCTTTCAAACTCTGAAGTACCACTCAAAATTTTAATTGCACTGTATTTAAAATAACGTTTAGCTCACTCGAGATAGAAGCCATGCTGTTGACTTGGGAACCAGGACAGATGATCTGAAGTCAGGATGCAGAATGATCTGAAATAGAGGATAGTATGTGGTTCTGTTTGCCATATTGAGAGAGGGTGCCTCACTAATCTTTGTACATTGATATCCACAGCTGTAGAGTCATTGGGGTTGACAGCAATGAAAGAGACCATTTAGCCCATCGAGTCAGCATCAGTCAAAAATGAGCAGCTAACTATCCCACTGTTTTTAAACAGAAAAGTAATGTTTCCTTGACTCCTTGGAACTTAAAGATCCTTTGACTCTTTCAAGCTCAAAATAAAGTTCCTTCGACTCTTTTAAAGTGAAAATGATGGGAACAAGGAGTTAAAATACAGAGGAAAATTCGTTCCACTCATTTGAACTGAAGATAAAGTTCCCCTATCACCGACCCTATCAAAGATATCTGGGATAGGGAAAACAGGAGTTAAAATAAAAGCTCCCTTGCTTCTTTCAGGGAATCCAAAACAATAATAGGGAAAATAAAAGCCCCTGCTGGGGCACTGTACTGAAATCAAATACCAAATCAAATTGTTAAATGGAGACTTGTACATCTGAGTAGAAATTTAGCCTAGAAAATGATATTGTCACTTGGGGATGATGCATTCCCAGCCTCATGATGCCCATTGGTCTCGAAAGGCCTTGCCCATTCCAGTTCCAATCACATTCTCCAGCACTTGGCCCTTAGCCACGTGTGCCTTGAAATCGCAAATGCGCAGAGTGAGCTTGTATAGCTGCCCGCTGGGCTTGTATAGCAACAGGCTCTCACCAGTCCTTTTATCCTGAGCTCCTACTGCAGTAGTGACACATCCGGTGATAGAGACTGAGATATTGGCCACCAGATGCAATTGGCTACCAGCTCCCCATTGGAAAGAACAGGCTGTAAGCGCTGTGTGAAACCCAGTGCTGAGCTGGTGCCAGTCTCCATGATGCCCCTGGGTACTAGCAAGAAGCGTGTGTGGGCAGACCTGCCAAGCTGTGTGTGCCACTGTCATTCTCCTCTACAACACCCTGGAGTTGCCATCTGAGCCCACTGTAGGGAATCTTGTCTGTGAGCTCCTCTCGTGGCACACATACCATCCTTCCAGTGTCCTCTGCCTGCCTGCAGCCCACTTGTGTCTATAGACTCACCATGTGCTGGTCCTGACTTGATGGTACCCAATAAGGTACGTGCTGAGCCAGTATCCGAGCTGGGCCTGGGGCCTGGGGTGTACAGGTGCCGGATCACGTTACTGTGCATCTTTCCCGGAGGTTGGGGCTCAGTACACCCCCTTCATGACAAGGCTGCAATACCTAGCTAGGCCTTGAGCATGAGAAAATTGAAAGTACAACTAGGGAGAGTTTGAATAAGAGAATACGGAGTTCCCACGGTTACCACATCTGCACTTTACATTTTATGCTGGATTGCATGATGAAGCTGAACTGGGATTAGAGAAGAAACAGACTGTCATCTTGGAAACTCTTGGCAATACAGTCTCTGTCTTGGCTGAGTGTAGGGTCTACATCATTGGGGTCAGGCCATGAATGTGTGTCTATTCTCCACTAGGTCTCTGCTGTTTCCCAACAGCACGTCCTGTGGGCGGGAGGACTCTCAGTGACTGCAGTGTGTTTGGGTGATGTGCCTACCAGAGTCGAATAGTTGGAGGCAAGCTTCAAGAGCTTCATGGGAGGCTGAGAGTGTTGGGATATAGTACAGGGTGATCTGGGACCTTTGGATACCAGGTCCCGTTAGTCCTGATATTTGATGGCTGAGTCAAGGAGCTGTAGTGCATTGAATAAAGTGAAAGTTGCTGGTGCTTTGGGCAGGTGGGAAGGTGTTTGGGATGTCCATTGAAGTTGCATTCACTAAAATAACCCACCCATGGATGGTGACTGAACTTTTTCTAACAATGTAGCTATGGCCTAGTGTTTGTACTCGGGGAGGTGAACTCCTTTTACCAACTATTCGAGATCCTTTCTTAGGCTGTCCCATGAGTGCCTCCTGGCTGTAGAAAAATTGCCTGTCTTCTCCTTTCCTTTGTTCATCTGCTACAATCCAGAATTACGTCTAAAAATCTGGTAACCTCCCGTCTGTTATGATAAAGGTTTATCAGGGGAGGCAATGGCCTTGTGGCATTATCGCTGGACTGTTAATCCAGAGACCCAGATAATATTCTGGGGACCCAGGTTCGAATCCAGCCATGGCAGTTTATTGAATTCAAATTCCACCATCTATCTGGAATTAAGAATCTAATGACCATGAATCCATTGCCAATTGTCAGGGGAAAAACCCACCTGGTTCACTAATGTCCTTTAGGGAAGGAAACTGCCATCCTTACCTGGTCTGGCCTACATGTGACTCCAGACCCACAGCAGTGTAGGCAATTAGGGATGGACAGTAAATGCTGTCAAGCCAGCAATGTCCTTATCCTATTAATGAATAAAGGAGAGATAATAGGTACTGCAGATGCTGGAGAATCCAAGATGACAAGGTGTGGGGCTGGATGAACACAGCAGGATTTCTGATGAAGGGTCTAGGCCCGAAATGTCAAGCTTTCCTGCTCCTATGATGCTGCTTGGCCTCCTGTGTTCATCCAGCCCCACACCTTGTTACCTATAATGAATAAAGGATATGTTTTTACTGTTTAGTGACTCTGATTTCGAAAGTAGAGTAAAATAAAATTGTTATTTGGTTTCAGTCCTATGAAAGTGACTAGCTTTTGTTCAAAGGGTCAGAAATTTTTGAACAGGGAACCCAAAACAGCCTTCCCAAGAAAGCATTTGACTTAAACAAAAGGAATCGCGAGCCACCGAAGCAGATATTTGCTGAAGTGTTTATAAAGTTTTATGGTTGGGGGGGTGAGGGGGAGAGAGAGATGGTCAAGGGGCCACAAGAAGATGGAGTTCATACAAAAAGAATCATTCCAGCAGAAGGGTGATTTATAGTTTAAGTCTTCAGGCTATAACAGTTGGAAGGAAATCTTAAGCTGCTTTAGCATTTCAGGCCATTTAAACTAGAAATAAATTTTAAATTGTGCTTAGAGCTCAGTGAGAAAATTCAGTCAGTTAAATTATCTTCTGTGACCTGGGGAGAGATGAGCAGAATCCTTTTGAATGTGCAGAAAGTTGTCAAATGGAAATGCTTGAGACCTTTTGTTGGTTGAGATGATAGGAGCGATACTTCACAGGGGTTGAGTATCTGTAAAGGACATTGCTGGGAAAAAGGATTGACTATTTCTTTGTTTATAATATCTTTCAAATAGAGATTTTTGTTTTCTTTCCTTTTGTGCATTAAGCATAAGTTCTTTGGTTAAACATACATTAGTAGCTCTGTGTGAATATGTTCAGTGAACAGCCACCCTGGTGGCAAAATTGCAAAGATAAAACTTATGATCTGCCAAGGAAGGTTTTACTTTGGAATTTGACTTGTCCAGTATTACCATCAGCTGGGACCACAACACTGGCCCGTTGCCCCATTTGTGGCACCATACCTTCCAGGTCCATCTGTAGGCTGGTGCAGCTTCCCCTTAAAAGTGGTAAGTTCCTTTTTGAGAGCTGCGCATCGTGCTGGTGGCACGAAAGAAAGTTGACCTTTCTTTCAGGCATGTTGTGATGAAACGTATGTAAGATGGGTTATTATCATTTTTTTGGCGTTTGAAATGTTTTAAAAAGAGATGCATATGTATGTGGGTTAGTGCTGTGAATGCTTCTAGTTGGGAAAAACAAAGGTCAGAAATGTATTCTGGTAGAGTTACCTAAATACAGCAGTTTCAAAATGACATGTAGCTGCAATGAACGGTCTCAGAAGCTCTGATTGTTAGTGGAATAGGATGTTTGTACTTTAGGGTTTATGATAGGGTGTATGAACACATTAAGATATTAGTATTGATTTCAGTTCAGTTGAGCAAACAGCAGCAAAGTTTTTCTAGTTGGGAAGAGTTAAGATTTGAGATCAGAAATAAGTTAGTTTCTTTCCTAGCAAGGGTTCTTTCAGTTCTGTTCTGTTTAGTTTGGAGGAAACCAGTCACTGCAGAAACTGTATTATGTTTTCCAGATTGCAATGTCTCCGAGTCAGGAGAGTTTGGGATAAGGTGGTAGGAACTAGGAAGAAAGTTTAGACCACCAGATTTGTGATAGGTCCATGCCATCAGACTCCATGTGGAATCATAAAAGTGTCTCCTGCGGTTCAAGAAAGAGAAACTAGAAGGATCTTGTTGAGCGAAATCTTTTCGAGTTGAATGGGAGTATCATTTTTCTCGACTTGAGTCGCTGTGTTGGATAGTATTGGGAGCCTAGTCAAAACTTGTTTTAATGTTTGTGTTAAGATCTTCCTAAATGTAGTACCTGTGGCTTAGTTTGCTTGTTTTCTTATTGTCGTGTAATAAACTTATGCTGTGTTGTTAAAGAACATTTACAGTTTCACAGGAATGTATTTCAGTGATTAAGCATCACATTAACTACATCCAATTAAAATAAAAATTAAACACATGATCTACCAAGCCAAGTTTCAATTCTGGAAGCTGACTTATCCACTAATACCGTCAGCTGGGAACATAACAACGCAGTTAATCAGCCACCTCATTGATCTTGTGTTCAACGTTGGAACTAATCCAGTTTCTCTTCCCAGAAATGTGTGCAGGCTCAGTTGGTTGGCCAGCTGATTTGTGGTGCCAATGGCGTGGGTTCAATTCTCAGAGATGATTGTGGAGGTCTTGCCTGAGGCATAGTGACCCTCCGCCAGCTCTGTCACTCTAATGTGAGAGAGAGCCAGAGCAGCCTGTTGAACCTGTGACTATAACAACTTGATTTTAATCTGAGACTCTATACAAATTCAACTAAATTTCTTTGGTTTTCTCTTGAATCCCTCAAAAAATGAAAATCGGTATTATGTTTGTGACTTGTTAATCTGCATTGCTACATGTGATGATTGCGATTTATATTGTTCCTCTAACCCATTTGGATGCATATATTCTGAACAGCTGCCTTACTCCTCTTACCAAAGTATACCACTCTTGATATTAAAATTAAATTTATCTGTGTCGAAATTCATTTCCTGGTTTATTTATCCCTTATGTTATTTTCTAGGTTACCCCCTAATCCACAGGGAACCGTATTCTTGGAAAAAAAAACAAGAAGTGCTGAAGCTGTCTTCCAGGCCCTGAATCTATTGACATTGACGATGCTGTCACTCCCTGCCAAACTTATTGATAACCAGTGAACATGGCATTGAGGACTGCCCGACTGGCACCATTGGCCTCTGACTTTACTAAATTGCAATTCCGAGCCCTGCCTGTCTAGGCTGAGTGCATGACCCACTTCATGGCCCGACCAAAACAGTGAGCAATGTGATATTGGCACGGCTGCAATGACCATTTCCAGGTAGCTACCTCTTTAACCCTCCACACACCCTCCTCCCTGTGGGCTTGAGGGATTAAAAACACTCGTCCTCTCTTCACTGATCTAAGATTGACTCTCCAGCATGGAATGTTCCAGAATTTTCTGGATTATTCACTGATGTCAGAATGCCAAACTGCATAGCCACAATCACAAGCAGCGAATGCACTATCCACGATGCTGTGTAGCAACCCAGAATAATATATAGATTAGGGTGCCTCTTAAATTGCAAACTGCAAATGGCAAATGCTTCAAAGGAGCCCAAAGGTGCATTTGTAATGATCTTCTGTTTCGAACGCACTGGTCTTTGCAATGGATCTCTCCACTCACCACCTCTGCACTGCACCTTCCCACTTTGATTTCATATTGCCTCCTCCTTCAGTCAGTAAAAGAGATGGTTGTAATGTTTTCCTTTATTTTTGTTGGATTGCTAAATGAGTGAATCAAGAAATATCATCAAAATCAGTCAATTCTGTGGGGAATTCAGTACACTACTCAGTGCTATTTAGTGTAGCCTTAGTAAGGATGCAGAGCAGATGCTAATAGGTTTTACCTAGTGTATGTCTGCAGTCTAACCTTCCTGTTACCTTTCTTTCACTAGCAGTGTTGCACAGCTATTACTGAATACTGATGACATTGTGCTGTGCTACATTGTCGCTGCCGCATACACACCACACATTCCCTTGCCTTAAGCTATCGTCTTATACTGTCTTTGAAAATCTCTGAATTTTAATTCTCACCTGTGCCCCCAGGCGTCCAGCCAAACAAAGTAGATTCCAATTTTCAACAAAACATCGACTTGGTATTACTGTCAGACGCAGAGTTCTGCCAGCAGTTCGCCAACGTGGAGACTGTGACTGGAGGGACTCGGGTCAATGGAGGTTTGCAAACTCTTGTCTTGATGGGTCCTGTCTGTTTTGTGATGAGACCTCCCTCCATTCAACTGCTCTGTTGCCACTTCCTCCCCCTCCTCACCCTGAGGTGGTCATGTTAATGCAATGATTGACCGATCCATTGCTCACCAGGGAGTGCTCAAATCTGTGAGTTAGTTTATTGAAAACATTGTCAGGTATGAAGTTGACATGACAGCATACCAACTGATTGCTCTCTGCATGCAGCACACACACACACACACACACACACACACACACACACACACACACACGAAGCTAGACTGACCGCCAGGAACGTGGAGTCCTTAAAGACCAACTCCCTTAAAGGGAAGGTATGTGATACCAACAGCCCCAACACATCCAGAAGTCACAGTACAGTTGGAAGATAAACTCTACAATATCTGATTAATACACCAAGGATCATCTAGACATCCTTTTCATAACCCCTAACACTTTGTAAAGAGAGAATTTTTGCTTGAATATCAAATCATAGAATCCCCACAGTGTGGAAGCAGGCTATTCAACCCATCGAGTCCACTCCAGCCCTCCGAAGACTATCCCACCCAGATCTTAGAGGAGCGGGAAAGTTGACGTTTCGGGTCAGGACTCTGTCCAAAGCAATTACATTCTTCCTGTAATATGGTGACCAGGACTACACACAGTACTCTAATTGTGACCTCACCAGACAGAGTCCTGACCCAAAAACGTCAACTTTCCTGCTCCTCTGACACTACTTGGCCTGCTGTGTTTCTCCAGCTCCACGCTGTTATCTCTAACTACCTGCCATTGTTTGACGTTATCCACGTGAAGCATGTGGCATATTGGTCTGGAAAGACAGAATTTGACAATTCAGTTTGATCTCCCACATTGTGATATTCCGTCTTTAACTGTAGATGGTGCCTTCCATCAGATTTAGTTGTGTGTAATGGATTTGTTCTGATGTGATAGTCAATGTCTAAAAATGGCAGGCTTGAATTTTAGAAAAGGGAGACATTGCAGTTGGTCTTACTAGCAACAAAGTTAGTAATTGACTGCTAAAATGTGTAGGGAAAAAAGATTGACTTTGGATTTGTTGATATACATCCACTTCTGTACAACTTAACATCATCCAAGGCAAAGCAGTTTGTTTGATACAACCTTAGACATTCACTTTCCAATCCCTCCACTACACTGTAGCAGCAGTGTGTACTGTGAACAAAATGTGAAATTCACCAAATGTCCTCTGACAGCACGTTCCAAATCCTCAACCTTTCCCACTGGATCGGGGCAGCAAACACATGGGAACACCACTACCAGGAGGTTCCTCAGCTTGCCTCCCAGTACCCTGACTTGGAAATATATCACTATTCCTTCACTGTTGCTCGGTCTAAACCCCAGATACCCCTGTCTACCAGCACTCCTGGTTGTATCTATAGCATGCACACTATATTGATACCTTACACTATGGTTGTATCTTCTTCATGCTCACTGATACAGCTGAAGGAGGCAACTCCCCACCAACTGTCCAGGGCAATGAGGGATGGGCAACAAATGCCAGCCATGCCAACAACACTCTCATCCTACAAATGAGTTAAAAAATGCAATTGCCCACTCATTCCTGGCCTCCGAGTCAATGGAACTATTTAGACCTATAGCATGGACAAAGACCCTTTGGCCCATTATGTCTGTGCTGGTCGATAACAACCACCTGACTATTCTAATCCTGTTTTCCAGCACCTGGCCCATAGCCTTGTATGCCTTGGCGTCACAAGTGACCATTCAAAAGCTCCTTAAATATTCTGAGAATTTCTGCTTGTCCCACCCTCACAGGCCATACATTCCAGGCTCCCTCCACCCTCTGGGAAATAAAGCTTTTTTTTCACATCTCTTCTAAACATTCACTTTCCAATCCCTCCACTACACTGTAGCAGCAGTGTGTACCGTGAACAAAATGTGAAATTCACCAAATGTCCTCTGACAGCACGTTCCAAATCCTCAACCTTACCTTAGATCTATATCCTTGGTCACAGATCCCTCCATTAAGGGGAAAAGTTTCTTCCTGTCTATCCTATCTCTGCCTCTCATAATTTTGTACATTATGTCCCCTCTCAATCTCCTGTGCTCCAAGGAAAACGATCCTTTGTCTGTCCAATTTCTCTTCATAACTAAAACTCTCGAGTCCAGGCGACATCCTGGTAAATCTCTTATCCACCCTCTCTGGTGCTATCACATCGCTCTGGGGGATTTTAGAACGGCATACAACACTATAGCTGTAGGATAACCAATGTTTTATTCAATTTTCTGTGTCCTTCTCCTTGCTTGACCTGCTACTCTTTGCTCACCATTTCACTGACAGGACTATTTGTCATTTTACAGTGATGTTATAAATACGGCCTTTGTGAATCACCAGCACAGATAGTGTTCGGTATGTCTTTGGTGGCTAACGTTTCACATTTTATTAAATGAGTGATGGATATGTGTGCTTCTACATAAACTTACGTGTCGCACGTCTGCGCAATCTGCCTTTTTTTGCATCTTGTTTCCAGTAATTACAAGCTGCTTTCCAACATTTTCGGACTGTTGTGCATTACTTGCCTTCAACTGGAGCACTGTGCTACATCCATTGTAACAGATTTTCCATTGCTGCATTGTCTGTTAAGGGTGTAAGGTTTTTTTTAAAATCCTGTTTCTCCCTTCTGAGCAGATCCTCTGAGACGTGCTCCCACACATCTCTTCAGTGTTGTGCGCTGTGTGCTGTGAAATGATTATATTGTGTTAAACATAATCGTCCTGTCTGCATGTTGTGCTTGCTCTCAAGTGCCCCTCTATTAGCATTCATACATTATTGGCTGAAAAATTGAAACCCATTTTGTGATTGTCACATATGACCAAATGTCACTATGTGATCAGCCCAGATAATGTGGAATTTGAGTAAAAGGATGAGGCCTCCAGTCCTCTTTGCTTGACTGGACCTAAGGGTCTGCTTGACTGAGAGTAAGTAGAGGAACAACCACTAGTGAGTCTTAACAAGAAGAAGCTCTAGTCTTAACAAGATGGTATCTATGACATGATAGCTATTGGGTACAAGCTGCCTGGTTATTTAGCGAGGCCCCATGTGGCACAATAGTAGTATCCCAGTCTCTGAGCCAGTCTCAAGTCTCACCTGCTCGAGAATTGTGTCCTAACATCTCTGAACAGGTTATTTAAAATATTCTCATGGGCTGTTTGAGACAGAGGTAATGACCCTCTCTTTGAGCCTGGAAGGCCTGGGTTTGAGTCCCACGAGCTCCAGAGATGTAAGCTTCTGTGTTTTCTTTTTTCCTTTATTCATTCACAGAGGGGGATGAGGGTGTCACTGACCAGGCAGCATTTATTGCCCATCCCTAATTACTCGGAGGGCAGTTCAGAGTCAACCACATTGCTGTGGTTTCGCTAATACAAATACTTCCATTGGCTAGTTCACCATTAATACTGAGATAATCAGAAGGCAAAAGTGATGCAACCGTCCCCTTCAACATCCATAAGAAATAGGAATGGGAGTGGCCATCCAGCCTGCTCCACCATTCAGTAAGATCATGGCCGATCTTTTCATGGACTCAGCACTTACATGCCCGCTCACCATAACCTCTAATTCCTTTACTGTTCAAAAATCTATTTGTCTTTCTTTCTTTTCCTTAAAAATATTCAACAAGGTAACCTCAATTGCTTCACTGGGCAAGGAATTCCACAGGTTCACAACCCTTTGGGTGAAGAAGTTCCTCCTCAACTCAGTCCTAAATCTGCTCCCCCCTTTTATTGTAAGGCTGTGCCCCCTAGTTCTAGCTTCACCCGCCAGTGTAAACAACCTCCCTGCTTCTATCTTGTCCATTCCCTTCATAATTTTATATATTTTTACAGGATCCTCCCTCATTCTCCTAAATTGCAATGAGTATAGTCCCAGTCTACTCTACCTCTCTTCATAAGAGCTCCTCTCCAGATTATTCTGATTGAGACAGTGTGACGTTATCAGATTTAGGTGGAGCTTAATGCATTAATATTAACCCTTTCAGAGCCATTACCTTCTACTGCAGAAGTGCATAGCTTTCTATGAATGCAGTGATGCAGGAAGAGCTATTTGGGGAAACAAGTGTGGTTCAAAGACCAGCTTGGTATATAGATTGAGCTGTCAAAATGATAGGAAACAAAATGGGAATACTTGTTTTAAAACCACTGTATACCCTTTAATAAAACAAATAAAGACTGTCGGAATTACTTGCAGTATAATGCAGTATGTTAGACCAAGGCCCGTAAAGGGTTAACTGTAATAGTCTGCGATTTCAAAGGAGGATGTGACCGGTACTGATGACGTGAGAATGTAGGAAAGTCCAAAGTGAAAATAAAAAATAACCGCACAGAAAGCAATCTTTAAAGGTGAAGTTCTGGTGAAAATTCACCAGACTCTGAACATTAACTCTGCTTTCTTCCCACAAATGTTGCCAGACCCGCTGAGTTTCGCCCGCAATGTCTGTTTTTGCTTTCTAGCATCCACAGTTCTTAGTTTTATCCTTTTAAAGGTGTGTTCTCCATAATCTGTCAATACGTCAAAATAAGGGTAGACTTGCATCCAGAGGTCTTAAAGAACCATTGAAACTTCTTCAAACCAACTGCACAATTATATAAAACTCACTGGCTCATGGAGAGGGAATTTATGTTCCAAAAAAGGGTCATCCTAATCTTGAAATATTACATCTGTTTCTCACTCCACAGATGTTGCCAGACCTGCTGAGTGTCTTGAGCCACTTCTGTTTATCCACCATCCGCAATATTTTGGTTTTGTGTTGTGTCACTCTCTGGTACAATGTTGTGTCTGAATCGTAGCATTACCCCATTTAAAGAAACAACCAAATGTGTCACATATAGATAGGGTGGTTAAGAAGGTATTCAGCATGCTTGCCTTCATTTCCCAGAACTTTGAGTACAGGAGTTGGGACATCATGTTGAGACTGTACAGGATGGTTGGCAAGGCCTCTTCTGGAATACTGTGCCCAGTGCCATTACAGGAAGGATATTCTTAAACTGGAAAGGGTTCAGAAAAACGAGATAACAAGCATGGGGCTGGATGAACACAGCAGGTCAAGCAGCATCATAGGAGCAGGAAAACTTGACGTTTCGGGCCTAAACCCTTCAGAAAAGATCTGCCACGATGTTGCCAGGAATGGAGGGTTTGAGTTATAAGGAGAGGCTGGATGGGCTGGGACTTTTTTGTTTGACTGGGGTGTAGCAGGTTCAGGGGTGACCTCAGAAGTTTATAAAACCACGAGGGGTATAGATTAGATGATAGGTGTCTTTTTCCTAAGGCAGAAGATTTCAAGATTAAGGGGCATACCAGTCCACGCTGACCATAAGCCCAAACTAAACTAGCCCCACCTGCCTGCAGTTGGCCCGTAGCCCTCCAAACATTTTTATTCGTGTATTTATCTGAATGCAGTTTAAATGTTATAACTGTATCCATTTCCTCTGGACGTTCATTCTACACATGAACCATTCTCTTTGCAAAAAAATTGCCCCTCATGTCTGTTCTTAAAATCGTTCTCCTCTCACCTTAAAAATATATCTCCTATTCTTGAAATACCCCATCCTAGGGAAGGGACACCCATCTATATCACCTTATCTATTCCCCTCATGATTTTATAAACTTCTATAAGGTCACCCCTCAACCTGCTATGCTCCAGTGAAGAAAAGTTCCCAGCCTACCCAGCCTTTCTTTATAACTCAAACCCTCCATTCCTGGCAACATCCTGGTAAATCTGTTTCTGCGTTGTATGGCTCTGACTATAACTTGCTGCGTGGCCATATCAAGTTGAAGTTTCCCACTATTTAGGATTTTTGTCTGGATAGGGGGACCAATTTTGGCCCGCAACCCTGCTGTGGGGTTTGGCAGCACAATTTTTAGTCACTCATTCAATTAGGAGGGTGTCTCCTGGGCCACTGTCGAGTTGAGTTGGTGGAGGTGGAAGGCATCAGCACACGTGGTTGCTAGAGTGACTAACAGTCTTCATGGTGTCAGATGTGGGCTGGGCCAGCGTTTGTTGTCCACCCCTAATTGCCCTTAAACTAAATGGCCTGCCAGGCTATTTCAGAGGGCAGTTAAGAGATCAGCCACACTTTTCTCTGGGTCTGGAGTCGCACATATAGACCAGAGCTGGTAAGGATGGCAGATTTCCTTCCCCAAGGGACATGAGTAAACCAGATGAGTTTTTACAACAGTTGACAATGGTTGCGTTTAAAAAATCCCACTGTGTTTTATTGAATACTAATTTCACTGTCTGCTGAGATGGGATTGACGTCCATGTCATCAGTGCATTAGTTGAGGAGGAATCTGGATTACTGTTAGCCCAGTTCTTTTTACCATTCAACAGCCATCTCCCTGTCTCCGTGCTGATCTGTGACATCTCCAGGGGATAACTGTGCAATTGTGAATGACCGTAGGCTAACCCAGTTACACCTTTAACAATCCAATTTTGTGTATTATTTTCCTGGCACTATGACCTTCCAATGTGCACTCACCTCCTGTGAGTTGATGAGCTGCAGCCACTGTAGGAAATAGCAAGAACTGCCGATGCTGGAGTCAGAGATAACAGTGTGGAGCTGGAGGAACACAGCAGGCCAGGCAGCATCAGAGGAGCAGGAAAGTTGACGTTTCAGGTCGGGACCCTTCTGTTTGGCTTGTGCTGACAGAGGTGACATAGTGGTGAAGTCACTGAGCTGATAATTCAGAGCCCAGGCCAACACTTAGAGAACATGGATTCGAATCTTATCACAGCAGCTGGTGGAATTTAAATTCTGTCAATAAAATCTGGAAATGAAAGCTTGTCTCAGTAAGGCATGACAACTAACATTGTGGTAAAAAACCCATCTGGCTCACTAATCTCCTGTAAGGGAGGAAATCTCTCACAGGAACATCGAAAATAGCAGCAGGGGTAGGCTATTCAGCCCTTCCAGCCTGATCTATCTCTGCGCTCACTGACATATGCTAATTCCTGGTTAAATGATAACTCCTTTTAAAATTGTTTTCAAACCTCTGCATGGTATCATCCCTCCCTCTCTCGGTAACCTCACCTACCCACAACCCTCTGAGATGTCTGCACATATGTAATCATGGCCTGTTGGCCATCCATGATTTAAATCACTCCACCACTGATAGCTCTGCCTTCACCTGCTGATCCGTAAGGTTTGGAATCCACACTAAATCTCTATCCCTCCTCCCCAGCTCTCTCTCTCTCTTCTCCCCCCCCTCCCCGGCCCCCTGCTCCACTCTACCCCTGTGATTATGCTTGTGGCCAAAGCTGTTATAAACATCTTACATAGCTGAATGTCAAATTTTGCATCATAACCCTTTGGTGACGAGCCTTGGGACACTTTCTTGTGTTAAAGGGACTACATAAATATAAGTTGTTGTTGTCGTTCCATTAAGTTAATGAAAATAGACTAAAGCTGATGTCCTTTATCCTAATGTACTGTGTGCCAGTTCCCAAACTATGACAGAGGGCAATCTGGTGCATCCCGTTTCCACATGATGTGTACTTGTGGGAGTCAAAAAGGGAAAAGGATTTGTAAAAATCCCACTTTGAACAGGCAGTAACATTGAAGTATAATTAACAGGCTATTCACAGGTAGATAAGGAGAAATGTTAAAGTTGCATCTCCTCACACTGGACATCATCTAATAATAACTACATTGAATACGAGATGATGCACTAATTGATTATTGTACATTGTGTTTTCAATGATGTATCACTACTCGGCAATATTTTACATTGTAATCTTTCCTTCCAACAATCTTCAACATTCAACTTCAAAGATTTCATCTGCAAAATTCAATAGAGAAAAAACATTAATACCAGGCCCAAAGTCATTGTTTTGTTTAAAACCGAAGTAACTAAAATACTCAAACATATTAAATTTGCCTCCAGTCCACTGCATTTCTCTACATTAACAAGAAAAGACATGTTTGCAGCTTGTAAATGATTTGTAGGTTCAGCCCCAGACATCGAACGACTGGAATCTGAGTGAATCAGTAAACTGTTTTCAACAAGGAACAAACTGGAGGAAACAATATCTTAGAATCGTAGAATGGTTGCAGAATCATCACTGTGGCATTGTATATTTTTACGTGCATGGTGTAGTTTGGAACAATGGAAAGTAGTGGTAACCTATAGTGACCACACAGCCTCTCTGTAAGAACATTCTGTACAGACATGGTGGGCCAAAGGGCTGTACCATATCACTGTCTGACAAACATAAGAACTCAGAGCAGGAGTAAGCACTGCAACCATTTGAGCCTGGCCTGCCAGTCAATATGATCATTGCTGATCTCGTCTCAGTTAAACTCCACTTTCCTGCCCACTCTCCATAACCCTTCAATTCTTTATTAATTAATAATCTGTCTACCTCCTCCTCAAATTTACCCAATGTCTCGACATCCACCACATTTTGGGGGAATGAATGCCAGGAGATTCATGGCCTTTTGGAGAGAAATAATTTCTCCTCGCCTCTGTTTTAAATCTGCCACCCGTTATCCTAAAACTCTGACCTCTCGTTCTAGATTGGCCCATGTGAAGACACATCTGCTCTGTGTCTGCTTTGTCAATCCCCTTTTGCATCTTCTGTAACTAAAGAAGATCTCCTCTCATTGTTGTAAACTCTGGAAAATTTGGGCCTAAACTGCTCGATCTCTCTTCATAAGACAAACCCCTCATTTCTGGAATCTGTCTGGGGAGCCTCCTCTGAACTGCCTCAAATATAACTATATCCCTATTCAAGGGGACCAACATTGTAGGCAATAATTTGGGTGTGGTCTCACTAATTGCTTGTCCTGTTGCAGCAACATTTCCTGACTTTTATATTCAATTCATAGAATCCCTACAGTCCGGAAATAGGCCCTTCAGCCCAATAAGTCCAGACCGACCCTCAAAGCATCCCACCCAGACCCATCCCCCTATAACACACCTAGTCTACACATCCCTGAACATTATGGGTAATTTAGCATGGCCATTACACCTAGCCTGCACATCTTTGGACTGTTGGAGGGAAACTGGAACACCCGGAGGAAACCCACACAGATACAGGGAGAATGTGCAAACTCCACACAGACAGTCACCTGGAGGGTGGAATTGAACCCAGGTCCCTGGTGCTGTGTGGCAGCAGCGCTAACCACTGAGCCAACGTGTTGCCCCAACTCCTTTTGTTATAAATGCTAAAATTACATTTGCTAGCCCCACTCAACTGCAGTTAGCCCACAGCTTAGCATCTGCATAGAAAATAACAGCCAGTCGACAGCAAAATGTTACAATAAGGCTGAATAACGCAGTGGGAGGTTTAGCGGGGACCATTCCAGCATTCAGCCAGAGGCATGGGGCCTATGTGATGACCAAGGAAGATGTGTTCATCATGCTGACACAGAGGTTAACAATCAACCCGTAAATGCTTCTAACACACGCCACTGACAATTGGTAAGAGAGAGGGAGCGATTTCCTGGTCAGACATTGTGATAGAAGAAAAATTGGAGCCTCTCCCCTCCCCATCCATCGCTCCGATTAAAATATGCTTGTAAAAATGGACGATGCCACAGCAACCTGGACTCTCTGGGAGACCAGGATGGCCGATTGTAGTTCCGGTTGGTGCCAACAGCATGGGGTTGGATCCTTGTTCAGGCTGGGGTGTCCCCTTGGTCCTTGTTGAAGGGTGTTGTGGATCGGACCTACTTTTGAGTGGAGAACTCAAAGAAGTTACGTGATATAGTACCGACTTCAGTTTCTTTGTGGAGCTACGATATAATACAAAGCCACTTGTTAGAGTTGGGCTAATGAGGAGAGGCCATCGTCTAATGAAATGATATCACTTTGGCGATAAATACAGTTCTAGACATTTTACACAATATACAAGCATGCAGTGAACTCTCCATTACCAGTGCTATTAATTTTCACAACCACTTATGAACATGTGGTAAATGATATTGAAGTTTTTATGCTTAGGTGATATTTCTGACATACCAGGAAGTGATTATTGATAAACCTAAATCTTGGCAGGCAGTGAACGTTGGATAGTATGAATTCTAATCTGCATGTCTGTGATGCTTTTGTGGCTTAAGACGTTTACTTTTGTCCTTTTTTTTTAAATGAAGAAAGGTTGAGACAGAGGTGTCGAGCATTCTGCTCGTAGCCAATAAAATAAAAAGCTTGTGAGGCCTTGGGGTTTTATTTTAAAGTTGGAACAATAGAAGCAGCCTGAATGGGTGGGATCAACCTCCCTCAGAACCAGGATTTTTAGTTTTAGCTTTCTGCAATTGCTTGGATCTTGAAGCTGGATGTGGAAGCTGTTAATCCTCTCTCTGTTACAGCCAGAAGCTGGGGTTCTCTTCCTGCCGCTAGAATTGCATGTGAGACAATCTATATTACTGAATTTGCCTATGCCAATGGTGTGCTTATGGGATGTTACTATCTTGGAACAGTTAATTAGCAGTTTATTATTTTAAGTATTTTGAAAGAATTACAGTTAAGCTTTTTTTTATTTTGTCAGCATTTTTCCTTCTAGTTTATGAATAAAGTGTTTGCTTCAAGCCTGATGATTTGACCAATCAAATTGAATCTGCAACTCAATGCCTGCCACTTGACTTTAAAGTAAGAAAATGTTAGGGTCTAAACTATCTCCTAAATGTGTTTTGAGGGGGCTTGGTCTGGTCCATAACCATGTCCAATGTAATTTTAACAGGGCAGCATGTATTTGAAGGCACTGGGCTAAAAGCAACAAATGAATACATCACTGGCACAGAAGATATTCATCCAATTAACTTAAACATGACAGAACATGACCCAGTACTTTCCATCAGTACAAGGACTTAACAACAGCCAATGGAACCCATTCTCCAGAATAAATTAAAAGAAAACACAGTTGGCAGATTAAAGCAGGATTTAAAGCGATGGTTATATTTTCTTCCTCCTGCATTGAACAGTTTGCATTTGCAAAATTACATTCCATCAGCCGGAAGCGGGCCTGGTTTTCAGAAGGTGCAGCCTTTCCCATCTGAACGTAGGAAAGATTTCAAAGTAACATTTAGTTCATCCACTTCATGATTCCTTTACTGTGATGTCAAACAGTGCCAACATCAACTTCTAAAATGTACCGCAGGTCATTGATTTCTTCGCATAAATCTGAAGGGGTGGAGGCCTTTGTAGAATTCTAAGAATTTATGTGCAACCGTGGCCCAAAGCTTTTTGGACCCAGCTGCTGGTACGACAATGGAATGTTCCAAAAGAAACATATTTACAGAATCACAAGATTGCTACGATGCAGAAGGACACCATTCGGCCCATTGTGTCTGTGCCGACTCTCTGAGCGTTCTAATTAATGCCACTCTCTTGCCTTTTCCTAGTGACCCTACACAATTTATTCAAGTAACTACCCAGTGTCCTCTTGAATGTCTCATCTGATCATACTTCCACCACACTTCCAGGCAGTGCATTCCAGACCCTCCCCACTTGAAGTACAGATGTTTGCATTTGAAGAACTTTGCCTGAACAAAGAATTTAGCCTTTGGAAGCCACATTTGGCTTCATTCTCAATTTTTTATCACAGTAGTGTCACTGCATCATTGTCAAAAGATGAAGCATTCAGTGGACATTGACTGAATAGTTTCAGTTCACTTGTGATATGGGTGTTTTGTACGTAGAAATGTCAAATGCTCAACAGTGTGAAGATAGACCTTTCTGTGAATTTATTTTTAATCTTCCCACCATTGAAAGGTTATGACACAAAAAGGGGCCTGTGCCAGGGAAAATTGGCCAATTTGTGGAAAAATGCATTAAAGCAAAATGCTGCAGATGCTGGAAATCTGAAATTCAACGGATTTGGTGCAATTGTGACAGATAGTGCTCTCTCAATTCACTGCGCAACGCTTCCTGACCCTGTCTCCAATTTCTGTTCCCCACACATGTTCCAGATGTGATGCTATCTTAAATGTTTCCATCTCCCAGTATCCATGTAATGTTAGTAGCAAGGATGTTACTTTGAAGGTTTCCTGGTTGTTACCAACAGAGTCATTGTGATACAGTACTTTATTTCAAGATCAATAACACATGCTTTGGTATTTGCCCAATTTTACTGGTCATGATTTCCCTTTATGTTTCATTTCAAGATATATATTTTCTTTTAAGAACAGTGTAGAGAAATGGCAAGTTACTGTCATGCTGGAGCTGATTCTAACTAGTCTAACTGTGATATCTGAAGTGGCTCAGTGACTAGCACTGCTGCCTCACAGCACCAGGGACCTGGGTTCGATTCCAGCCTTGGGTGACTGTCTGTGTGGAGTGTACACATTCTCCCTGTGTCTGTGTGGGTTTCCTCTAGCTGCTTCAATTTCCTCCCACAGCCCAAAGATGCACAGGTCAGGGTGAATTGGCCATGCTAAATTACCCATAATGTCCAAGAATGTGTAGGTTAAGTGGATTAGCCATGGGAAATGTGGGGTTATGGGTACAGCGTAGCAGGGGAGGATTGGTGTGGACTTGATGGGCCAAATGGCCTGCTTCTGCACTGTAGGGATTCTATGATTCACCCATCTCCAATTTTGTTATTGTATCTGTAATTGGACCATCAAATGTTAGTAATAGGTTTCTCATGGGTTTAATTGTGACGTCTGCGTTACAGCAGGTGCTGGTTGGAGCTCTGTTGTGCATTGCAAGTTAACAATGAATCATAAATTTTATGCACTACTACTTAATTCAGGAAACAGCCGTGGATAATGTGACAATTGAAGTACATTTATTCCACATCTTGGATGTGCTTAAATGATTACGCAAATATCCTGCTGTTTTACTCAAATTACCTTATTGACGTATATTGAAGGAGGTGGATACAGAAAGAAGCAGCTCGGGATAATCTGTGCATTCAGTGTCCATTAGAGATGAGAATAACATGTCCATGTTCCTCCCTCCACCTATCAACATCTCTTCAGAATTCGTTCTGGACTTGATTCCAGAATGTCAGCTTTACGACGGGTGATGTCTAACCTGGATGGAAATATGTAATTTTCATTCTGCGCTCTGTCAGACTATCAAAAAGGCGTTTGCGAGATGTCTTCTGTGGGATTATGTAAGAGCTATTAAGGAGGAGGCTCTCCTATTGTTGATCTCTGTCATATTATGGCATGGTTTCCAAACCAGTGAGATGCTGTACATTCAGCAGTGCAGAGTGCAAATCATCTGCTACCGTTCTTGGGGTTGTATGTTATCCCAGTGTAGTCCATCAAACATGTCCTTACAGTGAAAAGTTGTTTTAAATAATCCAAATTGGGGAAGAGATGTCAATCTGCAGAGAATGATAAATCTTGTTTTGACACTATGACATGAGACATTCCAGGATAAAATCTTGCTTTCAAGTCACTCTGTGTGTTATGGAGTCAGTATAGAGTGTTAGAGTCAGTGTAGAGTGTTTAGTCAGTCAGCAATGTGTTTGTAATGTACAGTAACTTCAGTAACCACTCATTGAAGCTATGTGTGTAGCTCTGCAGTATTGTAATTAGTTAGCAGTGCAAATAAACTTCAACATAAACTCTACTTTCACATCGTAAAAGATCTACAGCATGGAAAAATGCCCTTTGGTCCACAGTGTCTGCACTGGTCAAAAACAAGTGCCCAACTATTTATGTGATAACAAGGTGTAGAGCTGGATGAACACAGCAGGCCAAGCAGCATCAGAGGAGCAAGAAGGCTGACGTTTCAGGCTAGACCCTTCTTCATTTTCTGAAGAAGGGTCTAGGCCCGAAACGTCAGCTTTCCTGCTCCTCTGATGCTGCTTGGCCTGCTGTGTTCATCCAGCTCTACACCTTGTTATCTCAGATTCTCCAGCATCTGCAGTTCCTACAGTCTCCCCCCGCCTCCAACTATTCGTATCCCATTTTCCAACACTCAGCCCGTAGCCTTGTAAGCCTTGTAAATATTTCTTAAATATGATGAGAGTTTCGGCTTCTGCCACCCTTTACAGACAGAGAGTTCTGGATTCCCACCACCATCTGGAATATGTTATGCAGACTACCATGTAGAAAACTACAGGTTGGATCATTTTTTTGCAGATTGAACTCTCTTCCCTCATTAGATTCTTTAAAATAACGTTTCACTCTATAGGCATGTTTACAGAGTATAGACTAGAATCCCTACAGTGTGGAAGCAGGCCATTCAGCCCATCAGGTACACACCGACCCTCCGAAGAGCATCCCACCCGGACCCATCCCATCCCTGTAACCCTACCTTTCCCATGGCCAATCCACCTAACCTACACATCCCAGTACACTATGGGACAATTTAGCATGGCCAATCCACCTAAAGCTGCACATCTTGGACTGTGGGATGAAATCAGAGGACGTGCCCACACAGACATGGGGAGAATGTACAGACTCCACACTGACAGTCACCTGAGGGTGGAATCAAACCCGGATCCCTGGCACTGGGAGGCAGCAGCGCTAACCATTGAGCCACAAGCATACACTAGGTAGTAACATTCAACCACAAGGAATGGTAGCAGATGATTTGCATGTCACACTGCTGAATGTTCACTTTAAACTGCTTTCCTGTCTGGAAACCAACTGTGTTGTAGCTTTCTGCACTGGGGGGGGGGTCTGGGAGTTTAGACGGGGGTGGGGGGGGCGGGGTGGTGGATGTGAGTCAGGCATGGGAGGGGGTGGGTGCTGTAAGAGGTGCAACTGGAAAATTGGGAGGGAAAAAAAGGAAAACTTTACCCATTTTTAAGAAAGAAATTGCCCTCCTATTAGAATTGGCGACACTGCAGGATTAAGCAGGAGTCTCCAGAAATTGAAAATCAATCTGCAGGACGCTGCTGTGTTTTGTGGAGGAAGATCACAGTGATACTGCACAAAAAAGCTTTCATTTTCTGTGCACATTTGTTGTTGGTACAAAGTAGTGAAGATGGGGAAAAAATGGCTGCTTGGGTGGCAGTCCAGCAACATTCAAGTGGGCAATGAGCCTTTTTGCTTTCTATTTGGTGGAGAAAGTCTGTGTACCATAAGGATGGATGTGCTGGTCGATTAATAGCTGGAGCTTGGGGCCAAGCTGCTCAGTTAGACCTCCTGGACGATGTTCATTCATAACTGGTAACTCTGCCTCCCATTTTAACTCTATTACGTGTATCTCCCCCAGTGTCCTGCCTGAAAGGACAACCAGATGATCTGATGTCAGCCCCTGAGATGAGTAGGAAACTTGCCATATTCCCAGTGTCTACGTAATAATCCGTGTCTTTGGAAAAAAAACACAAAACGTCAGTGCCTGATCTGATATTCGGCTAAATAAAAACCAAAAGAACCACGGACGTTGTAAATCAAGAACAAAAATAAAGTTGCTGGAAAAGCTCAGCAGGTCTGGCAGCATCCGTGGAGGAGAAAACAGAGTTAACGTTTCAGGTCCGGTGACCCTTCCTCAGTTCAGACCCTTCCTCACTTATAACGGAACATTCTAATTGAACAGTTATACTCCAGGGAGCAACAGAATTTAAGGTTGTTTAACAGTAATTGTGACACATTTCGTGCTGGGAAGCAGGTGGCCTCTACTCTTCCCTTTTTACGTGTTAGGTAAATCACTTCTGATAACTTTTTAAAACTTGACTATCTTTTGACAATAACTCTAACAGCACTGAAAACACAATCCATCAAACACAATCTCAGAATCAAGATGACGCAGGAGGCCACTTGGCCTGTCGAGCCTGCACTGGTTCTATAAGCTACTGCCAATTTCCTGCCTTTTCCCCATGTCCCTGCACACCGTTGCTAGCCAATGCCCTCGTGAATGCCTCCACTGAACCTGCTGCCTCCACCGCATTTCTAAGTAGTGCATCTATACCCTAATTACTTGCTGTGTGAGAAAGTTTTGTTCTCACATCAATTTTGCCATGCTTACACATCATTTTAAATCTATGCTCTCACATTCTTACAAGGGGAAACAGCTTCACCCTTTCTACTCGGCCTAGCCCACTCCTAACTTTGAAAACCTTAGTCAGATCTCTATTACATGATTAGGAAAGTGTTAATTGTTATATCCCTGAGCATTTATCAAATAGCATTGATGCAGCACCTTCCATAACCATTAGACCTCTCAAGGCACGTTTCAGAACTACTCCATTGCTTGTAACGTCATCGCTGCTTTTATAATCGAGGACACAGGGCAAGCTACAGAAACAACGATGTTATAATAGTGAGCTGAGGTCTTTTCTTTATGATGTTGATGGGGCAAAGCTCCAATGATAACTCCCCTGTTAAAGAGTCATACAGCACAGAAACAGACCCTTTGGTCCAACCAGCCCATGCTGACCATAATCCCAAACTAAACTAGTCCCATCTGCCTGCTTCTGACCCATATCCTTCCAAACCTTTCCTATTCATATACTTATCAAAGTGTCTTTTAAACATTGTAACTGTGCCCACATCCACCACTTCTTCAGAAAGTTCATTCTACAGGTGCACCACCCTCTGTGTTTAAGAAAAAATGCCCCTGGTGGCTTTTTAAATCTCTCTCCTCTCACCTTAAGAATATACCCCCCAGTCTTGAAAATCCCCATCCTAGGGAAAATACACCTTCCCTTAACCCTGTCTATGCCCCTCATGATTTTATAAATGTCCACAAGGTCATTTCTGAAGCTCCTACACTCCCGTGGAATAATTTCCCAGCCTATCTAGTTTTCCTTATGACTCAAACCTTCCATATCTGGCACCATCCTGATAAATCTCATGGAATCTTTTGTGTGCACTTAAGCAGGCAGATGGGGCTTAAGGTTAACGCCTCATCAGGAAGAACATACAGCTGACAGCTCACCATTCCCTCAATCCTGCACTGGAGTGTCATCCTCGATCTTGTGCTCAAGTGAGATTCGAACCTAGAGTCTTGAAGGCAAGACTGCTGCTCTAAGCAATTGTTGACAGATACAGACTATCATTTACAATATTCCTGGTGCCTATGCATTTTCAGTATCGATGTACAATCCTAATTTTGGTTCAGAGTATCGGTAGATCAGGACTTGTTCGATAAAACTAATTCCTTTTGTTTCTCTAGTTACCAATTAAATGCAGCAATTTAGTTGTCAGCACAACAACACGGCATTATTCAATTTCCCCTGATTGTGAAAGCATTTAAACTTAGCAGAAGTGTGGAAGGCAAACTGTAGCAATTACATGTACTCAAAGTCAGCAATGGAAATATAAGGTTTCCTTGTGCATTCCTTCTTTCTCTTATCTCAATATGGCCTGCACTTTTTATTGTCACACAATATTAGCTGTTTGCTTACGCCTTTGAAACATTCTGTTATTCAAACAACGAAGCAAATGATTAATTAGATGTGAATTATTAGGAGAATACTGAGCAAAAACAGAAGTTGCTGGAAAAGCTCAGCAGGTCTGGCAGCATCTGTGAAGGAGAAACAGATTTAATGTTTTGGGTCCAGTGACCCTTCCTCAGAACGTTAACTCTTTTTTTCCTCCACAGATGCTGCCAGACCTGCTGAGCTTTTCCA
Organism: Ginglymostoma cirratum; assembly: GCA_024137785.1. Lineage (NCBI taxonomy): Eukaryota > Metazoa > Chordata > Chondrichthyes > Orectolobiformes > Ginglymostomatidae > Ginglymostoma > Ginglymostoma cirratum. The sequence goes on from JAHRHZ010000029.1 coordinate 26,684,623, forward strand.
GCAACTTCTGTTTTTGTTCCTGATTTACAGCATCCACAGTTCTTTCGGTTTTTATTTAGGAGAATACTGAAGTCTGTTTCAAAGCAAAAGGCGGGAGTTGCAGGTCAACCACAAACTCGAAATTTCAACAGCTTCTGTGTTCAATGCGTCGTGGCACTGATGTCTAAAAGGAAGGTGTTTAAGTAACGCGTAATTTGTAAATAATCCCGGATCTACTGAAGCTTCCTTTCTGCGCCTGTCAGAAGTCTTTTTGCGATTTCACCTGCGATCATGCCTTTTTTCCATCATTAGTCTTGGTATCTAACACCAGGAATAAACCTTCCAAAATTATTTCCTTATATGATACAGGAAATTCAAAACCGATGCAGACAGATTCTTGACAAGCAAGGGGGTGGGTGGGGTGAGGGGGCAATGAAAAGGTTATTGCCAGTGAGTGGGAATGAGAAGTGATCAGATCAGTCATGATCTTATTGAATGACAGAACAGGCTTGAGGGGCTGAATGGCCTACTGCTCCTAATTAAGACGTTGTCCGTTATTTCTGTGTTCTCTTTGATTTTAAAATGTTAAAACTAAATATTCAAATAGTGAAATTAGTATTCCTAAACACATTGTTGGTGACGCGTTATTGAAAGGTTCCTCAGTTTGGCACAATGTTACAAATTGAAGATAACACACACAGGGAATTGCCAGTACAGGGGGTTCTGCTATAATGCAATAGTTGCGTTCCTGTGCAACATTGCACCGTAGAAAATCGCGTTATATAAATAACAGGGCCAATGGGAAAAGTGGGGTTAGGGGCAGACCGCCAAAACAAGATCACTTGAAATCGCTCAAAATTCTTTGTTACCACTCTCCTGTATGTATTAGCACCATGCCTGTCACTTGTGTGAGCCTTGACACTTCTAATCAAATAAAATCTCTTCATCTGCGACATAGTCTGCATCACAGCCTAGTCCATTGCTGATTTGACCTGACATTCCATCGGCACAGATTTTGGGATAGATTTTCGAATAAGTGAAGCAGAGGAATCTGACCTTTCTTTCCTATGTAACCCATTGACATTGAAGTAAATTGTAGGATTAAAATGCATTGCAAACCTGAGTAACATTGTATTCAAAATAGTGCTGGAAGAGAGCAGGTTGTGACACAGACAACTTTTGTTATAAATGATTTACATGAGCAAGTTCAAAAGTTCTTACATATTTAATTTGTATCAAAATCTAGACAAAAATGCTGCACACAAAGGTGCATGTTTTAACCGCACTCATATTATTTTAAACTATACTTCATTTTTTTGCATTTAATGTGTTCAGCATAAAGTCTTCAAACTAAGACGTCACATATTTTTCTAATAAGATTGTCCTCTGTGTGATAACACAGTGTGGACCTGGAGGAACATTCTGAGAAATTTCTGAAGAAGGATCCTGACCTGAAACGTCAACTCTCCTGCTCCTCTGATGCTGTCTGGCCTGCTGTGCTCCTCCAGTTCCACACTGTTATCTCTGACTCCAGCATCAGCGGTTCTTACTATCTCTGAGTGTTTTCTGTGTGATATTGTATTTGAGGTTCATGACGTACAATCCAATTGCCTTTTTCAAATGAGCTCAGTACAACTTACTCTGAACGTTTACAACATCTGCAAAGATTGAAAAATATAAATTTTCCTTTGACAAAGCCCATGGTGTCAATGCGTATTTGATGGAATCGCGTTAAAGCGAACACAAGTTCATGTTTTCGAAATAGTGTTCCCCTATTCGTCAGTCACGTTATAGCCAATTTGCATTGCGTTATAGCAGAACCCCTATACCATATTAATGCAGAGACAAATTTGGTTCACGTGTATTACGCACCTCTACAAGAACAGTGACAATCTTGTTTTGATGCTTGACTAACTTACACTTCATTTGGTGGAATCAGTCCTCTCTGTCATGCCATCTCATACAATTCCACTCGTGACTCAAATGGGGGAAGATGCTGCCGTCGCTGCTAAATTGCCTAACCTTCAGCAGACGAGGGTGGGAGTGGAATGGAGAAAGGCTGGACTGAGAAACAAGAATGTATCTGGGCCTTTTATCTGCCTACAGAATGCTGATCTTTTATTCCACTAACTCCTTCATGCTTGAGATAACAAGGTGTAGAGCGGGATGAACACAGCAGGCCAAGCAGCATCAGAGGAGCAGGAAGGCTGATGTTTCGGGCCTAGACCCTTCTTCAGAAATGGGGGAGGGGGAGAGGGTTCTGAAATAAATAGGGAGAGAGGGGGAGGGGGATAGAAGATGGATAGAGGAGAAGATAGGTGGAGAGGAGGCAGACAAGTCAAAGAGGCAGGGATGGAGCCAGTAAAGGTGAATGTTGGTGGGGAGTTAGGGAGGAGATAGGTCAGTCCAGGGAGGACGGACAGGTCAATGGGGCGGGATGAGGTTAGTAGGTAGGAGATGGGAGTGGGGCTTGAGGTGGGAGGAGGGGATAGGTAGGAGGAAGGACAGGTTAGGGAGGTGGGGATGAGCTGGGCTGGTTTTGGGATGCGGTTGGGGGAGAGGAAATTTTGGAGCTTGTGAAGCCCACATTGATACCATTGGGCTGCAGGGTTCCCAAGTGGAATATGAGGTGCTGTTCCTGCAACCTTCGGGTGGCATCGTTGTGGCACTGCAGGACCCCCAGGATGGACATGTCGTCTGAGGAATGGGAGGGGGAGTTAAAATGGTTCGCAACTGGGAGGTGCAGTTGTTTAGTACGAACCAAGCGTAGGTGTTCTGCAAAGTGGTCCCCAAGCCTCCGCTTGGTTTCCCCGATGTAGAGGAGGCCACAACGGGAACAGCGGATGCAGTATACCATATTAGCAGATGTGCAGGTGAACATCTGCTTGATGTGGAAAGTCTTCTTGGGGCCTGGGATACAACAGTTCATCCACGTCACCAACATCTTCCACCCCAACCTTAAGTTCACCTGAACCATCTCTGATACCTCTCTCTCCTTCCTGGACCTCTGTTTCCATCTCTGGCAACCACCTAGAAACCGACATCCATTTCAAGCCCACCGACTCCCGCAGCTACCTGGAATACACCTCCTCCCACCCACCTTCCTGCAAAAACACCATCCCCTATTCCCAATTCCTTCGCCGCCGCCGCATCTTCTCCCAGGATGAGGCATTCCACTCCCGTACCTCTCAGATGTCCTCGTTTTTCAAGGACCGCAACTTCCCCCTGGCAGTGGTTGAGAATGGCCTCAACCGTGTCTCCCGCATTTCCCGCAAAGCATCCCTCACACCCCGTCCCCGCAATAACAACCAAAACAGAATCCCCCTCATCCTCACGTACCACCCCCCCCAACCTCCGGATCCAACGCATCATCCTCCGACACTTCCGCTATCTGCAGTCAGACCCCACCACCAAAGACATTTTTCCCTCCTCACCCTTATCTGCCTTCCGGAGGGACCACTCTCTCCGTGACTCCCTTGTCCGTTCCACACTCCCCACCAGCACCACCACACCCGGCACTTTTCCCTGCAACCGCAGGAAGTGCTACACCTGCTCCTACACCTTCCCCCTCACCCCCATCCCAGGCCTCAAGAAGACTTTCCACATCAAGCAGATTCACCTGCACATCTGCCAATGTGGTATACTGCAGGTATACAAAGAGAGTGTGTGAGGCGGGTGGGAACGGAGAACGGGTGTGTGAGGCGGGTGGGAACGGAGAGGGGGTGTGTTGAGATTGCAGGGATTAATTAATTATTTAACACCAAAATGGCATGGGCAACATTCCAAACATCACTTGTGTCTCACTGAAATAGTCTAAGGATGTGCGGGTTAGGTGGATTGGCCATGTTAAATTGCCCATAGTGTTCAGGGATGTGTCGGTTAGGTGCATTGGCCATGGGAAATGCAGGGTTACAGGATAGGGTATGGGTCTGGGCAGGATGCTGTTATCAGTGGAACTTGTTGGGCCAAATGGCCTGGTTTCGCTTGGTGGGGTTTCTACAGAAAAACTTCATTGAGTACTCCCTTGTTTCTGACAAAGTAATGATCGTGTCAGGTGAGACCTACCTCAGAATCCAAGGTGAGATCTCTGACAATTAGTCTGTGATTTTTAACATTAAATAGTGTTTTTTGCATCTTTGATACTAAAACTGAAGAGGGGATAGGTAGATAAATATCAAAACTGTGCTGGTCTGGCTCATACCAATAAATAGGAGACTGCCTTTAAAAAATTATTACATTAAATTAAAAAAAAAGTCCTTTGTTAATTTGGATGAATATCTATAAAAGAAATGAGAAGTGTTAACTCAGGAATCTAGAACGTGGATTCATTAATGTTGTTGCTTCAGCATAAAATAGGAATATTTAAAGAACACGGTCATTTCAGAATACTCCAGAGTCTCTGGGGGTACGTACTACAGGAGAACATCAATTTGTTTCCTTTCCCGAATATTTGGCAGAGAAGAATCTAGACGTTTTTCGCCATTGTGAGCCTTCAGGTGTCAGAATTGATTAAGGAATGAGTCTTTTTCCTGTTTGCATATGCTGGTGAGTTCTCATTCTCTACTCGTCCATGCAGTGTTTCCGACAGATCTGCTACTTTTGGGAATAGCAAATGAATAATGATCTTGGAGAGACTGAGATTTTGTAGGAGGTAATTTGCAAATTCACGAGGTGTTGTTAAACAGCTAGAGGGTGGCTCGGGTTGTGGAGAGGAAAGAGAGTCAGCCTTAGCTGGTGAGAGATGGGTGCATGGAGTGTTTGGTGCGTGTGAAGTTGCACCTTCAAGATGTGAAGGTTGGGAGAGAATGCTTAACATCATTTCTTTGAACTTTAATTTTAAATTGCATTCTGGTGTCTCTGGTATTATGTATTCTATGTTCAATATCACTTATTGTGGAGTTTAGGTTCTGAACTAGTGACATAAGGGTTTTCATCTGTGGCTATGAATGAGTTTAATGATTAACCTGTAAGTATTTCTATAATGGTGATTTCTTCCAAAAACGGTATGAAAAAGATATGTTTCCTGGAGACCAAAATGGGAATTTATTTGCATTGGGAGAGTTTTTATGAGTGAAAAAAACAAAAAACATATTATATTTGGCTTCTGTTAAAAGAATCCGGAATGGTGGGTTATTTTGGGCTTAGTGGAAACACTCATGCCTTAAAGAAAACTTTTAGTTTCAGTTCAGGTTTGCAGAAGCCCTGCTTGAAGTTGGATCTGTGAAACAGCCTTTCCTGAAGAAAGGTGATTGTTTAGAATTACTAAAAATAGGTTACTTCAGTGGAAGGAGCTGGTTTGAAAGCTCCAGACCAGAAATGTTTGGTTAAAATCCTGAAGGAGTTATTTGAAGCTGAAAAACTCTAAACTCAGTTGTATGAAGACTCAAGGAAGAGACTATTAGATTTTCAAAATGTCATAGTGAGGCAATTTTTCTTCGGTGTGAGTGTTGTAGAGTGGGGAGGGGTCGAATAGCTCATTTAGCTGGATAGCTGGTTTGTAGTGTAGAGTTACACTAACAGTATAAGTTCAATTCCTGCACCAACTGAGGTTACCATGAAGGACTCTCCTTTTCAATCTGGCCCCTTGTTTGAGGTACGGTGACCCTTGGGTTAAACTGCCACCAATCATCTCTCAGTATGATCTGCTAAGCCGATCACAATTTTACCCGTTATCTTTATTATTACAGACTACTGTTGTATTTTATTTTATGATGTGTTTTGAATTTTTTAATCTTGTGTTATGTGTAAACAGCTTGGGTTTTTCCTTCATTGCCTTCATTTACTTTGAGAATTAACTATTATTTTGTTGTTAAAATCAAATTCTGGGTTTTAGTCCCACTCCAGGGCTTAAGCACTGAAATCAAGGCTGATGGTCCAGTGTCGATGGAGTGCTGCAGTTGTCAGAAGTGCTGCGTCTCACATAAGATTGTAGTCTGAGGCCCATCTTCCCACTTGGGTGAATAAGAAAGGTCCTGTGACATTATATGGAAGAAGAGCAAGGAAATTCTGCACAGTGCCCTGGCCAATATTTAACCCTCAATCAACATTAACCAAAATAGGTTACCTGGTCATTATCACATTGCTATTTGTGGAGCTTGCTGTGCGCAAATTGTTGTATTTCTTACATTACAAAGTGACTGTATGTCAGTGGCTGTAAAGTGCTTTGAATTGCATGTTTGTGTGTATTTTATAATCCGAGCCTATGGTATTACAGAATACAAGCTGTGAAGGTGAAAATGAACCCATGATGCAATGTCCTAATGTTGCTTAATGTTCCCTTAATGCTCTTGTAGTGCATCTGCCAGTCTCATGTTTTGAAAATCGTACTGCATCGCGCGCACCAGATTCTATGATTAAAATCTGGCTTGATAGTTCGTATTCTTTTTAATTAATGTGGTAGTGTCTCCCTGAAATGTAAGCATGTAAAGCATGTAAAGCAGCAGCTGTGGCTTTAACAATAAGTTCATTACACGAAAGGAATGCAGATAAAATAGAATAAAACAAGCTATTTATCTATAACATAATTTGAACAACTTGAAAATGCACAGTAAAAATACAATATTCCATCTATCCCAACAGTGTTCCTTTATAGTACTTAAACACCAGAGAGAATTCCTTTCTCTTTTACATCTATAGTTTTGACTGAACCATTTCTTCCATACTTGATCTTGAGAGTTTTATAGGCTCTTCCTTAATTATTCACACAACAAAACTTTGACTTTCTAAGTTCGAATAACCTCTTCAGTGTTCTACTTAGACACCTCTGGTCTCGAACTTTCAAAGTGAAATCCTTACGCTTAGGTAACCTACTTCCTAACTGTTCTGAAGTCATCTCCATTTTCTTTGGTGGAATTGAGTTCTTATAACTAATTCTAAACAGGACTTCTGTGAACTGAACCAAAAGCTTTCCAGGTTATGGCTCCTCATCCTTCTAACTGAAAGCAAGCTAATGCTGCTCATAGAAATTTTCCAATGCAAACAAATTCCCATTACCATTGCAGAAAGTCTCATTTTCAGTCTCATTTCTTTAAAAAAAGGCTCAAGAAATACTGACAAGTCAATAATTGAACCCTCTCACACACACAAACCAAAACTCAAATGCCTCCAACACAAAATCCAAACTCGGAAACACATGGTACTAAAATACATTCATGTCACACACATTACATCACAATTTAATGTGAGGGAATGAACCCGTTAACAGATAAAAATGTTCCAAAAACCTTTATCTGAGCGATAACTTAAAACTCACCTCCAAACCAAGAATTGGAGCTATTAGAAAGAACCTTCAAAAGCTTGTTTGAAGGTGTTGTATTTTGAAGGGATTTTTTTTACTGGGGGATACAGCAAAGGTTTAGGAGGTAAGTTCCATAAGCTGAGGCATTAGCAAAGAAGGCAAGAGAGGTAATAGGAAATGAGGGCGTTGCCATGGAAGAACATAGAGGCAGGTGAATGTGGGCTAAATGGTTGGAGGGACAACATCATTTCTTTATGGAAATTCAAATAAAACAAACTTGCACACTTCCTTTGATCTACTTCATTTTCACTTTTAAAAGATTTTTGAAAGAAGATATCTATGTGGAAAGCAAGAGCATGGCAGAGTAAAACCATGAACTGGATCTATTTAAAATATAGGAAACAGAAACCAGCACCAAGCTATTTATTGTCAAAAGGAGTCTGACAGGAGCCAGTAATTGAATCACTGCTGTTTCTCATTTACGGAGCTGACCTTGATACTGGGATCAAAATGCAAGTTTATCACTTTCTCAAATGACAATAAAACAGAAAAGCACAAGTGGTGGAGAGAACTGAGGGTTTGGAGAAAGATTTAGATAATTTAAATAACCAAGCAGACAGATGGCAGATGAAATATAATGGAAAATGCTTTATTTGGACAAGGTGATGTGATGGAGTTATGAACCCAGCTGATGTTATTACTGGATGAGTCAGATCCCAGTCTGAAATCAAGCTTGATGGATCATGTTTTGTTTTTATTGAACAACGTGGTCTTTCACTGAAACATAAGCATGTAATGCCACAGATTTGCTTTAAACAATAAAACAAAAGTTTACTGTTCAAATGAAATGAAAACAGCAGGGAATAACTCAGGTTATTGAAAATACCAACTTGAAGGATTTTGAAACACTCAGTAAAAATACAATCCCATCTGTCCCAACACCATCACTTTACTGTACTCAAAATTGAGAGAGAGCTCCCATCTCTATCAAATCTGTAGTTTTGTCTTAACTGTTTCTTTCACTTTCCAGTCTTGAAGATTTGAAAACCTCTTCCTTGATTATTTGCACAACTGAGCTCAGCTTCAAATAATCCCTTTAGGGTTCTAACCAAACACATCTGGTCTAGAGCTTTCAACTAAGATCTTTACATTGAAGTGACCTATTTCCTAACCTTTCTGAATGAACTCCTTTCTTTAGGGTGCCTGTTTCTTACATTTAACTTCAATCAGGACTGAGATGAATTGCTACCAAAATCTTTCCACGCCATGGAATTTCCCGTAACCAAATTGATTCCTAATTCAACTAAAATGAACAAAACTTTTCATTTCAATATTTAGTCTGTCCAATTGTAAAACTCTCACTGCAGACTACTTTTCCTATCATTCCAGTGACTCTCTCTCATACTGGTTTTTAACAAAATCATGGCTGCAGATATATTGACAAGTTAATCATTAAACCCCATCACGCACAAAGACCAAAACCCAATGCGACTAGTTGTAAAATACATGAACTATCACACAACATAAACACAGAGTATAAAATGAAATGGTAAAAATTGGTTTAAGAAGACTAACTAAGATTAAGACTGACTAAGGCAAAGAACACATATATCAATGCCTGCAATGGTGCTCAATCATTTTAAAACAAAGGTTTAACATGCTCTGAATTTTTTTTTCTATTCATTTCGTGGGATATGGGTGTCGCTGGCTGGCATTTCTTGCCCATCCCTAGTTACCCTTCAGAAGGTGGTGGTGAGCTGCCTTTTTGAACCGTTGCATTCCTCCTGCTGTGGGTTGACCCACAATACTAGTAGGGAGGGAATTCCAGGATATTGACCCAGCGACAGTGAAGGAACGGCAGTATATTTCCAAGTCAGGATGGTGAGTGACTTGGAAAGGAACTTGGAGGTGGTCGTGTTCCCATATATCTGCTGCCCTTGTCCTTCTAGATGGAAGTGGTTGTGGGCTTGGAAGATTCTGTCTGAGGATCTTTGGTGAATTTCTGCAGTGTATCTTGTAGATAGTACACACTGCTGCTACTGAGCGTCGGGTGGTGGAGGGAGTGGATGCTTGTGGATGTGGTGCCAGTCAAGCGGGCTGCTTTGTCCTGGATGGTGTCAAGCTTCTTGAGTGTTGTTGGGACTGCACTCATCCAAGTAATTGGGGAGTATTCCATCACACTCCTGACTTGTGCCTTGTAGATGGTGGACAGGCTTTGAGGATTCAGGAGATGAGTTTCCTGCTGTAGGATTCCCAGCTTCTGGCCTGCTCTTGTATCCACTGCATTAATGTGGTGAGTCCAGTTGAGTTTCTGATCAACGGTAACCCCCAGGATGTTGATAGTGGGGGTTCAATGATGGTAACACCATTGAATGTGAAGGTGCTGTAGCTAGATTGTCTCTTATTGGTGATGGTCATATCCTGGCATTTGTGAGGTGTGAATGTCACTTCCCACTGGTCAGCCCAAGCCTGGATATTGTCCAAATCTTGTTGCATGTGAACATGGACTGCTTCAGTATCTGAGGAGTCACGAATGGTGCCGAACATTGTGCAGTCATCGATGAACATCCCCAATTCTGACCTTATGATGGATGGAAGGTCATTGATGAAGCAGCTGAAGATGGTTGGGCCTGGGACACTACCCTGAAGAACTCCTGCAGAGATGTCCTGGACCTGGAACGATTGACCTCCCACAACCACGACCATCTTCCTATGTGCCAGGTATGACTCCAACCACCGGAGCGTTTGCCCCCTGATACCCATTGATTCCAGTTTTGCTAGGGCTCTTTGATGCCACACTCGGTTGAATGCAGCCTTAAAATCAAGGGCTGTCACTCTCACCTCATCTCTGGAATTCAGCTATTTTGTCCATGTTTGAACCAAGGCTGTAATGAGGTCAGGAGCTGAGTGGCCCTGGCAGAACCCAAACTGGGCGTCACTGAGCAGGTGATTGCTGAGCAGGTGCTGCTTGATAGCGCTGTTGGTGACACCTTCCATCACTTTACTGATGATCGAGAGGAGACTGATGGGGCAGTAATTGGCCGGGTTGGATTTGTCCTGCTTTTTATGTACAGGACATACTTGGGCAATTTTCCACATTGTCAGGTAGATACCAGTGTTGTAATTGTATTGGAACAGCTTGGCTCGGGGAGCGGCAAGCTCTGGAGCACAAGTCCTCAGTACTATTGCCGGAATATTGTCAGGGCCGGTAGCCTTTGCAGTATCCAGTGTCTCCAAGTGTTTCTTGATATCATGTGGAGTGAATCAAATTGGCTGAAGACAAGTATCTGTAATGCTGGGGACCACTGGAGGAGGCCAAGATGGATCATCCACTTGGCATTTCTGGCTGAAGATTGCTGCGAATACTTCAGTCTTATCTTTTGCACTGATGTACTGGGCTCTTCCACCATTGAGGATGGGGATATTTGTGGAGCCTCCTCCTCTAGTGATTTGTTTAATTGGCCACCACCATTCATGAGTGGAAGTGGCAGGACTGCAGAGCTTAGGTCTGATCCGTTGGTTGTGGGATTGCTTAGCTCTGTCTATCACTTGCTGCTTTCGCTGTTTGGCATGCAAGTAGTCCTGTTTGGTGGCTTCACCAGGTTGATACCTCAACTTCAGGTATGCCTGGTGCTGCTCCTGGCATGCCCTCCTGCACTCTTCATTGAACCAGGGTTGATCCCTTGGCTTGATGGTAATGGTTTAGTGGGGGATATGCCGGGCCATGAGGCTACAGATTGTGCTGGAGTACAATTCTGCTGCTGTTGATGGCTCACAGCGCCTCATGGATGCCCAATCTTGAGTTGCTAGATCTGTGTGAAGCCTGTCCCATTTAGCACGGTGATAGTGCCACACAACAAGATGGAGGTTGGTCTCAATGTGAAGGTGGGACTTTGTCTCCACAAGGACTGTGCGGTGGTCACTCGTACCAATACTGTCATGGACAGATGCACCTGCAGCTGGCAGATTAGTAAGGATGAGGTCAAGTATGTTATTCCCTCTTGTTGGTTCGCTCACCGCCTGCCACAGACCCAGTCTAGCAGCTATGTCCTGTAGGACCTGACCAGCTTGATCTGTAGTACTGCTGCCGAGCCACTCTTGGTGGTGGACATTGAAATACCCCACCCAGAGTACATTTTGTGCCCTTGCCATCCTTAGTGCTGGATATATAGCTGGATCTTGGACTAAAAGTATACGTAAAGCTGGCCCATGTGGTATTGTTGGACAACAACATTGATTTAAATCAATCACTTAAGTGTGGCATGCATCAGACCCACTGATGAAACTGGAACTCAGTTTTGAGAGACATTCTTTTCTTTGTTCATTCATGGGATGTGGGCATTAGTAGCCAGGCTGGCATTTGTTGCCCATCCCTAATTGCCTTTGAACTGATTGGGCATTGCTAAGTCACTTCAGCAGGCAGCTCAGAGTCAACTATGTGGCTGTGGGTCTGGCGTCACACACAGGTCAGACCAGGTAAGCATGGCAGATTTCCTTCCCTGAAGTCAATGAATCAAATGTTATTCAAAAAAATAAATTGATGATTGTTTCGTGGTCACCATTATGAAGACTGTCTTTGAACTTTAGATGTTTTAGAGCGTTATCATCAATATAACGCTGTCAGTGCCCCATCCCACAAGGTTCTCTTTATGTGGCAGAGGGATTACCTAAAGCTGATAACATGCCATTGGTGGTCGGAGGAGCCTTAACTGGCTTTAGCTCTTGATTCTTAACTAGCCACTTACTAGGTACAAATGGTCTCCGTGTGGGAGAACTGACCTTTAATGTCCTCACTGCTACCAGGGATCACATGGCACTCTAACCCTTACCTACCTTACTGTCTGACTTTACAGACCCCCCCTAACTGCTGCCGGAGCACTAGTGAATCCCAAGCCAACGTCTCGGGACCTGGACCCTTTGGTGAGGGTGAGACTGCCGCAGCCCAAGTGGTGACCCTGTTGCCCGGGGTAGATCGCAGAGTGTCGGTGCTGTGTCAGGGAATGAGCCCACCCGCCAGCTGGAAGTCACTGCCCCACATTGAGCCAGAACATTGCCACCTGGTGACTTCCATTACTGCAAAACCCCCTCGTGTGAAGAAATCAGGCTCTATGACCTCGGACCTCCGTCAGAAGCCTTCTATATGTTGCGGTGAAATTTGGATCCTTAAGAACCAGGAAATGGATAAAGTCTTTCATGCTGACAGTGAAGTCAATGTACTATTAATTTAACAACTAGCGAAGTGGCTGGCGTTGGGCCACTGACCACTACGTGCAGAGAGACACAGATTGGTCGTATTGACTAAACTTTCAATCCTGAAGCAACTAAAGTTTACATGATGGTCCAGCAATGCAGATAAGGTGTTCTTCAGAGGGCTAAGGAAGTATACCTTTTTAAAATTGGATTTGTAATTCATGCTCCGTGGTTCTGAAGTTCTCATTCAGCAGTTAGGATTCTAGACAAGGGTTAACTACTGATGAGCTGCCTGTGAGCAGTGTTCTCGAGAAGGATATACCAGGAGGCAGTATATTATCTATTTGTATTTGGCATCTGATGTCCCTAGGTGTAGAACGCTACCGTCTATAAAACAAAGTGACATGAGAAAGAATCTCAGGAAATGTTGCCTGAAATTGGCTTTGCAACAGTTCTATCTGGAAATCAACAGTGACATGGCAATTAGAGCTGTTTGTTCGCTCTAACTGAACCACTAAGGTGAAATAAAAAGGTCTATGGAATGCTTGGATGAACTTGAACTCAAATGCCTGTTTGAAAAGGCTATCATAATCTGTGTGCTGCGGGTGGGTTATTTAGAGACATAGAGATGTACAGCATGGAAACAGACCCAAAACATCCAAACAGGTCCAACCCATACATGCCGACCAGATATTGTAAGTTAACCTAGTCCCATTTGATAGCATTTGGCCCATACTCTTTCAAACCCGTCCTATTCATATATCATCCAAATCCCTTTTGAATGTTGTAATTGTACCAGCCTCCACCTCTTCATCTGGCAGCTCATTCCATACACACACCGCCCTCTGTATGAAAAAGTTGCTCCTTTAGGTCTGTTTTAAATCTTTCCCCTGTTTTAAACCTATGCCCCTCTAGTTTTAGACTCCCCCACCCCGGGGAAAAGAACTTGGCTATTCACCCTATGCATATCCCTCATGATTTTATAAACTCTACAAGGTCACTCCTCAGCCTCCAACGGTCCAGGGAAAATAGCCCCAGCCTATTCAGTCTCTCCCTATAGCCCAAACCCTCCAACCCTAGCAGCATCTTTTCTGAACTCTTTCAAGTTTCACAACATCTGTCCTATAGCACGGAGACCAGAATTGCGCGCAGTATTCCAAAAATGGCCTAACCAATGTCCTATACAACCACAACATGACCTCCCAATTTCTATAAAAACCAAAAGAACTGCAGATGCTGTAAATCAGGAACAAAAACAAAGTTGCTGGATAGGCTCAGCAGGTCTGGCAGCATCTGCGAAGGAAATATCAGAGTTAATGTTTCGGGTCCGATGACTTCCTCAGAACTGATAGTACCTGGGAAAACGTTAGTTTATATGCAGAAAATAGGGAGGGGAGTGGGGTATGAAGTAAACCATAGGATAGAGCCTAAAGAGAGAGAAGAACAGTTGGACAGAAAAAGGAGTTGATAACGATGAGTCTGGGAGGGTGAGTGGTTGTTAATGGGGACTATTAGTGACTAATAACTGGTAGTGTGTAGTGGCAGGCTATGTGATAGCAAGGCCTGGTGTGTGGGGTAGGGGGCTGGGACATGGGAGAGTTCAGGCCCTAAAATTATTGAACTCAATATTGAGTCCAGAGGGCTGCAGGGTCACCAAGTGGAAAATGAGGTGTTGTTCCTCCAGCTTGCGTTGGGCTTCGCTGGAACACTGCAGCAAGCCAGAGACAGAGATGTTGGCCAGGGAACAGGGTGGTGCATTGAAGTGGCAGGCAATGGGTAGTTCAGGATCTTTTATGCGAGATTCTGGGAACCGCCCTCCTCCCCTTTATCAAGGGCCCAAACATACCTTCCAAGTGAAGCAACATTTCACCTGCACTTCCCACAATCAAGTCTACTGCATTCGCTGCTCACAATGTGGTCTCCTCTACACTGGGGAAATGAAGCGTGGACTGGGCGACTGCTTCGCAGAACATCTACGTTCTGCTCACAAAAAAGACCCTGAACTACCCTTTGCCTGACACTTTAACACACCACCCTGTTCCCGGGCCAACATCTCTGTCTCTGGCTTGTTGCAGTGTTCCAGCGAAGCTCAATGCAAGCTGGAGGAACAATACCTTGTTTTCCGCTTGGGGTCCCTGCAGCCCTCCGGACTCAAAATTGAGTTCAATAATTTTAGGGCCTAAGCTCTCCTATGTCCCAGCCCCCTACCTGACACACATCAGGCCTTGTTATCACATAAAAACCAAACGAACCGCGGATGCTGTAAATCAGGAACAAAAGCAAAGTTGCTGGAAAAGCTCAACAGGTCTGGCAGCATCTGTGAAGGAGAAAACAGAGTTAACTTTTCGGGTCCGGTGACCCTTCCTCAGATCTGATGGTGGCTGGGAAAACGTCAGTTTATGTGCAGAAAATAGGGAGCTATATTATCACATAGCCTGCCATTACACACTACCTATTGTTAGTCACTAATAGTCTCCATTAACATCTATTCACCCTCCCAGCCTGATCATTATCAACTTCTTTATCCAACTGTTCTTCTCTTTCTTTAGGCTCTATCCTTTTGTTTACTCCCTGCTCCATCCCTCTCCCTATTTTCTGCATATAAACTAACGTTTTCCCAGTCACCATCAGTTCTGAGGAAGGGTCAGAGGAGAAGAAAGGAAAATACAGTTTTAATTTTGTGAATTCTAGATCTGAGCTGGTGGTTCCCATCAATGATGCCTGTCAAATCTGGTTAGGTACAAAATCAGAAGGATGATTTTTGCCAGCATGCCTGTGTAGTATTGGTATGACATATTGGGAGCGTTGCTGGTGATCTGGGAGCAAGACTGTGTGTTAGCCAGTTTAGCAGAGGTACTGACGTTCTGGCAAATAGCTGAGAGAGCTGTTCTAACATTATATGAGCTTCCAACATCTTAGAATAAGAGTAGGTGGTGGTACGGTGTTGTGATCATGTCACTGGCGTAGTAATCCAAAGGCCCGGGCTAATACTGTGGGAACATAGTTCAAATCTTACCACAATAATAGTGACCACAAAACTATTGGTTGTTGTAGAAACCCATCTGATTCGCTGATGTCCCTTAAGAGAGGGAAATCTGCTGTCCTTGCCTGGTTTGGCCTGCACAAGAATCCAGGTAGTGTTGTTGACTTCTAATGGCTGAGCAAGTCACTCATTTGAATGGCAGGTAGATGATGGACTACAAATTCTGGCCAGTGATTCTCACATCCCATAGAAGAGTAAAGTGACAAAAATATACTTTCCGTTACCCACGTCGACTTTACTGTAATTGCATGATATTGATAGAGTGACCTCAGATTGCACATGTAACTAAAAAGGACATAATTGCAGATAATTGGATATCTACAATTGCAACTTCATTAATTTTATAATAACAGTTTGTAGATAAATTTGCCATCTGTACTGTCATTGCCCTGGTAGCCTGGTGCTGATATCACCCTAGTAGCGCTGTACAGTAGTTTCACATCCCTCTGGACCAACTTAACAATAAAGTTAATTAAATGTAATATTCCTGTCAACCTTGCAAAGTCTTCTGCACTAACCTCTGGAGATTTGTGCCAATTTTTTTTCTATCACAACATTCACAGCTTTACCTCATTTAATTAAAAAAACCAATTAAACGAACTAAAAATATTTCACCCATTAGTCTCATTTGTAATAGTCAGGAGGTGTATGATACAAACACAGTCTCTGTTAATATATTATATTTTTAATAAATGCCACACTTCAGAACTGTGTGCTTCAAGACATTCACCCCAATGAGGATCACTTCCTGATTTTATTGAGTAAGGTCTTGCTTTAGTTTTGAAAGCTAATTTAAAATTCAATTAAATAAAATGGCTCTCAATGGATTTTCCGAGCACATTATGGATAGCCACGTGGCCTATGTCACTGTGTGGATAGAAAAGGCTGCAAAACGCTCACTCAGTAGTCAAAGTTACAAGTATAAGAGAAAAGGTACTGCAGATGCTGGAGAATCCGAGATAACAAGCATGGGGCTGGATGAACACAGCAGGTCAAGCAGCATCATAGGAGCAGGAAAACTTGACGTTTCGGGCCTAAACCCTTCATCAGAAATGGGGGAGGGGAAGAGGGTTCTGAAATAAATAGGGAGAGAGGGGGAGGCGGATAGAGAATGGATAGAGGAGAAGTCATAAAGTCAAGAAAGTTACAAGTATACCCTGGATTCTTTATAAGGTAAGACAATCCAGGGCAGAACTTACACAGTTAATTGTAGGGCCCTGTGGAGACCGAGGGGTGCAGGTACATAGTTCCTTGAAAGTGGTCTCACAGGTAGACAGGATGGTGATGGATAGATTTGGCACTGTTGCCTTCGTCGGTCAGAGCACTGAATATCAGAGTTGGGACATCATGTTACAGCTGTACAAGACAGTGGTGAGGCCACATTTGGAGAATTGCCTACAATTCTGGTCGTCCTGCTATAGGAAGGATGTTATTAAACTGGAAAGGGTGCAGAAAAGATTTACAAGGATATTACTAAGACTGGAAGGTAAAATTTATAAGGAGAAGCTTGGATAGGCTGGGGCTTTTTTCCCTGGAGCGTTGGAGGCTGAGGGGTGACCTTACAGAGGTTTATAAAATCATGAGAGACATAGACAATGTGAATAGCCAAGGTCATTTTTTATCCCAGGATAAGGGAGTCCAAAACTAGAGGCTGTAGACTTAAGGTGAGAGGGAAAAGATTTAAAAGGGACCTGAGGGGCGACTTTTCACTCAGAGGGTAGAACATGTATGGAACAAGCTGCCAGAGGAAGTGTTAGATGCAGATGCAGTTTACAACATTTAAAAGACATTTGGACAGGTACATTGATAGGAAAGGTTTAAAGGGATATGGGCCAAAAGCAGGCAAATGGGACTAGTTTATTTCAGGAAACCTGGTCAACGTGGGTGAGTTGGGTCGAACAGCCTGTTTCCGTGCTGTCTGACTCTCTGACTGTATGCGATCGTGGCTGCTGAGCCAAATTATCAACCACTTTGAATGTTACCTGTCAAAATGCGCAAAAGCAAGTGATTAGCTGAAGGGAATATTCTTATCCAACCCCTTTAAAAACATCTAAATGTGACTATGTCACCTGGGTGTTAATATCTGATAACAAAAAAAAATGCACCAGTGTCACATTCCTGTTGGGAAACATTTGCCGTTGGGGTGGCAATCCGTAAGTCGTGGTGTGCTGCAGGAGTCAGTGCTGGGGTCTTGGTTACTTGCATTATATGTTGGGGTTTGGTTAGCTCAGTTAGCTGGCCAGTTGGCTTGCAGTGCAGGTTGATACCAACCTGGTGGTCTCAATTCCTTCCCACCCGCTCCCGTCACGGCAGATGCGGTGACTCTCCGGATAAACTGCCACCAGTCATCTCTGTCTAGTGAGAGAGCAACCCTCTGGAACTATGGTGACTTCATCATCATCACCATAGTATTCCTTACAGTGTGGAAACAGACCCTTCGGCCCAACAAGTCCATATCAACCCCCAGAGCATCCCATCCAATCCCATTCCCCCTGTAACCCACCTAATCTACACATCTCTGAACACTATGGGCAATTTAGCATGGCCAATCCACCCTAACCTGCACATCTTTGGACTGTGGGAGGAAACCGGAGCACCCGGAGGAAACCCACGCAGACACTGGGAGAATGTGCAAACTCCACACGTTGCCCAAGAGTGGAATTGAACCCAGCAGTGCTAACCACTGAGCCACCGTGTCATACTTGACCTTTCACTTTCCAAATCCAAGCCATTGAACTAAATGTAGGAGAGCTAAGGTTGTGGACGGTGCGATAACAGCTGAGACGGCCGGTGGAGACGACGATTGTGATTCTGCAAAGAGATAGCAACAGATGAGCACTTCAGTAAAAGATGGGCTTAGATAAGGGCAAAGATGACCAATGTTACAGAAGTGACATATTCATGGCAATGATGTCTTATTGGACTTGAAGTTGGATATGGAGGTTGCAAACCATTTGCTTCAACCTGAGACCATGGTAGGAAAGGGAAAAGGAGTTGGGGTGTGTGGGGACTGAAGACATGGCTTCTTGACTTCTGTCAGGAATTTGGGCAAGAGGCCAAGCTGGCCTGCAAAGAAAACTGTGATCCTGTAGACTGTTGCCGTTCTGCAGCATTTATTTCACAGCCTGGACCATTCAGAAGGAGCTGGATGCTCCATAAATTAACAGTAGCGAAGATTCAGCCCCTAGACAGCTAAAAATGGAGAACGTACCTCTTCAGAAAAGCAGGTGGACAGTCCCTGTAAAACCACAGTCACGGTTCAGGGACAGCACACAGCTTTCTCTTTTACCATGTGGTTTGATGTGTTTGGGGTTTTCACAGACTGCTTGAGGAGAAAGCAAAGTCAAGAACGAGCTTCAACCTTAGACTTCAAAGTAACATGATTTGTTGTCCATTAATATAAAAACTGGCTGTAAATGGTAATGACAGGTAAACAGACTCTGAAGGACTAATCTATCTTACTTGTGTGTTCGCATCTTTACAGCAGTCTGCTCTGGCACACAGTTCCAGACTCGACAACTCTGGTTGTTGTAGTGTCGCAGTATTATTCCAGAATGTTTTAAATCCACCTACTCGGGTCATTCGTCCTCAGGGATATACAGCTTATTGAGATCTTGCTCTGGGGTCCAAATGCCTTTATGTAGTATATTCTTGTGACTCTACAGAAAAAACAGAGTCCGGGAAAGATGCGATACCCTGGGAATTTCTGTTGGCACTTTATCCCTCAGATGCTGAGTTATCACCATTGCGTTGGTACTTCTATCGTTTTCGTGCAGCTGACCATATGGACAGAATGGACAGCATAAAGCCCTGACACACATTGGAGTTCCTCAACACCACGCTCTAGTGCTGTAGGAGCTCAATGACAAACTGCCCAATGCACCCAGCATTTGCTGGAATAGGCCCGTCGACCTCCTTTGATAGTCTAGGACTCATGGTGCCAGCATCGGAGTGCTTAATGGCAGAGGTACTTGTGATCATGCCCCCTGGGGACCTGGAACCAGGGGCATCCTATCCCTCAGGCCAGCTCTGGCACATTGGTAGCCAGTGATTTATCTGTGCATCGAAGCCCACTTGTTGTCAATCTTTCAGCCAGTGCTAGTTCTAATCGCTGGTGAGGGATTGGTGGGGGGAGGAGACTGCATCTTCAAAAAGAGGAGACCAGCCTTCCTGAAACTGGCACAGCGGCATTTCCTGCACTTTACAGTGTGGTGGGTTACTTTGTAGCGCAACAGGAGAAGGGCGAAGAGAAGGCTGATTGGTGGTGAAAGCAGCTGCAGTTTTTGTCACGCGGAATGTGTCGGCAGAAGATGGAAATGCGAAGAAATCCCGTGCAATGTCTCTTCCGCTGCAGCTGCTCACTGTGGTCACGGCCATGATGCTTTCATGACAGTCAGCACTGCAACTGGGGAAGGTATACACAGACAGACACAGTCTCCTCCAGTTACTGCTTCTTCCCATCACACTATCCAGGGAGAGAGAAGGGAGTGCATCACAGACAACATTTTGTTGTCATGCAGAGGGCCCCATTCAGTCCATCTGCACTGACTCTCTGAGCAATTCACCATGTATTGCCATTTTCCTGCCCTATCTCTGTAACCCTCACCTTCTCCCTTTTGCAACTAACAGTCTGATTCCCTTTTGAATGTTTTTTTGTTGAAGCTGGCTCCAGCACCCATTCAGGCAATGCGTTCCAGACCCTAACCACTTGCTGCTTTACCTTGTATCACATTTGTTCTTTTACCTCTGGCTGTCCATCCTCTCAGCAGTGGGAGCAGTTTCTCCCCGTCTGTTCTGTTCGCACCCCTAATGTTTAACACCGCTGTCAAATAACAAAATCCCTACAGTGTGGAACAAGGCCATTCGGAAATTTGAGTCAAGACTGACCCTCCAAGGACGACCCCTCCCAGACCCAAACCCCACACTCTGTGCCCATAATGCCACATTTCCCGAGGCCAACCCACCTAGCCTGCACGTCCCTGGACACTATGGGGTAATTTAGCATGGCCAATCCACCTAACGTGCACATCTTTGGACTGTGGGAGGAAACCGGCACAGTCAGGGGGAGAATGTGCAAACTTTCTACAAGTTTGAATGTTCTCCCCATGTCTGGGTTACCCCTGGGTGCTTTGGTTTCCTGCCACAGTCCAATATGTACAGGTTAGTTGGGTTGGACATGGTAAATTAACCCATAGTGTCCAGGGATGTGCAGGTTAGCTGGACTGGCCATGGTAATTATGGGGACCGGGTGGTCTGTGTAGGATGCTCTTTAGAGGGTCGGTGCAGATTTAATGGGCTGAATGGCCTCTATCTGCACTGTAGGGATTCTATGGTGAGGGTGGGAATTGCACAGTATGGGGTGAAGGACATGAACTTTGTGCAACACTGTATGAGGTTGTAAAGAAGCCTGGGAGAAGCCTGTACAACATCAATAGCAGAGTGTTTGCCAATTAAATAAACTTGTGAAGGATTTGATTTAAATAGAAGTTCATAAACACCGACGCATCACTGGACGCTAGTGGAAGTGATTGAGACCAGCTCACTGCCACCTTTGTTTAAACTGGGAGGATAATACACCACAGGGAAAGCCATCACTGCTGTTCTAATGTGTGTAAGTTTTAAGCGAGAAAGACTTGCATATGTAAAGCACCTTTTAGGACTACCAGACACCTCAAAATATTTTGCAGCCGTTGAAGTATTTTTTGAAGTGTCGTCTCTGTTGTATGTAGGGAACATCTCTACTGTGTGTCTTCCAAATGTCCCTACACATTGTTGTAGTACACAGCAAAAAGAAACTGCATTTACATAGCACCTTTCATAACTTCTGGATGATCCAAAACTCTTCACAACCAATGAAGTACTTTTAAACCACAGTCACTATCTTATGTGGGAAATGTGCAAACCAGTTTATGCACAGCAAGCTCCTGTAAACAACAAGGTGATAATGACCGAGATAACTTTTTTTCGTAGTATTGACGGGGTTACTGCTGCTCTTCAGCATAGTGCCATGAGGTCTTTAACATCCTCCTGAGGGAGCAGACAGGGTTTAATCTTCAAGTCTCATTGAAAATCCCCAATTGCCCGTCTCTCCCTCCAGTCTGATGGGCAGTGCCAACAGTTTGGCACACAATGCCAGTGCATTAGGTCAGACGTGGCATGTTTTTAATGTGTCACAGCACTCTTGAGTGCTGACCAAACAATGCAGTGTAAACCTGACTCTACAGCTCAGTGCACTGTGGGACAGGATGGATCTGAAGGAATGGAGGAAGACTGCATGGTGAGGGGAAGGGTGTAGGCCCCCTCCAAAAAACCTCACGGTCAGCCTGAAATGCTGGGGGTTAGCACGTGTGCTGTGACACCCCCAGCATTGTGTGTCTCAACCATTGAAATGAATGTCTTCTGCTATCACCTCACTTGGAAATAGCACGGCAGCACAGACTATGACCCGGAAGGGTGTATTTTCTATCCTGCACTTGACCACTTCTGAAATAGAGCCACAGAATTCCCGGAAAAGTAGCATCAACACCGTTGTTTTGTCCTTTGTCTTGGCAGCTGTTCTGTCAGTATTGCAGTGCGTTAGCACGAGGGCAGAAAGTCCCCTCTGTGCATCGGTGACAATAGGTCACCACAGCCTAGCCAAGTCAGAAAGAAGAAAAGGACAGGACATAGAGGAGGTGATGGCCTAGTGGCATTATCGCTGGACTGTTAATCCCGAGACCCAGATAATGTTCTTGAGACCTGGGTTCGAATCCTGCCATGGCAGATGGTGGAATTTGAATACAATAAATATCTGAAATTAAGAATCTAATGATGACCACGAATCCATTGTCAATTGTCGGGAAAAACCCATCTGGTTCACTAATGTCCTTTAGGGAAGGAAACTGCCATCTTTACCTGGTCTGGCCTACATATGACTCCAGATCCACAGCAATGTGGTTGACTCTTAACTGCCCTGTGGGCAATTAGGGATGGGCAATTAATGCTACCTTGCTGGTGACGCCCTCATCCTGTGAATGAATAAAAAAATGGTGAAGGGTAACAAGGTAGGTTAAGGGTGGAGTGGAGCAAACACATTGGCACCGACCTTAGGCTGAAGGGGCTATTTCTGCACTGTTGGTTTCATATCTTCATACATACTTGTTTCCTCCTTTTGGGGAATAATGGCGATGTGCTCGGGGAAGGAATATTAGGCTGCTTATTAACTTATTTATCTGTGTTATGAACACACCTTCCTTAACCCACAGATCCTTGACTGCAACTTGAACCTCCTGTCTTAGAGGGGAGGAATGCTACCTATTGAGCAACGGGACTTCCAAATTCTGTGTTGGAAGTAGTACCGATTTTTATGCAGATCAGTGCCTTGTTTAACCAATAACGACGTGCAATAATTCCAGAAGACGGCACTGGATAATGACAGGAAGCAGAGATTGGCCAGTGTACATCCTCTTTATAAATGGAGTCTGAAGCCTATTTTCATGTCTGTCAATTCAACACAGAGTGACTAACTTCGTGGAGGATGGGGATAAGCTTTAAGTTGATTTTAGCCTGTGTGACAGACTGTCCTATGTAATTACCCACGATGGGAGGCATTGGCACAGTGGTAATGTCACAGGCTGAGTAATCCTGAACTCCCAGGTTAATGGGGACAAGAGTTTGAATCCCACTATGGCAGATGGTGAACTTTGAATTCATTGAAGGGAGTAAAAACCTGGTGTTTAATCTGGCCACATTGCGACTCCAGACCTTAAAGCAGTGTCTCTTAACTACCC
Source organism: Ginglymostoma cirratum (assembly GCA_024137785.1). NCBI lineage: Eukaryota > Metazoa > Chordata > Chondrichthyes > Orectolobiformes > Ginglymostomatidae > Ginglymostoma > Ginglymostoma cirratum. The sequence continues at coordinate 26,707,841 of JAHRHZ010000029.1, forward strand.
TCTTGGGGGCTAAATGCTGGGCTAGCCAGCAACTCCGACATCCCATGAACAAATCATGAACAGAATTTGTAACCCTGTAGCGACAATAATCAGAATGCAATTGAGTTAATACACTCAGCAGGTAGTCTGCACTTCAGCCCACCTATTCAGACCAAAGCACATGATATAAGATAGCAGCAGAACAGCAGCCAGCAATTTATGTAATTCTTCACTTGACTCTGACATGGTAAAACTGACCTTTACAGATTTTCCTCAATTGAACTGTGACGTTACATCATAGCACAGGCTTGATGGGCCAAATAGACACTCTGCTGTGCCACTCACTCAAAAGTGAGTGCAGTCACTCAGTGTGACTTAGATATTGTTGCAAAAACAGAAGTTGCTGGAAAAGAGATAGTAGGAACTGCCGATGCTGGAGTCAGAGATAACATAGTGTGGAGCTGGAGGGAAACAGCAGGTCAGGCAGCATCAGGGGAGCAGGAAAGTTGACGTTTCAGGTCGGGACTCTTCTTCAGACCCTTACTAAGTTCTGAGGAAGGGTTACCGGACCCGAAACGTTAACTCTGATTTTTTTTTTCTTTACAGATGCTGCCAGACCTGCTGAGCTTTTCCAGCAACTTCTGTTTCTGTTTCTGATTTACAGCATCCACGGTTCTTTCGGTTTTTATTAGATATTTTTGCACCTGGCTGTGAAAATACAGTCGGTATTGTTTTATTGATCAATAATTCTTTGTGCCCTTCGGAATTCTGTACTCGTTCCCAACTAATGGGATCAGAGAGAGCAATATTTGGTAAGTTTGCAGGTAGATTCTTGCTTTATTTATATCTGTTTGACTTCATGGGGGCCAATTGTAGAAGGGGTGGGTGTGGTCTCTAGTGTGGAGTGATGGAAAGAACCTAAAGCAGTTTGGTAGGGATTAAACATTTCAGTTCATTTAATTATATTGGACGTATTTCTCCAGAATCTGGCTCTGTAAATACTTTAATTACAGGTTTAATGTTGTATAATTCTGAATGGAGCTTGTTTAATGTTCTTGTTCCTTTTTGCCTGCTGTGCCATTCAGTGTTTTCATCGTTCACTGTTGCTGTTATGGGCACCACACAGTCCTGATGAATGATAATCCTTCAAATATTTACATGGTTTCTTTATCGTGATAAATGTCAGACACTGACGCTGCTTCTGATGGTTCAAAATGATGTCGAGTAATTTCGCACCATCTCACGTGGGAGTTGTGAGGAACAATGAGACGAAAGCCAGCTTGGTTGAGGATAGTCGCACCTTTTGTCTCACATCTCTAGGTTTGCAGATTCAAGCTGCATTCCTACAGTGCAGCTGGTAG
>JAHRHZ010000029.1:26720362-26731786 GCA_024137785.1 Ginglymostoma cirratum
TATATATATGTATATATGTGTGTGTATGTGTATATGTGTGTATATATGTGTGTGTATGTGTATATGTGTGTGTATGTGTATATGTATGTGTATATGTGTGTATATATGTGTATATATGTGTGTGTATGTGTATATGTGTGTATATATGTATATATATATGTGTATATATATGTTGTGTGTCTCTCCTTCCCCACTGCAAGCAAAGCAACAGTGTAAACACAGCTCACAATGAGTTCCAGTAACCTGTTCTTAAAAGTAATTTTTTCTACATCGTTGGCTTTTAAAACAGTCATTTTCCAGTTTTGTGTCCATGATTAAAAACAAAATAAACGGGGCAGTCTCTGCAATCAGCAATGGTTGGCATTTGAAGAATTAGTACGTCTTTTTCAAATAAAGATGTACATTCCTTAAAGGTAAAAATAGGCAACAAGAAAAGCAAAAGGACCCTGGCTATTTCAGATTTGTGGCTCCTACAGTTTCCTTTTGCATTTAGAAAGACTGTTATGTTAAATCTTTAGAATTCAGATTATATTCCTTCGAAAGGCTTATCATTTTTGGCTCAAGCTTTGTGACACCTGTCTTTATAGAAGGCACCTGACATTGCTGATGTGAAACCACGTCTTTGTGAGATTATTTCTGTCAGATATTTGAAGACTCTTGTCCCTATAAATAACAAGAGACATGCTGTGGCCCTGTCAGCGTAATTGAGCAAAATAAATTGCTCAGCTTTTGTACATTGGCATGAATGAGCAAAAAAATTCTTTTGAAAGACTGACCTGCTTAATGAATGTGTAGCAGGCTGCTCTTTATCCTTTTGCTATAAGGTAATGTCCCCATTGTAAGACTCGCCTGAACGGAAGTTTTACAACTTGGAATTATCTGATTTAACAGCTGTGGTTGCAATGTTAAATAGTTTGGTTGATCTCTGTTTGATTATGTTTGTCTGGCTGCCTGATCTGTGTTCAATATGCTTGATTAAGTAAACCTGAGTGTAGCCTCTGAGTGTTAAAGTGAACAATAGATTCTAGAAAAAGACCTGAACTTTGAACAGGTTCCGAGATATCTTGCAACTGAAGCGCACTGTCAATAAATCTTGTATCATCTTTTAATTTCTCTGAGGTCACTCAGAGGAATACTGAAGAAAGTTAAAAGATTTGAAACACCTCAGACATCAAGTAGTAAGCCACAGTGAAAGGCTAAATAAGGACAAAGCAAATTCTGAAGATAAATGAGCCAACATCTACAGCATTTTGAAGATATTCCGCGCACCCCCCCCCCATACTGCAGCAGATTTGATGTGGATAAAGTTGGGAAGGTGTCAGGACCACTAACCCACTACCTCCCCATCCCAATTAAATGTCAAAGCCACCAAAGGGGAAGGCACAAAATTCCAATTGTCATCTAAGCAGAGCAATTTCGAACACCGTTTGAGTGATATTTCCCTACCTGTACCCAAAGGGGAAACCTTGCCCTACAAAGTGTGAGACAAATACACGTTAGATTATCGAACTTTGCATGATCATCAGACCTGCTTTACAGTTGCCTTTTATGTATTTGACAGCTTCTACTCACCTCACCTTCCCTGCAAGAAATCTGTTCCTTCCACATCCCACACTTTTCAAGCCCTCCACATCTGATTTGGTGAAGTAACATTGGCAGGGAGAGAGCAGCTCCCGCAATTTTAAGTTAAACTTGATGTGTGCTCAACAAGATCACCACTCTTTGTGTGTATCACTGTGTCTTTGGGCACTATGACTCCTAAAGTATAAGCTCTTACTGCTTCCCTTTAGTGTCTAATAGACACTGCCAGTCTTGTAACCAGCAAGGTGATGGCAAATAATACATGAGGCTTTTTGTTCGCTGATTACCAATAACAGCAGTTATTTAGTGCATGTGTTTGTAAACTCAGTTCCCGAAAGCAATGGGAAGGCTTGAAAAACTGAAAGCATTGTTGCACCATTATTGAGCACGGCTGGAGATTGCTTGAAAGTAGCTCTGAACAGCGTAGAGCGTACATACCTGACCTCGATCTGACCCAATGGGAAATAGAAATGCAATGAGCTGCACACAAGGGCTTATAAAATACAATGCAGTGCCAATGTGCATGTTTTGCAGAAATGACCCTGGCAACATTTTTGCCAGCTTCAGACCCAGTTCATGTTCCCTTTTACATCTCTGTTCTATTGCACACAACCTTGCTGCTCTTGTCCTCACCCTGAGGACTGCGGCCAGTTGTATTATCAGGGACCAGGAGCAGTGGTACCATTGCCCTTATTCCCAGGGCCATTACCTATTCTAATAGTCAGACCTTCGTCCAGTAATGTCCTAGACATAACCTTTGCCACTGGTCACTAGTTGGATATTGAGCAACCACATCCAGAGCAGCTTTGCTTCAATGTGGCCTTGGAATCCTGCTCCATCCAGTCTCCAGTACTCACTTTCCCAAAGCTGTGAGCATTCAGTTGTTCACGTGTTCTGTGTTTGATTATGAAAGGCTGGTAACTGATCTATGCTCACAGTGTTTGAATGGCTAAACGTGGGCGTTGACTCGGAGACTGGATTTAGCAGCTTCTTATTTACCTGAGAGCTGAAACATCATGTAGACATTTTAGGACACTGTATGGAACTTTGTAAATAAATCTCCTGCACATGTAGAAACTAGTGTCAGTTCTGCTTTGTTTTGAACCAAACCAAATATACCAAATATGCACCACTTTAGGGGTCTGGCCTCAGTTTGTATTCTTACGTGAACTGTTCCCTTCCCATGATCCATTCCTCACTTTACTGGTCCAGCATGGTGTGGAATCTACTAACAATAGGTGAAAGGTATTCGCGACAGAATATCTTTCTATGTGTGCATGTGTGAGTGATACATTCTTGTTTGCTCTGCATATTGTCTCTGCCTGTTGTCCTGTACCTGATGAGCATTGACTTACATTCGCAGCTAACCTGTATCCATGCTCCATACCACAAGGCTTTACACAGCTGGAGGACTGCAGGGTTTACTGAATTAATCTTCCCACTGGCCCAGCCAGCTCTATGTTTGTGTCCTCATTTTCTGGTCATGTTAATATTTCTACATCTGTCAGTCCTTTCCAGTAGTCCCTTAAAGCTTTCAGAATAGCTCAATTCTCCGTTCTGTGCTCCAGGACTTGGTGGGTTTTATCTCCTTATTTCAAATAATTTTTATTACATTAAGTCTGATAAATCTTGCCTAAACATTTAAATGTTTTAATATATATGATTCTGTCTGTATTTTTAGCTTTTCCTAACCAATTTTAGTTACAATGTATATTGCTTTTTAAAATGATTTGTCTGACTTCTTTAAAATACAGAAGACTATGATTTATTAAAATGCTTCTGAAAATTATTGCACGTCGTAAAAAGAATGTTTAATTTTTTTTACTTTTTAAAAAATTGATTGCTGTGAAATAAATCTAATTCCACTCGATAATTTTTCAACATGATAATTGCAACATCCTAGTTCATAATGATTTTTGGTGATAGTAACTTCCAGGCACCAACATCTGCCGTTTGTTCCTGGCTGACACACTTCTTTTTATTCTGGGCTGTGCATGTCGTTGGCAGGGTCAGCATTTATTGCCTGTTCCTAGTTCCCCTTGAATAGGTGGTGAGCTGCCTTCTTGAACACACATTCTATGGGCTCCAGGTACAGCCATTGCTAAAGTGCTGTGATAGGGATGGAGTTCCTGATTCTGATTCAGTGGCAGTGAAAGGACAGATTGTGGTTCCAGGTCAAGATGTTGTGTGGCTTGGAGGGGAACCTGTAGATGGTGATGCTCCCATGCATCTGCTCCCCTTGCCCTACTGAGTGGTAGAGGCTGCAGGTTCGGAAGGTGCTGCTGTAAGGGGCTTGGCAAGTTTCTGCATTGCATTGCACAGATAGTGCGTACCGCTGTCACTGTGCGTCAGTGGTGGATGGAGTGAATATTAGAAGTTGTGACTAGGGTGCCAGTCATGTGGGCTGCTTTTTCCTGGATTATGTTGAACTTCTTGAGTGTTGCATCCAAACAGGTGGAGAGCATTTTTTAAAATTTATTTGTGGGATGTGGGCATCACTGTCTGGCCAGCATTTCCTGCCCATCCCTAGTTGCCCTTGAGAAGGTGGTGGTGCGCTGCCTTTTTGAATCGCTGCAGCCCTCCTGCTGTGGGTTGACCCACAATGCCATTATGGAGGGAATTCCAGGATTTTGACTCAGCAACAGTGAAGAAAGGAGGTGAGTTACTTGCTGCAGTATTCCTAGCCACTGTGTATATATGGTGAGTCCATTTGAGTTGTGGAGCGTTTATTGTGTGAAAACCTATTTGTCAAAATGGACAAATGAGTATTCCAGTATGTAAGTGTATTGATAGACGTTCAGGTGCAGTTACAATGACACTTTGGCTGATCAATTTCACTGCTGGAAACTTTTACTCAAGAGTAACGCTTGATCGCTCTGAGTCACAAAGACCTCGAACCTAGTTCTCAGTGGCACCCAAAACCTAATTCTTTATGTTAAATTTTTGCGTGATGGAAATGTAGTGAAATCTTATCCTGTTTTCCCACTCAACGCTGTGGACTGGGTCACAGTTCCATTGATTCTTAAAGATGGCAGAATTCCAACAAAACAATATTTGTCCCAGCATCCAAATACATTCTCATCTGATTACAATCTTCATCTGTTTGAATCAATTTCTTGCTCCAAGGTCTCAGCTATTAATGGGGTTTAGACTAAAATCTGTGTTGATCTAACTGTGACTGAACTAATAACTGTACGTAAGTAATAATGTATGAATCATTTGGGACAATTCGCATTGAAATAAGACGACAATAAAAAATAAGTGGCACATTTGATCTTGCGTTTATTACAGATGTTTTGGATAGTTTTGGTTCTATTACTTGAGGAAGGACATAGTTGTATATGAGGCAGCTCAGAATAGGTTCACTAGATTGATTCCTGACATGAGTTGTTGGTCTTATGAAGAAAGTTTGAGCCGTTTGTGCCTACACTATCTGGAGTTGAGAAGAATCAGAGATCTAATTGTGGTGTGTATGATGCTAAACGGCATTGACAACGTGGAGATAGAGAGGAAGTTTCCTCCTTGTTGGGAAATCTAAAGTGGGGGATCATAGTTTTAGCATAACGTGTGACAGATTTAAAACAGCCGAGGAGAAATTACTTCTCTCAAAGGGATGCGAATGTGTGGAACTCAGTACCCCAGAGTGCGATGGATGCCAGGACATTGAGTAAATTTAAGGAGGAGATAAATTTTTAATTATTAATGGGGTGAAGGATAATGGGGAGCAGGCAGTAAAGTGGAGTTGAGTCTGAGAAGAGATCAGCTACGATAGTATTAAATGACAAAGCAGGTTCAAGGGGCTGAATTTCTGACTGCAGCCCCTCGTTCTTATGTATTTACTATTCAGACTTTTATGGTAGAATTTGGTGTTTTCAGTGGTAGTCCCATAAAGTCCTCAGTTGGGGTTCGGGAAACGTTAAGGGAGAATGTCGCTATTTCTAGCAGTTGGAAGCTCATCTTTCGAGAAGGATAATGGATCAGTACCCTCATGCCCCCTCTCCCAGTTAGGACCCAGCGGAAGCAAATGATCCTACTGACGCACTGCGTTCCCCCAAGAAAACATTAAAAGACTCTGTAAGAGCCCTCTTGTAGTATACCAGTCCTCCCCAGATCAACCAGCCTCAACATTGAGCAATACTCTGGGCTTTACGGCGATGACATTTACTGTTGAGGGCCAATAGGCTTCCAGTTGAGAGCTCATAGGGATGTTTGATATGGAGGTGCCGGTGTTGGACGGGGGTGGACAAAGTCAGAAGTCACTTGGCACCAGGTTATAGCTCAACAGGTTTATTTGAAATCGCACTGAAAGCTTGTAGTTTCAAATAAATCTGTTGGACTATAACCTGGTGTCGTGTGACTTCTCTCAGGGATCTGCCCACCAGTCTGTGAATGTCATTCTCTGGTAAGAGTGTTCTGATTTGCAAACAGATTTGCAACAATTAGACTTTACGGCGTTAAACGGTCAAAACTTTAGAAGCAAAAAGTACACAATGCTATTTGAAATGGTTTAACTCACTGAACGTATTTCTAAGCTGCAACAAGAGACACCTTACCCATCTACATTATTGCTTTTAATCATGGGAACAATAACAGGTTTGAGGGTGAATTTCAAAAGCATTGAGCTTCATAATGCCCGAATCTGTCTATCAAAAAGCAGCTTCAAAGTGCATTTTAATGTATTCTTTCATATTGTAATGCTGACATGAGGTTATTGTCTGAATGGTAATTTAGTAGGTTCACCATCGATGTAGATAGCAAGTGATATGACAATGAAAGATTGACACTGTCTTCCACAAACAACAGTTTATGGAGATTAATTGTTCACTTAAAGGTTGTGATTGACAGATTTTTGTAAAGTGTAAGTATTAAGAAATGTGGGGCATTGATGACTATTGGGAGTTAGGTTACAGATTAACTATGATCTCATTGAATGGGTGAGTGTGTTTGATTGATAAGTGGCCTCCTGCAGTTTCTGTCGTACTCTTTGTCTATTTCTGAAAGAGAAAAACATTTTTTATACTGTTAGGAGCTACAAAATAGTCAGTGATGCAATCCAAAAATGGCAAGCTTTTGAAAAAGTAGAATGGCCATGAAATGTGATCAGAATAACTTTCCAGCGATACTGCATTGCATGGTTTAAGTTAGGAACACAAAAAGAAATTCAAATCACTTATAGAAACTAGCAACCATTAGTCCAAATAAATGGAATACCAAGAATATGATTGATGACCTAAAACATTCACCTTACCTTCACTTCTGCATAAATGCTGTGTGACCCACAGAGCCTTTTCCAAGGTTCTATTTCCGTGAGATGTAATATTCCGCAATATTAGAGAGACCCATTGGGAGGACATTTGTGTGATGCTGTGGTCTAACTGTTGGAATCGGTGACTTCTGTCTTTCAGTGAACTGAAGCAGAAACTGAGTGAGGAAGGCAACAAACGCACAATCCTTTCCAAGCAGGAGAAGTTCAATGAGAACTGCTGCATCCGCTGTTGTAGCCCATTCACCTTCCTCATTAACACCAAGCGCCCTTGTATTGACTGCAAGTTCAACGTCTGCAAGAACTGTGGTGCATACAGTAAGAAAGAGAAGGCCTGGATCTGTACGGTGTGTCACCAGGCCCGGTAAGTCCTGCTTCTCTCCATCTGACCCTTTTTATGAACTTTATTGACATTATGATTGAATAAACCTCGTTTAGTCTCAAACTTCATGATGAACTAATGGTTGCAACAGAGTTGAGTATTTACACAGATTGGGACTTGGTACATACACGGACACATCTTAATATTTGATCATTTCCACTGTTAGATTTTCTACAGAGACACGGCGTGGACGGTATCATTATGTTGATTGAAAAAATGTGAACTAAATGCTTCTATGACTGTAATGAAGCATATTCATGATCTCAAACTAATTTGCAAATGGCAGAACTTTTTATCCATTTTGCGAATTAACATTGTCTTTTTAATAGTTGGTTATCTCTTCTGCAAGGCACATTCTGATTTGGAACAGGCAGTTCCTGTCTCCAATCTATCTCTGAACTCTTCATTGTGCATCTTTTCTCGGTCTTTACCGTGTGACTTTGAGCTCAACCAAATCTCTGCCTGTGTGCACCCTAACTTGTAGAAAGGTCCATGTGAGCATCACCCTTGCGCTGGCTGACCTTCTCCTAGTCTGGAAATGCCTCTGTTTTAAAATTCTCATCCTTGATTTTGAACCCCTGCATGTCTCTGCACCTCATCTGGCTTTACCGCCCTCTGAGATCTCCAAATTTCTCCATCCTCTTGCATTTTCCCCAATCTCTGTAATTCCCTCCCAAATCCAATTCACTTTGCTACAGCATTCAAAGAAGAACAAAGAACAAAGAAAATTACAGCACAGGAACAGTTCCTTCAGCCCTCCAAGCCTGCGCCGATCCAGATCTTCTATCTAAACCTGTCGCCTATTTTCCAAGGATCTTTATCCCTCTGCTCCCTGTCCATTCATGTATCTGTCTAGATACAGTTTAAATGACGCTATTGTGCCCACCTCTATCACCTCTGCTGGCAACGCATTCCAGGCACACACCACCCTCGACATAAAGAACTTTCCATACATCATAATTATGCATTTGCATTGCTAAAAGTTTGTTTGAGGGTTACCTCAGAATCATTTCTAATGTATGAGCAGCAAGGGACATTTGTCAGGCAATTTGTGTTTAATATTCATTGCCTATAATAGGAAAGGAATTTAATGAAAAATTGCAACTTACAACAGTAGGAAATTTTGGAGTGGTTCCAAAGAGAGGTCGTCACGAAGTCATGTTGCCTCCTGCTACAACTGGTGCAAACATTGGCATTATCATGAATTGCCTGCTTCCTGTGGCTGAGGACATGGTGCCAGAGACACGCTGTGGCTTCACCTTCCAGAGGGCTGTGGCTGAGGACATGGTGCCAGAGACACGCTTTGGCTTCACACCTTCCAGAGGAACCTTGGGAAGGGTCTTTGTTGCCATGTGAAGCCAAGAACAATGTCTCAAACTTTTCATTCCATTTGTCAACCCCTAACTGAAAGCAAAACTCTCACCTCCACATTCCCCAACGATCATTGGAAATAGCATAATAGACAGCTGGAGGTTACAGGTTACCCAAGCCAAACTGCACCTATATCACTCTAAGCTCTCCCTTGCAGAACCTCACTGCCCTCATGAACCACAAGGGCTTCCACATGCGGCTTATTTGTAACCTTTGGCTATGCAGCGTGTGGTAATGTTTTACCTTGCTTGGCTACTCCGTTCTGTTTTATATGGCAACAAATTTCTACCTTTCCAATCCCTGCCCCAACCCAACAGTTTGCAGATGGACTTGCCCCTGAATCTATAGTTCCCAGCTTCTCTCAAGAAACACATAGTCTGTGACTGAACTGCACTCCAGTCTCATGTTCATGGATTCACTGGAACTTCCGTCAATTGAGCAGCAATTTGGATTTCTGGGTATATCTGGGGCAGCTTGCGATACAGCTCCAAAAAGTATCTCATATGATAGTGTTATGCCAAATGATGTGCATGTAAGTTGCCTCCTGTATACTAAAGCTTCAGACAAGTACACCTCACTGCATTCAGTTGGAAATTCCGTTTCCTTCCTCAGCCATCCTTGCAGTAATTAGTTTCGACTGGTAATAAATGAGCATAATTTTGTGCGACATTACAGTGTATCCTTTGGGCTGGATTAGCATTGCATGAATTCATTTTATTTAAGACTTTTAGAAGCAGCAAAAATAAGAAGATGTATCTGGATTCAGCTCTGATTCCGAAAGAGACAGATGATACTTTAGCGATCCACACCACCCACCCCTTGAAAGTTTGGAATGCAGTAATTTGGAATAAAAGAAAAACTGTCAATGCTGGAGAGGACAAGCAGAATCAGTGAGGAGAAACAATTAGTGCTTCATCACAGCCCTTCAACTGCTACCTGAAACTTCTGAGTGGCTTTTATTTTCTTGCTTGAAGTTCAACAGCATTAGCAGTGGGATGAAAATGATCATAAATTTGTGTTAAATTTACAAGACAGGTTTCTAAGGTATCAAATTTTTAAGTGTTCAAGGCTTAAACCAGCGTCAGAAGTCATAATGCAATTAATTAGTCTATTAGTTTCCATCTTCAAATTTCAAATTATTAATTTTTGCCAGCTCTGTAATTGGATGCATGATCTGCAAGAGAACATTTCATGAATAATAGCTCGGGCTGATAGACTTCAGCTGAATGAAGAAGGCCAGAGTGTCTTTGTAAAATCTGATGTGGGGATTTCCAGAAAATGTTTAGAAGGTGTAGTTTACACGTCAGAAATCACTACAGGAGTCAAAATGAGCAAATGATGTTTTTGAAAACACGTCTGAATTACTGTGTTAGAATAGATTATTCTATTTAGTCACGGTAATGGTTTAAAGTTTCAGGGTATTTGACAATGTAATCTAAAAAGAAATGCGCCATCTGGGGATTTCCAGACTTCCACCAATATTTTCCATGAATTGAAGTTGATTATGTGGTGTGCTTATCATCAGAAATTACTGGGAATATGGGCTTGGAGATCAATGAGTGAGTCCAACAGGATCCTCCAAATGAATTGACAAATTTGTAAAGTCTACCTCTCGGTGTATACATGAGGCAAAAAAATTGAAGACAAATGTTTGCCATGGCCTTAAGCACATTATATTTTAAACTACAATTAAAATATAGATAAAATAAAAATAAAAGAATAGCCTTAACTATACCTCTATCGAAATAATATATATTAACTACTGCTAATTAACTGTTCCAACATAGTAATATCCCATAAACACACCCTTGGCAAAGGCAAATCCAGTAAAATAGATTGTCCTGTAGGCAATTCTAGCAGCAGGAAGACAACCCCAGCTTTTAGCTGTAACGGAGAGAGGAATAAGAGCTTCCACATCCAGCTTCAATACCCCAGCAATTGCAGAAAGCTAAAACTAAAAATTCTGGTTCTGTGGGAGCTTGACCCCACCCATTCAGGCTGCCTCTATTGTTCCAACTTTAAAAGAAAACCCCAAGACCTCACAAGCTGTTTACTTTGTTGGCTTTGAGCAGACCACTCACTCTATCTATCTCAACCTTTCTTCATAAAACAACCAGGACAAAATATACCTCTTAGAGATATGGTATTGTCACAAACTGTATTCATTGTACTGATAAAGTCTTTAAAATAATTGACTATTTAAGATAGGGTGTTGTTTCGGTATTCTTTCATGTTCTTTGATTTTAGTGTGATAACATTAGTTTGTTTCGAACTGTGAATCTTGTGATTACATTCTTTTAGTAAACAACTAGATTTTCTGATTCTTCAGAAAGAAAACACATTACTGATCTCTACTGAGATCATAACAATCTCCTTTTACAGCTAATCTGTTGTACACACATGTTCCTCCCATTTCATTGATGTCTGTTAAGTGCTTTTGCTGTAAAAATCCTGACTTCAGATGGATGCTATGGCTAACGCTTCTCACCGTGTGACTTTTCACAAATGTCCCTATTACAGGTTGTCATAGTTCAGCACAAAAAGGAGGTGTATTTATAAAATACCTTTCATAATCTCCAGATGACCCAAAGCTCTTTACAGCCAATTAAGTTTTTGTTTTATTCATTCGCAGGATGAGGATGTCACTGGCTAGGCAGCATTTATTGCCCATCCCTAATTGCCCAGAGGCCAGTTAAGAGTCCACCACATTGCTGTGGGTCTGGAGTCACATGTAGGCAAGACCAGGTAAAGATGGCAGTTTTCTTCTCTAAAGGGCATTAGTGTACCCGAGATAACAAGCATGGGGCTGGATGAACACAGCAAGTCA